>CM031241.1:612423590-612801090 GCA_018340775.1 Taxus wallichiana var. yunnanensis
AATATAGAGATAGAAGAGATGATACTAGAGGAGATGTGCGGTTTCACATGGAGCTTCATAGAAGCACATGGATGACGATGATATGATCATCAATGTTAGAGAAGTGTTTATGAGTATGACAAGATCTAGAAACATATCACGATGATAATCGATGCAGATATATGGAAATAAGGAAGAATCAATCTTAGACATGTTTAGCACTAGATGTACCTCACTGATATTTTCTAAGGACTTGGTTAATGTATAAACATTTCCATGGGACACATTCCTTTGCATATTGTCACATTGAGATGCCACTATAACATATAGGTATTATAGCACATGGGAAATACACACACACAATAATATATGGGTGAATATCCACTAATTAGTACAATTAAGAATGTAATAAGTGTAAACTAATAGTTATGAAAAATAACTAAGGCATGAAAAGACATAACCTTATCTTTTAATGGATATATAAGAATGTAAAAGAAGAGTGAGAGAGATATCCACCCATAGGAGAAGACTATGAGTGATTATGAGAAGTGTGATGTAAGAGAGGTGTATGGGTGATGAGTGTAAAGAGTGAAAGTATTGGTGTAGAGATGTATGCAACATAGAGTTTGTATTCAATGGTTAATTGTGAACTATAACAAAATGTTATATTGAATTTGAGTAATATACTAATAAAGAAAATATAGTTTACTTGAAATATCATGTTCTTAATGTTATGTTGTGTTCTATATGTTAAACTAATGGATTCAATTCAATTTTAATTGTTGAGTGCGTGAACTACTTCGTTAAATAAATATATCTTTCTCTCGCATAATGTCATGTTTAATTAGGACTTTATGAACTATATAAGCTAGCAATTGTGTTTCTTAATTTATGTCAACATTTGGTGTCCGAGCCTAGATCTTGACTAACGATGTCCGAGTAGGATACTTATAAATATTTTGGACTTGAAATTACTAAAGATGAGAAATGGTGGGAGGATACACATAAGGATTTATTTCAATGTGAAGTTAAGAGAACCAAATACACATACTTACAAGTGGAAAACACATTGTTCTATGCAGAGGACGAAGTGTTTTGCTTGACCTTTATAAACTTGCTTTGGCCATCTATTATGAAATTAGAAGAAAAAAAATAAAAATAAAAAAGATCGAGGCTAGAAATTCCTATACAATGGACTAGGGAGAAGTTATAGAAATTTGAAGCATTAGAAAACCCATAGGCACATGTGGTTGACTCTTGATTTGATTTTTTTGAAACTTTTATCATAACATGGGTGATTCAAAGTTGGATTCGTTTTGACACTAATAAAGATAATTTCTTATAAGGAAAAATAAGAATATTTATAGAGAAGATACCATTCTTTATTCACATTATCATTGTAAAGAAGGAGTGATAAAAAAATTAATAATTTAGTTTATGGAAAGGAACCTACGAGATTGAAGGATGAAAAGAGGGGGATATGAAGGGATGTAACTTTTAGATAAACATGATATGATGGTTGAGGAAAATAATTGGGGAAGAAAATATGAGAATTTTTTTTTATAGAGATCAAAGAGTTTATACCGAAATTAGTGACTAGAAGAGAGTGGAGAAGTTAGAGAGGAGATACAAGTTAATAATAATATTGATAAGTGGAGTTATTAGAAGTAGAGAAATAGTTAAAGTAGAAGTATAATGGATAGTAAAAAATGAAGAGAAAATAAGAGTTAAAGGAATTAAGTAGAGTATAAGATAGGAGTAATAGAAGAGAGAATTAAACTATTAGAAGAGAAGATGGAAAGGTAGAGATTAGAAAGAGAGGAAAGGATGAGATAATTATGTTTAAAGAAAGACAAGAGGGGTGTCTACTAGTTTCCATCCCCACGAACTTGGAAATAGGGAGCTCGGGACCCATATACCTAGAAATATGCAAATTGGGACAGCATGATGAAATAAGTGAAAGAAAAATTAAATATACATCTATACGATATGATGGCACAAATGAATTATCTTTGACCTCCCCAAGGAGAGATAAAAATGCAAAGAGGAGATTATCTATAAATAGTTGTATACAGGGGGCATAGGTGATGTATGAGACTATATTTGGAGGATTTCATAGTATAATAGATGATATGTTATGAATTTAAGAAGGAAACAAATATTGGAAACCTTATGATAGGATTTCTAAGGGAGAATTACCTATAACTAGCAGATTAAGTTTGATAGAGAAGGAGAAAGAGATAGAAGATAATGTGTAGGAAAAGAAGATGATAACAAGAGAGGATACATTAAGGAATGTGAAGTAATGATGATGGATATATTAAGATAGAAGGATAATTAGAAAGATAAGTATAAAAATCAGTAGAGCACTAAATAAAAATAGGAAGTTACGATACCTATATGTGATAGAACAAGGTAAATATTCTTTGCGGATTTCATATTTACATTGTTCTATCACATAAGGGTATCTCCTTCATTTTTAATCCTCCCTTCTATGTCGGACATGTTGCTACTAGGGTTGTGACATTCATCATTATTAGGTTTGGGAGTATGATTCTAACATGGAAGAAAAATAAGAAGAAGACAACATATAGAAGGATATAAATGTAGAATAAGGTGAGTGGATGTTAATAAAGACCATAGAGGACAAAATACAATATGTTCACATACCACTAAAGAATACATAAGGAAGGACATAAACCGACTATTGGAATTATGTGGAAGAAGAATAAGCAATGAGAATAGGGAAAATGTTAGTTCTAAATTAAAAGAATGCATCATGAACTAGGAAAGGAGAAAAATAAATGTTAAAAAGGCAAAAGGAAACCTTTGAAAAAAACTTGTTTTGAAAAAAGGAAAAAATAAAAAACAATTTTAAGAAATTAAGAAGAAAGAAACAAAAACAATTTTATAAAATGAAAACAAAAATAATTAAAAAAAAAATAAACAACAAAGGAAAAACAAAGGTTGGGAAAAGATGGAAAATAGAAGGAAATTAAAAAATGTAAACTAGAGTGCTTGAAGATTGAAAACTAGAAATTTGATGATTTAGTGAGATAGGATGGAAAAAAATTGAAAGGGTGCTTTCCCAATTATGGAAACACACTTGGATAACAAGTGGAATGTAAAATAAAAACATTTAATTCAAAAAAATCAAGAAACAGAGGAAAAGACAAATGGTGCGAGAGGACAAAAAGGGATAAAAAAGAAAGGAAATATGCATTTTTAAAGAATATGATGAAAATATGAAAGGATTTGGAAGGAGCTACATGGACGTCCCATAATTATAGTTAGGAATTAAATTTGGGGTATCATATATGACTTATTTGAGATGCCTAAGTTTTCAGGGGTCAGTGGTCTTCACATCATCTTAGAGAAGAATAATACAATTGAAGGAAGACCATGCAATTTTGAGAGTTTTGGAGTGAATGCCAATGTTATTCATCAAAAATTCTTAAGGATGAGACAAATGTAAGCTTGAAGATAATGTTGGAAGTGCTATTCATCAATGTTAGAAAAACATGATCATATATTGGGAAATCTTGAAAGATACCATGGTAAAATCAATGGAGAAATAGATATAGAAGTAAAATGATAATACAAGAGATGTGCAATCTCACATAGAGATTCATAGAAGCAATGGATAAATAAGGGATGGTTATCAAGGTTAGAGAATTAGTCATGAGTACTGCGTGAGATCCATAAACATATTGTGATGATAAGGGTGATACATTGATAGAAAAAACATTGAATCACTCTCGGACTTGTGCGACACCAAACAAACCTTAATGGAATATTCAAAGGACCTAGTTAATGTATAGACATGACCAAGGGACATATTATTTCATATTTCAACATATGGAGATGCCATTGTAACATATATGGTGGCATTATAACTATCTACTATAGTTTCTATAAGGAAAATGCATATATACTACAATACATGGGTAAATATCCACTAATCGCGAGCTTAAGAATGTAAATAAGTGTAAACTAATAGTTGTGAAAAGGTGTAAGCTTCACCTTTAAAGGATATAGACGAATGTAAAGTGTGTGATATATCCATCCATAAGAGAAGAGTGTGAGTGAGTATAAGAACTGTGAGGTAGGAGAGGTATATGAGTGATGTGTGTATAAATTAAAATTATGAGTGTAAAGATGTATGTGGCATAGATTATGTAATATGTAGTTTATGGTAAACTATAACAAAACATTGTATCACATTTGAGTTATATATGAAAAATTGGAGATAGTTTATGGAAATATTTATGTTACATTGTATGTTATATTCTATATGTTAAGGTAGTGGACTCACTTCAATTTCAATTGTTGAGTGTTTAAAGTGATTGATTAAATAAATATATTTTTCTCTTGCTTAATTTTAATTCTAGTTAGGACTTTACAAACTATATAAGCTAGAAATATTGTTGATTAGTTTATGTCAACAACCATTCCATTATCATATGTACCTCATCTAACCCCGTATCCATTGGGGCAAGGTTTCCACAAGAGGATAGTAAGGGAAAATAATATGCTATCTAGGATATTATCTAATCAATCCTCTATTAGGAGACATGCTATGTTAGCTTAGAGCATCCTTTACTATATTTATATTTAACTACATCTAAACTTAAAAATGTTATGCTTTATCAAATAAACTATGATATAGTATACATAAAACCTCTTTGTCACTTTTTTTCCACGTACATCCTACCTACAAACCTCATTTGAAAAGGATTGTGCTCCGTATGGAGTTTTACCTATGAATTTTCATGTAAAAATATTTATGGGGCAAGAGATTTCAAACCAACTCGCCTTCGCTCTAATTTGATTTAACCAACATATCTAGGATGTACCACTAGGTAAATATTTAATTTTCATTGAGGGAATGGACTAAACCTTTCCCCTTTAAATATTACTTTCATAACTTCACTTCCGATCTCTAGACTCACACCATCAAATCTAAGCCTAAAACTCAAGGAGTTAAAATTTAAGAGATTTAAGAAATCTCTATCAACTTGCATGAAGAAACATGGAATATTAGCTTTAAAGGATCTTACCAACACTTATGGAAAGATGTCTTCTTACCAACACTTATGGAAAGATCATTTCCTTATCTTTACACCTTGAATTTGACATTACTAATAACATGTCTGAGTATGAAGCTCTCATCCTTAGAATGCAAGCCACCATTACTTCTAACATCACTTATATACATGCTATGTGTGATTCAAAACTTGTATCTTGACAAGTACATGGATAATACCAATGAAGTAGTGAAAATTATAAAACCTACCATGATATAGTTACCGAGTTAACTACATAGTTTACATCCATTATAGTTGGTTCAATCACTCAAGATAAAAATTTCATTACCATTTCTTTAGATTCATATACATCTCATTTATAATCCCATTAAGCCTCCATGATAACCAATTTAATGTGTGAATTTAGAAAGCTATTTCAAACTTATCTAAATCTCTTATCTTCTCATTTTCACATTGAATCTTGTCTGAGAGGAAAAGTCCTTGGTACTAGAATATTATCCAATTCCTTGAACACCAAACTTATCCTCTTGATACCAATTATAGGGAGAAAAATAGAGTTTATTAAGAGATCCTTTAAGTATGTTCTTATAAATGATGTTCTCTACCATCATAGCTTCAAAGATACTCATTTTATTGTGTTACCAAGGATGAGGCCCCTCCTCTCATTGAGAAAGAACACATGATCACTTGTGGAGGAAATTATAGTGAACATGCTACAACAAGAAATTGCCGATGTATGGGTTATTATTGGACTACCCTATACATATATGGAGATAATTTCACTAAGATTATTATTTTTAATTCCATGATGATATTATTCACTTTCCACTAGTGAGCTCCAAAAATTGAAGTTCCCTAGTCCTTCACCATGTGGGGATTATATTTTCATAAATTTACCCTATTCAAAGGATGGACAAAAGTTTATCATTAGAGATATGGACTACTTCATGAAGTGGGTTGAGGTCATGTCCATTAATAATGTTACCAGAGCCACAACTATAAAATTCATCCTTCACCAAAGTATCTTCCAATTTAGAATTCTAGAGAATATCATTTTGGAAAATGGTGGGAATTTCAAATACAAATAAATAAAGAATATTTATGCTAAATTCAAATTTAATCCCAAATTAATGACACCTTATCATCCCTAGAGTAATGAACAAGAAGAATCTAGCAACAATATTCTTAATAAAATCCTCTAAAAGACCCTTTGGGACTCCCATACTAGTTGGCACCTTAAGGTGTGCCCCACACTAATATTTGTACAAACATTAGTGTAACTCCTTTATCTCTAGTTTATGGCTTCAAAGTTTTTCCATTGGAAGTTGAGTTTCCTTCCCTTCATATATCTCTTCATGGAATCATCGATGATGAGTAACTTCAAGAATATATTCATGATTTGTTGCATAAAACACTATAATTCCATCCAAAACAATATTTAGTACAAATCTTGCATAGTAAAAGACCATAAAAAAATTGTAAAACCTAGGAATTTTGAATTAGAGAACTAGTATTGAAATTGTATTACACACATAATAAAGGAAATACACCAAAAATAGTGGGATCTACATCTAGTTAAAGATATATTAAGGCCAAGAACATATCGTCTACAAATCAAATAAGGTCACATCTTGAGGAACTAATGAGCGCTTGAATCCTGGAGAAGTATTATGATTTCTTATTTTATTACCTCTCTTACACATAGTAATGTCTTTCATTTGTTGTTTCTAGTTGAATATGTTTACATAATTTTACATTTTCATGTTTAGATTATGATATTAATATACTAAAATGGTATTAAAATATTGTTTAGTCTTATAACACATTTTACATCTTCCCTTACTAGCTTTATTCTTTCTTCTTAGGGATATTATTTCCCTTTGAATTTTACCTATTATATTCATCATTTACATCTACATACCTATTCTATTTATCTCTTTTTACAAGATTGTTAGTTCGGTCAATTCATTTTCTGACTAGGACCTCACAACCTATTATTTTTATAGGACTAATAGCTCAGTCCATTCATTTCCTAAATAACACCTCATAACATATTATTTTTTACGTTTTTAGCTTAATCAATATATTTCCTAATTAATGCTTCATAGTCTATTATTTTTATAGGACTATTAGCTCGATCAATTCATTTCTGACTAGCACTTCACAACCTATGATTCATAGCTTTGACATATTACTACCTACCTATTGGTTTTTTTAGGATTCCTATAATTTCACACTATTTATTATTAGACATTAATCCTTACCTTACACCTCTAGGTTACTATCTCTTAGACTATGTCTTTTGGCTATCAGGTTTGCGAGTTTCATTGTAAGACCTTAAGGCCTTCATAAAAACACACATCTACTATGACTTCATACTTATTACCTTATAATCCTCACTATAGTTATGAATCCTCCTAGAAAGGAATAATAATGGTTGAGAGTTTCATTTTGTATCCTAGAGTCAATTTTGTTTCTTGTAGCTCAAATCTTGTTGTTTATCTACTTATCTATCATCCACATTTTACCTTCTCTTTTGATAAAATTATAATTTTTTTCTATCATTATATAAATCCTTTACACATCATGATTGGGTTTCCCAATCATAACTCATTATCTACCTTTAGTACAAACTCTTTATTATCCACACCGAGGTTAGTTTTGAGATAACACTTTTCCCCAAGGTGCAAGTATATGAGTATCTAAGCGTTATGGTTTGTAGGATCTCCTTTATAGAAGTTAGGTGTCATATCTATAAAATTATTCATATTTCATACCCATTTGATTAGTCTTTTGAATCCATATGGAGGAAAAATAGTAAAAGTGAAAAATGTCAAAAGCCATGTTTTGAAAAGAACAATCAAACAAAAAGAAACAAAAAGGTAATTAATAAAATCGTAAAATTCTATCAAAAACAAAAAATACGCGATATATTTAGGAATTCCACCTATATTAGTTGAAATCTCAAACACCACAGTTGACATCAACAAAAACCTAAGGTCCTTGGAGATGTAGTAAGTTTTGAAATCGGGGTAGACGGTTACATCTATCATTTCATGTCCCTTCCATTTTATGCTAGTACCTAGTCCTCATAGTACGCTTATGGATATTTAAGTGTTTTAATAAGGAATGATGAAAATGTTATGGGAAGGTAGGAACCTTAATTTTCATTCATCTCATATAGTGACATGGGATTTCTTTATACTTCACTAGTTTCACTAAACTGAAACCTACATATTTGAGTTCCTTCACTCCTTGATGTCAAAAACTCCTAATCTTTCTAGTTTGATCAGTGTCATGATTCTCATAAAGAACTTATTTTTTCCTTGTTGGAATTCATGTTCCCTCCCCTTTACATTATATCCCCTAGTTTCTAGGTATTTCTCATCTTCTTTACATCCTTTTCTCCATATATTTTTAGACATGTTAGAATTTTCATAATCATTAAAGTTTAAGGACATTCCATTATATGATCCTTACTTTATTATATTTTTCATATTTAAATTTCATGATGCTTTCTCTCAATCATTTATATCTTATTTCTCATAATTATCTTAGTTTTTAGGGGTTTTGGTGGTATGCTTTTCGGGCATGCTAGATTGGTTGACTAATTTTATGAATAACACCCGACATTTTAAAGGTTTCCCACACCTAATTTAGTATGCCATTTATATTAACATCAGGATTTAACCTAGTTTTACTTATCTACATGTATTTATTTTGATTAATGTGTGACAAGGGTTTTTAGAGGAACCCTCCCCTCTTATAACACCAAAATAACAAGGACAATGAAGAAAAAAACACACCTTCAACAAATTTCAACAATAAATAAACTAAATATACCAATCCCAAGTGCAAAAGATTCTATAAACCGAGAATTGAAGTGAGAAGTAACTCACATGACAATGAGATTAAACAATCAAGTCATACATAAAGCAATACTTGAAACATGATCCTTTGAGCTGCCATGGAACACCATAACTGGTAAGGTGAATTAAGATATAGGGTACCCAACTCCCATACCATGAGAATACACAACCAAAAAAATCATGAGGAATACCTATAAAATGACAACACGAGACCAAAAACATGAACACAACTTAGAAGAGTACAACTATGTATTCAATGAGCCATACAAGAAACACTAGTAAGATGAAATAAGTGCAATGGGACACAATCTACTTCCCCAAACAAAACAAGAACCATAAACAAAGAATCAAGATTGGCTAAGAAACAACAATGTTCTCACCAAGCTCCACTTGAATCTTTATGAGACACGTTCCTTTGCGCCACAAAGAAATGAACATTAACAAGTTCCATAATAATCACATTAATGCATATGAGATCTACCTTGAGAAAATGAGATTTTTTTTTTAATCTAGAGATGTATTCATATATAAGCCATCATGAAACAAAAATAAGAAATCATCTTTGAAGCACAAGCATGCCACCCCAATACATCCATGAAACATCCATGAAGTGAGCTTTCTTGAGATTGATAGGAAACATGAGGTCACAAATAATAATTCATCTCTAGAGGCATGCTCCAAAAATCACCCATAGGCAACAACATAAGATGGGCTAAAGACCAAGTACAAATCCAATAAGCGGGAACACAAAAACCTAAGATCCATAAAGAAGTAAGCAAGAGAAACACATGTGATAGGTCATACCAAACCGATGCCTATGTTAGGACCAGAGCTTATTATTTAGAAATGTGGGAAGAGGAGAGACACAAGGCCTCACTTTCTCATACATCCCCAAATTAAAAATTTGGAAACAAAACCCCAAAATAAGAACACTAAATAGTGAAACTATAACATGAACATGAAGCAAACAAAAAGTTGTAGAGCCAATAGTCCCTAAGTGGGACAAGCTCCAAAGCCAAGGTGTCCCATGAATAGGAAAAACACCCAAAACAAGGTTGAACCATATCTCGAGGCCAATAGACAATCAACATGATAGTCTATAATATCACATGAAATAATCCAAGGGACATCACCCAATACAACCAAGGAGTGTAGGGTTAAGGAGACCAATCACAACACCCACCATGCCCTATTTCTAGACAACAAATAGACCCATCCATAGGTCAAGTTAACATATGACCAAACCATTAGGATCAAAATGGGTTACCGCGATTCAAAAATACTTATTTACATTTATATCAACCTATATTTCTTATTTTTTTAGGCCCACTCATTCTATTGATTAATTTCATGACTAACAATTTTTCAAAACGTATTACCTACTATAGACCATTTGAACCTATCATATGACCAAGTCCTATGAGGTATTTTTGATGTTTCTTAATATCTACTTATTGACTCACTTGTGTACACTTGTGTTGCTATCTTCTCCTTTTAGTATTGTATTATTAAGGTTATTCTACAATTTTTTTCCTTCCAGGTCGAGACAAAAGGTGATATGCAGTCACTTTCATGGAAAGGTAAGTATACATCATTTAGTTGAGTTCATATTATTATATTATTTGTATTCATTTTAATTTTAGTGTTATATGTTATTTTCGTAAAGACCATCTCATGTTACACTAATATGATACATGATGATATTTGGCTAGGGAATACATATACACTTTTGTTTCCCTCTTAAATAATGATTTACATTTGCAGACTATTGTAAACTAAATCTCCCTAAGAATGTGCCTTAAGGGGAGTGTTAGGAATGTGTGGATTGGTTAGTGGCTCCTAATGAGATATTCATTGTGATACTACATGTGCCTTAGATAATTATAACTACTCCTTGATACCTCCTCACTATCCTCTTGTGACATAATCCACACCTACCTAAAACACCTAAAATCCCTATTATATTATCTTCATTTGTCCTCTTGAGTATTTACTCCACTTCCCCATAATTTTCCCTCTATGAACGTCATGTTAGAAGTTACTAGTTGATGACAAAAACCATGATGTGGTCTTGTATGAATTTCTACTAGTTAACAACATCAACCATGGTTGATGCCATAAATTAAGATATTCTACGACTTCAAATTATGTTTACCCTACAAATAAGATTCATTATTTTCATTTATATTAGTAAAATACATACATTATACATCTTCCCGTGCTTAAAAATATTTTCTTAAAGTTATATCTTTAAATTTTTAGCAGATCTTATACTGAAGTCTACTTTGGAACATTGGGTTATTACAAGGAAAATAAATAGGATCTGTTAGCAGTATGTTGTCATTGATGTCAAAAGAGTGATTATGTTGGTGTTGTCATTGATGAAAAATGAAGTAAGAAGCATGAAGGTTGATTGGTAGTGTCTTGTCGAGATTGCTTGGTCAAGTTGAGTTGCTTGGTCTTGGTGATGTTTCATGGTGTCTTGAGTAGTGTGGTGCCTTGCATAGGTGTTTTAGTGTTGTGGAAATGTTTCTTAAGTGTCATGAATCTTTTTAAAGGTTATTATAGGTTGGAAAGAGTGATAAAGTGATGAACATGTTAGTTTGGTTGGTGTAAACATGTTCAAGGTGCTTGTTTTGAGGCCTAGTCAGTAGGATGAGGTATGACATGATGGAGTACATGTATGTATGAGCTGGTTGATCTTGGTGAGAGCATGGGAAGCATGTATATGAGTTGTAGAGACACTCACAAGTGTCTCATAATGTAGGTATTGGGATACATCATGTCTTATACCTATATACTAGACCTATTCTAAAGGCCTAGGCGACCTAATGAGGTGAGTTAGACGATTTTAGCATGGCGATGCAAAGTGAGAATTGGAGAAGGTAGAATTTTTTTATAGAGGTGTGGTCCAAATTTAAAGTGTTAGTTTGTAGGTATGTGCAAGATATTTTATTTTTACCTCTATTGAGTTTTGAAAGTGAGAAACCAAGGTCGAATTGGACTTTCTTGTGCTTGTTGGCACATCTAAAATCTACATGGTCTAATATATTCAAGGTAGTTGGATAAGGGTCCTAAGATGACATTATAGGAATTAGTTTGTGGTTTGAGGGGTAGATCTTTATGAATAATCGTTAAGAAGGTAAACAACTTCTAAACCCTCCTAAAACCCTAGTTCAAAAGTCTTTGTAGAAGAACTTTCTTGTAGTGGCCTAGAATGGATTTTTTTCAAGTTTGATGATTGGAGGTTGTAGATGAATCCTAAAAATTTCTCCTAGTTTTATTTATGTGTCTTCAATGTATGTGGACCCTACTCAAAAATGTAATTTTATGAAGAAGTTATGTTTTCTTCCAAGTTGTGCATTAGACCAGGTGACTAAATTTTTGTTTGAGGAAGTTGGGAAGTTATTTTACATGTCCATGGTGGTTTCAAATCATGGTTGATCCCTTAGGAGGTCTATTATGGTATATCTTACAAGACATGTTTTAGGGCAATTTTGGGCAGTTTCAGGTGACTTGGTTGCAGAGGTGTTTTTGGGATTCTATAGTCCAAGTGATGGTGTTGTGAGAATTTGATGATGACCCTAAGGTCATGATATTTCCATTGATATATCACACTTGCATGGTTGAGGTGATTTGATGAGGGTTTGAGCTTCATATTTGAAGACTAGTTTTGGGGCATCTTGGTTGTCCTTGTTCTCAAGAGGGTTTCATGATGAGAGATAGTGGTGAAGAGTTGATCAAGCTTGTAGGAGGCATGGAGTGGAATTATAAAACATATATAAGTGGTTTATTAGGTTTGGTGATGGAAATTTTGGCTCAAGAATATTAAAATTTTGCAAGTGGGTAGATTTAGTGCTTTAGGGCTTCTTGTGTCCTAATGAAGGATTTGAGTGTGAAGATGATATTTCCGACCTAAATGGTCTTATGAATGTTATTTTTAGGATGTTATTAAGTTTTTTAAGTTTATTTTACCTATGATGGATGACCTAGATGTTTTGTAATCACGAGTCATGTATAAAATCAAGTTATAAGGTCTATTTGTGTTGGTTGGGTGAGTATGAGAAAGTGCGAGCTAGAGGGCTGATTGAAAAGGTGAAGGAGGTATTTGTGACCATCAAGAGAGGGAAGAGAGCATGTTGTGATGTTATAGAGTGTGTGAATCAGTTGGATAGATAGGTCATTAGGTCTAATTATCTAGAAGGAAGAGGTACTTGAGCGAGTTAGCAAGAAGGGCATATTTGGAGAATATAGAAGTGTTTGAAGCACAATGTATTGAGAGTGGGGGATGAAGATCAGTACTTCAAAAATTTTACTTCAGTTAAATTATTTTTCATACATCATATCAAACATCCATTCAACATTAATTAACAAGTTTGTGCATATTAACCATGAAACAACAATCCATAGAAACAAAAAAC
This sequence comes from Taxus wallichiana var. yunnanensis, assembly GCA_018340775.1. Taxonomy (NCBI): domain Eukaryota; kingdom Viridiplantae; phylum Streptophyta; class Pinopsida; order Cupressales; family Taxaceae; genus Taxus; species Taxus wallichiana. The sequence goes on from CM031241.1 coordinate 612,436,908, forward strand.
AAGAGAGTACACATGAACATAAGATATAAAGTAGGAAACCATCAAGGGGAAGAAAACCCACAAAACCTCTACTTATATTACTCAAAATAAAGGACTCAAGTGAATATTACACATCACAAGATATTTCTTTAGTGAGGCACCAATCCCACAAGGAGCACCAACCCCTATTTTAGTAGGGAACCAACCCTACAAGGAGGATACAACCCCCAAGATGACCAAGCACCAACTCAGACACACACCACTAATGTTTTGGTGGTACAATTGAAGATGGAACCTTGAAGCTCACTCTCCTTCCTTCTTTATCAAAACACATCTCCTTCCTTCTTGCACAAAACCTATTCCTTCAAGCTGATCTCCACATATACCCTAGCTCACCCTCATCTAATCTATCTCTATAATTTATTCACATCTTCATTTAAATCTCTTACATGTCACAAAGACCTCTCACACCTCCAAAATTTCCCCTCTAGGTCACACTTTTCCACTTCATACACAATTGACACAAGTGAACCTTTTAACTTTCCTTTATACCCGTATCATCATTATAATTCACCTAGGTTAGAATTAATAGAATTTTTTTTTTCTAAATCATAAAAATATCACCCATATGACCATGTAGGTTCCTAAGATCACTTAGACCCTTCTAGTTTTCCATTAGGACACAACAAGCCCTAAAACACCAAAATGAGCAACTTGCCACAAAGGAGTGAATAAGAGAGAAAAAATTCACCATGGCATAAAACACACTTATAAATGTTGTATAAGACCTCAAAAATATCCAAAAATCATGAAAACTACTCATAACAATCATTACACGATGAAACCCTCATGAGAGCATGCACAATCAAGCACCCTCAAAACTAGTCTTCACAAAACAAGTCATAACTTGTTCATAAATCAACAAAAATCAAGTGTGATATATCATTGGAAACATATTTATGCCAAGACCATAAAAAAATTCAAACCAACTAATAATTCCACATTTATAACCTCCAAAATTTCTATGTTCCCAGAATGCTCCAAACTGCGCCTAAACTACCTAAAAACTAGTTCTCATAAATAGGGCACAATTTTCATCCTAGGGCCTCAAAAATGATCTGAAATCATCATATACATGTATTGAAACTCCCATGATTCCATAAATGGTAATTTATTCCATAGGTTCAATGTATAAAGTTGGCACAAACCAAATCTTCCCGAAACTTCCCTTTTTGGATGGGACACACATGCAACTAGAACCTCTAAACCACACTTGGATTAATATAGAGGAGTCCTATACAAAATCCAATAATAACTATTGAAAAATGAATAAATTTTGGATCACTAGAAGCAATTTCCTCCAAGTCACTCCAAAGCTAGGGTTTTATGAGGGGTAAAAAGATGTTTGGCTTATTAACGATTGTTCATAAAAACGTGACCATAAACAACCCCATTATTATTGTAAATTATTCATAATTGACCTATAAAAAAACCCCAGGACCTTGGGTCCATATACAAAGCACACACTCCCCAACGAGCATATGAAAGTCAAAATTTAGCTCTTAAACTCACCTCTAGAAACCCAATTTTGGTCAAAGTGCAATATATTAAAAATATTCATCACTAAGTCCTCAAATTTGGACCATACCATCATATAAACCTGAAAAAAATCCAATTCTCAAATATGATCAAATAGCTCTACAACTACTCAAATCATCTCACCTGGGCATGCTTTCTTAAGGGCTAGGTCTAGAAATAGACCTAAGAAGTAGTCTAACACATGAACCTACATACTTAGACAATTTTGAGTGTCATAGCACATCATATTAATTATCGACATGCTGTTACCATGAATATTGAGCTGATAAAATCTTCATTTCATCATCCCATGCCTAATACTATTCACTAGGCCTCACAAATAAGCACTTGAAACGTGCTGTTTCACCAATTCTGACCTCAACTCTCCTTATCCAACCTTGAAAACTTGACAAAATATTCAAAACACTATATGAAACCTAAGAAACATCCTTCATGCCTTTTCAATCCATCATCACACTCCTATAAGTCACTATCTTTGCTCCAAAGTCCTTGCAACACCACAGTAACCTCAACAAGACAAGTATCCTCCATGCTCTATACACCTTTTGACATCAATGCAACTTATTGAAAACTCTAAAAAATATCTCTTTGAAATAAATGAAAAAATAATGCTAATGATATCCCCCTTTGTCATTGACGACAAACCTATTAATGGAAAAATCATACAAAACATAAACTCCCCTTAAGGAATACATATGCCATCAGCTAATTCTCCCCCTTTTAACATTAATGAAAAAGTAACATACTTGGAAAAAATTATCTTGACAACATAAAGGGATATCCACTTGGTTGTAAATGCCAACCAAACATGTTGACATCCACTAAGTCTTCTTCATCACTATTTTGACTCTTTGAACACACAAGAGAAATATTGTTCCCCCTCAAAAAATACATGTCTTCAAAACTAACTCATACCTTATCCAAGCTCTACTTAACATACCAATCATGCCAACTTCTCAACACAATGATAAAACTATAAAAATAAAGAAACTATCATGTTTACTTGATGTCAACAATATCTTGATACATCAACTCATCACCATACTTGTTCATAGCTCATTTGTCTTCATGGGTTGAGAACATCACATTCCCCCGACATCTACACTCAAAAGGTTCATGAATACATTCTCAAGAATAAACAAAATCATAAAAACACAAATATCTTTGATTTTATAAACACCACTTTGATGTAGACCATACATTGCATTACTATTTCACAATTATGCAAACCTATACCATCATAAATGACTTTCCTTCTTCATCATACTACTAACTGCTCTCCACTTCAATATTACCTTATTCAAGATACACAAATCTTTCATAGTCTACACAAAGGCAATAAGATCCTTATACTACTTTCTTGAGCTATCAAACATCATATTATCCCCTATGTCATACATATCTCCATGATAAGCACTCAAAACCACAAACTTCACGGAGTGAACACAATCTGCTCATGGATCTTTAAGATCCTACTCAGCTTCCCCTAATCTCTAGAAGCAATTAAAATTCTTCAAAACAAAGATAGATATCAACAAAATAATTCCACATACCTCGTTCCTTTGAACCTTAAAACAATTAAGCAACCTATTTCACAAAACTATGCTATTATGAAAATGAAAAACCTTAATAAGGTCAAAAATCAAGACTTGATACATGCTTATCACATTTTAAATGATCTACACACATGATCCAAAAATGTCTCATGTAAAAACATACTTTGGACAAGGCTTCATACTTAGCTCTATCATTAACGCATGTAAACACAAAACTTATATGGAAGCATAATAAGACCATACTCCCCATGTATCCATGATTCATCTAGATATGATAAGCCTTTAGATATCTTGACACCAAATATGTGATGGTAATTTTTCAAGAAACAAATCCTTCAAGCTCAATTTTTTTAATACTCTGCCATGTGTTGGTTCCAATCGTCAAACTATGCATACCCAAATTTTAGGACCTATTGCCTTGCATACTAGTCTTCAAACATCTTCAAAGATATTATCACACTTTGACAACAACATGAAGTATTCAAAGCATACTTATGGATATATTTAGATCTTCAAATACCTATCAAACAAATATTGAGACGAATCTCTTGCTTCTCAATCACAAAAGAATGTACGACTTTATGGAACAACTTAAAGACTTCAAACATGACTTCAAGATACAAATAAGTAGTCATATTGCAACATATCTCTTAACCTTTTTGTGTATTTCTCCTAAAAACCTGGCTATATGGCATCATTCTTAAAACATTCATGAATGAACAAGCATAACCCATTTACTTGATCAGTAAACCGTACTTGAATCCTTTTAGATCTCTAATCATTTTATTCAACACTAAACATAACTCATCCAACCTCATACCTTCTTAACATAGTAATTAAAGATTCACACTTGATGGCATGAATTACTTTGCTTGATCAAGCACATGCCCTACCCCTAAGATAAACATTTCACTCACATACCTTACCTTATAACATTGTGTATTTTAACCCGATTTAACTTCTGCCTTTAAGGTCACACAAACATCACCTTTTGTCCTTTCAAACTTGTTTTCAAACATAGAGCACTCACAACCATCACATGACTAATACAGTCCTAAATAAGGTCTTTAAACTTACCCTTTAATGATATTCATGATATATAATCAAACTTTCAACCCTATGACACATCCTTGCTTAAGATTTTAATTCTTTAAAGACAAAAACTTTGTCTCAAATCTATGTCAGTTAGGTCTATACATTTAAAATCATCTACAATAATATGAAATCTTGATGGAACTTTTGAGTCTTAAAACACAACATACTATGTATTACCATCATTATCCCCGACATACTTATCGGGAACTCACAGGATATTGAGTTAGATATTCAAATGCAAACCAAACCTCAAAATTTTTACTATGTACATGTCTTGAAAAGCCTCCAAAAAAACTTTGTTCTTGCAACATATCTCCATCAAAAGAATTCAAATGTTAAACTTATCTTTGAGATCAAACATTCCCGATTTGATTGGTTATTCTATCCACGAATTCTTTAATGTGCTATGAATAATTTTTATGAAGATGCATCAATGATTAAAACTATATATAAATCTTCACTTATACTAAGATGCTATCAACTCTTGATCATACCTTCTTGAATGCATAGTCTAATATCAAGCTCATATTTCATCTCCATTCACCGATCATTTCCCACTTTACTTGACAAGCATTATTTTTCAACCTTTTGATGCTAGCAATAGATCTCTTACTATATCTTGGAGCCAACTAGCCCCCTTGCATTGTGCACATTCTAAATTTCTTGGAGCCAATTCATGTCATCTTCATACTAATCCCTCTTACATCAATCAACTAGCTAATCCTTATTTCAAGAACTGTATGGACATAAAAATTGATCAACATTATGATCATCATACCCTGACTGTTTGGATTCACTCCTTGATGGAATCAATACACATCATTGTAAAACACTTAAGTCTTTCAAGTATGTACAACATGAAACCTAGACATCTGTCATACACCTTATGACAAAGACACCCGTGACTTAACAACTACTATCCTGTTACTAATGCTATGCCTCTTTGAACTGATAATTGATTTGTACGAATTCTTAATGAAATAGATCACAACCTAAACATTTTTTCAACTAGCCTCCTAAGATGAGATTAGTGTTACCTTTAGGTTTCTTACAAACTATATTATGTAGACTCACTTACTCATTTTGATCATACCAAAATTACAATCACAGAGAGTTCTCTCTATCATTCCATCTACTTGCAATGCCATATGAAACAAAACCTTTTGTATCCCTTTACTACTTACAACATGATAATTAGTATTACATATTTATGAGCAGTTATGGAACATACCTTATAACTTTTGAAGTATTCCAAAGCATATCTAGACTTCTTAACTTCTCAAGAAATGGTGACCAGATTTCAATCAAGCACATATGACTTTCTTAAACCTTTGGTTAAAACTTAATCATATCCAACATACCTTTTTGACTTGATGACTAATCAACTTTATACTTCTTTACTATCTCCTTCTACTTATTTGCATGATCTAGTTTTAAGATGATATTGAATGCTTTAGGGTCCTCTTTGACTATATTAGGCATCCATACCTTCTTAGTCTCATGCTTAAGACCATCCTTCTTGTTCAACAATATTTTATCTTTCCTTATAAGATCTTAAAACCAATTGTTGTACCTTGAGATTCATTTTGGAAGTAAAATCTAGCAATGTGACCTAATTTATGACAATTGTAGCACAAGACACCATTCTTGCTTCTTGACTCATATGAACCGAGATTCCAACTACAATCCATAGCCTTATGAGCATATTCATAGTATTCATAACAATAAAATTTTAAAGATCCTTCACAATCCCATGCATACTCGTTTCTTGAGAGCCTTCTTTTGTAATCTCTAGCCCTATGACGAAATTCATGACAAGAATATAAATTACCATTTAAAGAGTAACCATACCTCACTACATTTGGTTGTCTAACAGGAGGTCGACCTTCTTGAAATTGTCTTCTTGGTCTCCTTCATGTCTTCATGGGTACTTGGAAAAGCTTTGTTATCTTCACAATTCTCCACGTGCTTTCCTTTGAATCCTAAGCTTGTTTTATCACTAGTTGACCTCTTGTTGTTCAACATATCATCTAGAGCCTCAACGCTCTTTTCTAACCTATCATAGGTTTTAAACCTACTAGATGTTTATTCTAATTCCAATTTCAAGGATCTCATCTCATCTTCATACATGATGCAATCTACTTCTTTGGCCTTTAGGGTTTCTACTTCAGACTTGAGCTTGCAACATTCTTCTTCTTTTCCTTTTAGGGATTCTGTCACACTCCTAACTTGGTATTCCAACTCCTTGATGGCTTGATTATGCTAAAACTCCATACAAATGATTTTTTATTATAATACATGGATCAAGGACTTTGCAATTTAATACTTCTTTCTTAAAGTTGTTTTAACAGAAATGATTTTCCCATGTTGTGCTTCAAGGATCTCCTCCAAGCTATTAGACTTGCTTCACAAGGACCTAGCTCTGATACTAATTGTTATAAGAACAATGGACTGAGTGGGTGGGGTGAATCATTCCTTCAAAATTTTTACTTCAGTTCACTTATTTTGCATACATCATATCAAACATCCATTCAACATTCATTAACCAATGTGTGCATATTAACTATGAAACAACCATCCATAGAAACACAAAGCAATAGAATACAAATGAAAAAAGATATAAAGTGGGAAACCAATAAGAGGAAGAAAACCCATTGAAAATATAATTATATTACTAAAAAAAAAGGAATCAAGTGAATATTACACATCACAAGATATTTCTTTAGTGAGGCACCAACCCCACAAGGAGCACCAACCCCTAGTTTAGTAGGACACCAATCCTACAAGGAGGCTATAACCCCCAAGATGACCAAACACCAACTCATCCACCTAATTTTTTTCACCACTTATTTTTTTCTAGTACAACTAAAGATGACACCTTGAAGTCCACTCTCCTTCCTTCTTGTTCAAAACACCTCTCAAGCCTTCTTGCCCAAAACCTCTTCCTTCAAGCTAATCTCCACATCTTCCCTAGCACGCCTTAATCTAATAAATATCTATAGTGTATTCAAATATTCATTTCCATATATTATATGTCACAAAGGCCTCTCACACCTCCACAATTTCCCCTCCAGTCACACTTTTCCACCTCATACACAAGCGACACAAATGAACCTTTTAACTTGCCTTTATACCTGTCTCATCATTATAATTCATGTAGGTCATGATTTATATAGAAATATAAATTTCCACATCATAATAACATCATAAAAATATCACCCATATGACCATGTAGGTTTCCAAGATCACCTAGACCCTTCTAGACCTCCATTAGGACACAACAAGCCCTAAAACACCAAAACGAAAGCTTTCGCCAACCAAAGAGTGAAAAAGAGAAAAACATGATTCACTAAGGATTGGATAAAAATTATAAATGTTTTATAAGACCTAAATATCCAAAAATCATGAAAACAACTTATAAAAATCATCACACCATGAAACCCTCATGAAAGCACACACAATCAAGCACCCTCAAAACTAGTATTCACAAAACAGTGATAACCTTCTCATAACTCAACAAAAACTCAAGTATGATATATAATTAGAAATATATTGATGTTAGGATCATCAAAAATTTAAACTAAATCATAACTTAAACTTTAATACCTTCAAAATTGATCTATTCCCAGACTACTCCAAACTACCCCAAAACTACCTAAAACCAGTCCTCATAAATAGGGAAAAATTTACATCCTAGGGACTCAACCATGATATAAAATCATGATATACATGTATTAAAACTCCCATGATTCCATAAATGGTAATTTAGTCAATAGGTTAATGAAATTGTTTTTCAAAAATTGAAACTTTCTAGAAACTTACATTTTTAGATTGGGCCCACATACAACCAGAACCTCTAAATCACACCTAGAGAAATATGGAGTCCTATATAACCTAAAATATTTTTTTCATAAGGAATCAATTCTAGATCACTACAAGAAATTTTATCCAATTAAGCTTCAAAGTGAGGGTTTTATGAGGGTTAAAAAGGCTTTGGCTTCTTAACGATTTTCATAAAACGTGACGATAAAAAAACTTCATTTTTATTTTAAAATATTTATTATTGACCTATTAAAAAATCCTCAAGATCTTGGGTCCCCATGCAAAGAACACACTCCCCAACGAGCATCTAAAAGTCAAAATTTAGCTATAAAACTCACCTCTAGAAACCCGGTTTTGGTCAAAGTGCAATATATTAAAAATCATTCATCACTAGGTCCTAAAATTTGGACCACACCATAATATAATCCTAAAAACAATCTCCAATTCTCATAATTTCTCAAACAGCTCTGCAATTTCTCAAGTCATCTCACTTGGTCATGTTTTCTTAAGGGCTAAGTCTATAAATAAACCTAAGAAGTAGTCTAACACATGAACCTGCATACTCAGACACTTGTGAGTGTCCTAAAACATAATATTCATGATATTCATGTTTTTACCATGCCTATATATGTGCTACAATCTTCACTTCATCATCCCATATAATGCTCATTAGGCCTCATAGGAAAACACATGAAACATGTTTGTTTTACCAATTCGACCTCAACTTTCCTTGGCAAACCTTGAACACCTAAAAAAATTCAACACACTCCATGATACCTAAGAATTATCATTAATGCATTTTCAAGCCATCATCACACTCTTACAAGTCACAAGTCTGCTCCAAAGTCCATGCGGTACCCTCTGACAACCTCAACAAGACAAGTATCCTCCATGCTCCATACACCTTTTGATATTAATGCAACTTATTGACAACTCAATACAACTCTCTTTGACATCAATGAAAAAGATGACAACAAGAAGGAAAGAGAGATTCATAGTGTCATTATCAATTATTGGTGCAACATTTGGAGGTGACAAACAAATCAGGTGGCTTTAATTAGTGCCGAGTCATCTAGGTGTTGGTGTTCTCCTAAATCTAGGGGTTGGTTCTTTTTGTGGGGTTGATGCCTCACTAAACCTAGGGGTTGGTGCTCCTTGTTAGGTTGGTGCTCAACTAAATTTGATTCATTGCTATAATAAATCTTGTTTGTAGTGGTTTTCTTCTCCTTGAGGGTTTCTCACATAAATTTGGTGTACTTGTGTTATAGTGTTCTAATGGTGCATGCTCATATGGTTGATTAATCATTTATTAATCTATATGTTGATGAATGCTTGGTGATTGCATTAAATGATTGATGAATATGAATTTTTAAGTGAATGAAAGTTTTATTACTCACTGATTCACCTCCCTCTTAGTGGTTTTGCTTCCAACAATTGGTATCAGAGTAGGTTCTCTGAAGCAAGCTTAACAAGCTTGAGGTGATCCTTTGAAGCACAAATATGGCGAGTCAACAAAGTGGTTCCTCTACTAGCAAAGATCCTATGTTTGATGGGAAAAATTATGATTTTTGGAGTATCAGGATGAGAACTCATATTATGTCCTTAGGATGTGATATATGGTAGTTAATTGTAGATGGGTACACCATTCCTCAAAATCCTCCAACTGATGCAATAGGTAAGAAGGATAGTAATGATAACTTTAAAGATATGAATGCTATTTTGTGTGGATTGGTAGAATTAGAGTTTTTCAAGGTAATGCAATGTGCTACTGCTAAGGCTATGTGGGATAAGCTACAAGTTATCTATGAAGGCGATTCTAAGGTTAAGTTGGAAAAGCTCTAGACTTATAGGAATTAGTTTGAAAGTTTGAAGATGAAAGAAGAAGAAACCATTGCTGCATATCTTCTCATAGTAGATCAAGTTGTCAATACCATTAGAGGATTAGGAGAAGAAGTGAAAGAAGCTTTGGTGGTGCAAAAGGTGCTGAGATCTCTCACTCCTAAATTTGATCCTAAATTATCAGCTATAAAAGAAGCCAAGGATTTGAGTACTCTATTGATGGATGAAATCCATGGTATCTTATTATGCTTATGAGATGAGGACATGTGTTGATAAACCTCCCAAGAAGGAAGCAACCTTCAAAGTTGAAAGGAAGAAAAAAGGTAAGAAGATCTTGGATGATGATGTTTCTGATATTGATGATGATGAATTGATTTCTATGTTTTCTAGGAAGTTGAAGACATGTTCAAGAAAGTATAAGGGTAATTTTCCCTTCAAATGTTTCAACTGTGGTGAGATTGGAAATTTTGCAAACAAATGTCCTCATAAGCATAAGGGTGAAGAGCATGATGAAGATCATGATGATGATAAGAAGTCCCACATGTCTGATAAGAGTAAGAAGAAATTCAGAAATTCTGAAGACAAGAAGAAGAAGTCCAAGAGAAGCTTTTATTCCAAGGAGGATTGTAACTCATCAAAGGTAAGTAGTGAAGCTTGTGATTATGATATTGAATATGATAATGATGATGTTGGAAATGAAATCCTATTTATGGTAAACGGAGCTAGGATCCGTAAAAAGATAAAATTCCAAATATGGAGGTTCTTGTGAGGATTCAAATGAATAAGAGTTAAGATCTAACTCCGAAACAAAGTTAATGTTTATCCAAGAAGTTCTAAAGCATGCAAAGAAGAATAATAATAAACTGAAGGCACAAGTTAAATACTATGAAGAAAAGATTCATCTTCTTGAAGAGAGACATTGGATTGACATCCATGAGTTAGAAATTGAAATGGAGAGTGTAGGTGCAAATATAAAGTCTAAGGAGGAATAATGTATCATATTTGAAAAGAGATAGAGTCCCTAAAGGAAGAAGTGAATGAAGTAGCTAACAAGGTAAGATCCTTTCAGATTTTTGAGAAGAGTTCTAAATATCTAGACGATCTCTTGGATAGTCAAAAGACTAAAGGTGATAAGACTGGTATAGGATTCAAGGAAGTCCTAAAGAATGGAAAAGTGACTCAAGAAGACTTTGTTCAGAGAAAGGAGGATGATGACAATGATGGTCCAAGTTTCAATGAAGATCGGAAGAAAAACAATTTCAGGGGTAACATGAGATCTAATTATGTTACAAACATATTGTGACATTATTAATAAATTGTAATATTATTAATAATGAGTTAATACAACTCATATTAATAATATAGTTAATAGTTGTGTGTGCGTGAAGTTGTTGAATAAACAACTCACGTAGCTATTTTGGTGTGTGAGATAATAAAGGGATGTGAGAGATATCGTAGGGATAAGTTTGAGAGATTCATGGAGAGTGATATGAAGGATTGAAGATGAAGTTTGACTCTACCTTTGTAGGAGACCAAACATTATAAAATGTAACCTCTATCATTGTAATTGATATCCCAAATGAATTTTAAATTTCTATATTATTATTATTTGGTGTTTTATTGTGTAGTTTTTATCAGTGGTATCAAGCAATCTCTGGTCTTAGACTGTGATGGGAGAATGAATTCATGTGTTATACTCCAACCGTGAATCTGTAGTAGCTCGTGAGAATTGTATTGTCTCATGCTGATAATCACATATCCATATCTTCACTCTTTCGGAGTGCAATTGGATCTATTTTTAAATCTACCGCTCCATTGATTTATTGTGTCTATAGATAAATTCGTTAGATCTATTCTAACTTCTGAAGATCTATTCATTCTCATACACATGCACATCTGTCTAATCGACTGCATGGAGACTTTAAAGTGCCATAATAAGGGTAAAGTTTCCTTTTGAGTAGAATTCAGAGACAAAATTCATTGTACCAAGAGTTGGAGTCATCAATCGAGTTATTACAGGAACATGAAGTTTATTAAAAAAAGAAGAAATATTAGGAAAGAAACATGACGATTTCTGTTCTAAATTGCATTTGTCTTGTTGTATTGTTCACCATCAATTTATGGCTTGACAAATCACAATATTATCTCATTATTCACTTCAACGTGTTTCTAACATCTTGCGCCATTCCGCCTATTCTTCCACCATTTTCCAGTTGTGGCTCTCAAATGATTTTGTCACAGATTCACAACGTTTGGGGTTGTATCTCAGTTTTCACTCGAATATTGCATCACTTAAATCCTGATCTTTCTTTACACATCTGCATTTGGATCTGGATCTCAAATAATTTTACATTGGATAGAGGTTTTCTTCGCCACCATAGCAATCTAATCTGCCCTGTTATTCTATCATTGACACCGTCAACATGTCTTATCTCTCGAGAACATTTGTATCTATTTATTCCATTGATCTTTGCATCGATTCATCTCAATATTGTAAGTCATTTTTTTAATGTATCTTTTAGATTTAGCATTCACGAAGATTTCAAAGTCTTATCCTAGCATATGATTTCTTGTCTCATTCATCAAGTCTAAAGTGGTTTAATTATTTTTAGTTTTCATTTTTTTATTGAGTCATTTTATACCTATTCAGGTAAATTTGTATCATCTTGTTATTATAAAAGTCATTTTGATAAGAATCCATATAGTAATTCGTTTGTAGTCAAAATTTTTCTTATCATCATTTTGGTAAGTCATTATGAATCAAAAGTGTCAAGTGTCATAAAGTCATTGTTTTTATGTGGTCCTTGTTGCTTCCTCAAAATTATGTCAAAAATGTTAAAATATTGTAAAAATAAAAAAATTGCCTTACAGATGCACTTTTGGTGTTACCCGACGTATATTTTTTTGGGAGAATAAGATGAATAATATCACAGTTATGATGATATTTTTTATGACTTTGAAGAAGGAAAACATGCTTGGCTTCGAGGGCTCCACCCCTTGACCTGCTGTGTACCACGATAGGGAGCGCACCTGGGGCATTACCCCGGGACCTTGCAGGGCGTTGCCCATCAACCCCATTGGGGCTGCCGCTCCCAAACCCCCACTTTGGAATTTTAGAACCAAAGCAAAGATTTGTGGGGAAGATGCATCAACAAAAGGTGGTGCAAATTTGAGCTTCAACATCCAATTTGTTGAGTAAGCAATGTGATTCAATGGAGGACAGAGGAAATGGAGGTTGGAGGTCAATCAATGACCTCTCATTAGTCACCAACGATGGGGTCGCATGAAGTTATGGTGGCAGTGTGTGTGTATGTGTTTTTTCTTTTATTTCAGATTTGTAGTATGATTTCAGAGTTCCTATTTGAATAAGTGAAATATTCACATTGAGGGGGGGAATTGGAACATGGTCTCAATGTTCAAATTTCTCCCTATTTAGTTTGTATTCAGTGAGTAGTGGTTCCTACATATTCCCTGAAGGAAAGACATAGTGGACAAATGAAAGCACAAAGGAAAAGTAGCAGCATGATATTTGGGTTGTTGGTTGTCCTATAAAACCATCCTTGTTGAGGTTGTTGGCTGTCCTACAAAACCATCCAGATCATGAGCACGCATGGGCGGCAAGCTACAGAAGGAAGTGTGATTATTTTTTCTACCTTGTCAACATTAGGGGAGTGTATATTGGGAATTAATAATGTTAACAATAGGGGAGTGAATGTTACAAATATATTGTGACATTATTAATAAATTGTAATATTATTAATAATGAGTTAATACAACTCATATTAATAATATAGTTAATAGTTGTGTGTGAGTGAAGTTGTTGAATAAACAACTCACGTAGCTATTTTGGTGTGTGAGATAATAAAGGGATGTGAGAGAGATTCATGAAGAGTGATATGAGGGATTGAAGATGAAGTTTGAATCCACCTTTGTAGGAGATCAAACATTATAAAATGTAACCTCTATCATTGTAATTGATATCCCGAATGAATTCAAATTTCTATATTATTATTATTCGGTGTTTTATTGTGCACTTTTATCATAATTATATTAGGAAACCTAATGCAATGAGGAATGAAAGATCCTTTAATGGTTACTTTGTTATGATTGCAATGAGTTTAGACATATAGAAGAAGAGTGTAGAAGTTCCTTTAATTATGAGGATTCATGGACTCATGGAATGAGTTTCAGTTCAAACCAACCAAAAGGTAAGAGCAAAGTTGTTTGCTATAACTATAATCATGTTGGTCACATTACAATTTTTTTCCATGGTCCTTCAAGGAAAAGCAAGAAGTTTAACACTCCAATAATACTTAATAGAAGGTAGAATAAGGGATGGTAACTAAGAATGAATCAAGGCAATCCATCTAAGCATAAATCAGATGTTGGAGCAAGTTATTCATGCACACAAATTGCTGATCAGAAGAAGGTTGAAGAAGACGTGTCACAAGTGATAAGGAGGTCATGTAATCTCCTCAAGTTGTGGTTTTATATCCCTATGGTTTAGGATGTCTCTACTAAGATTATTAGAGGCATTCATCAATCATAAGAAGCATATACTAAGGGGGATCTTGAGTGGATGAAATAAAGACGTGTTATTATAGTCTTGGAGTTGTATATCGGGATTACGGGTATGGAGACATGTAGCTCATGTTGGAATCTTGAAGGTATATATTTTTGTCTTGATCGATTCAATCTTAGTCATGGAATCAAAAGGATGATACATTCGTTGAAGGTCAATATCAAGTCTTGACATGGTATGTCTTGTGCTATGGTTTCTTGAATGAGAATGACAAGGATGCTATTAGTGCTACAACTCACAAGAAGACATTTTACACGGAATGTACAATATATGATGTCTAGTTATCTCTATGAGAAATTGTGTCATGTTTCTTAGAGCTATGTGAATAGCTAAATGAATCCATTAGAGTCTTTTAGGGCCTAATTTAGGTTTGTATATAAAGATTAATTCATTGTAATATTTAAAGGTGGCTTGGAGGATCTATTAGATAATTAAGTCTTGTAGTTATTGAACATGAAAAGTTGAGCATTGGTTCATGGTACATAGTTGATGATTAATGGAGATAGGGGAAACCTATCATGTTTCTTCTTAATAGTATATATGATTGATTTGAGTTTGTATGAGGTTTAGGTACAGTAATGCTTCAAGAAGATGTATTAAGACTCTAAGACAACCATGAAGAAAAAGTGAAGGTCTATGATAGTCTTGAGAAGCAAGTTACAGGGGGTCAAACTGGTCTGCAGGTCAAGTATGAAGACTTTTTCAAGATGCTTGTAGTTGTGTTACAAGGTTTGAGTGTTACGTGTGTGATTCAAATAGAAGAGTGAAGACTCTGCGAGATGATAGAAAATTTGATTAGTCATGGTATGTTGTAATGAGAATTTATGCTCTAGAAGAAGATATACAATTTGGAGATTACTAAAAGGCTTACAAGGCTAGATGGTATGAGGAAAATTAAGATGAACGGGTCTCGAGTCTTATGTGTGGTACTCCAAGAAGAGTTGAAGAAATGTGATTATAAGGTCATAATCAAGTCCCAACAGTTGATAAGCATCAAGAAGGTCTAGGTATGCAAATTGAAGTTGTAGAGTTTCTCATTAATTTATCATCATGAAAAGGTAAGTAATTTATGAGAATAGATGGATCATGAGGTGCATGTTTATACTTATTTTAGTGTCTTGAGACCTAATACATGTTTGTGTATGGAGATCTGTTCTTTAATGCACTATCATGTAAAGATATGTGGTCCATGAGTTTTAAGAAGGTATGTGAAGAGTTATGTAGTTGTGTAAGGATAAGTATAGGTTTGAGTATATAGTAATCATGCTTTTTGTGTCCTTTGGTTTGATATAAGTCCTTGGGAGTAAATGATTGGTCCAGTAAGACCAATAGATTTTGGAGCCATTGTGCATATATAGTTAGGCATGATATGAAGATCATTAATGATGCGAGAGAATCACTTAAAGGGACAACATAGGAATGTTAGGATCAATTTTGGCTTGTTAATTCTTTAGAGGTGAGTTAGGAGTCATTCAAGTTCTCTTGTTGTTCTCTACAGGTCAAATTTTCAAGTTATGGAGTTTCCCTCCATTTTTGCAAATTTGAATTTTTGAATATTCTATGAGCCAATTTTGGATTTCTTGGTAGGTGTAGGGGTTTAAAAGTTTTTTTCAAGCATGTATTTAGGTTGTTCTATTAATTTTAAGTTATTGGAGACTCTTCTTGGGGTCTAAATGGTGAAATAAATCTTAAAGATTTATACTAGCTCCTTATTCCAAGTTTAATCGTCCATATGACCTCTTACTGAGTAAACCATGCATGTAAACAATGGTTCCATGTAAATAGAAGAATCAAACCTTGAGAAATAGGTATAAAGAATAATTTGTAACTGATTTTGATCATTGATCAATCAAATACAATGAAGGATTGAATGTTGGGGTAGCTCCAAGAACATGTTTTAGTGTGAAAATTGTTAGGAAATTGTTATAGAAGATCATAAACCTACGCATGAGCCTTGAATGGCTATAATATTTCTTCTATTTAGTTCACGAAGGAACTTCATGGTTGGTAAGAGTTGAATTTGGTTATGATTGATTTAATTGATTGTGTATTCACTTGTTTCTTTGTATTAATGTGTGGGAAACAAGGTATACTATGAAAACTCGTATCTCGAAAAATTAATCCTAATTTCATCCTAGAGAAAGGATTTTTAAGCAAGGGAAAGGTTAAAATATAGAAGAGATGATAAGAGGTATGCTCAAAGTCCATTCTAATCCCATGATTAAGGTGGAACTAAGAAATACTATGATGAAACCCCGACTATACATATATACTTTATTTTAGAAGGAAGGACACTGTTAGAATTCATCATTTTGTGACGTCGGTGGTGGTGTCTAGTGATAAGCGTTGTTGATACTCATACTTTAGTTATCTTCTATTTTTCAGTCCAGGGAGGTATCAATGGCTATGTGCAAAAAGGAAGCAAGCATTGGAACTATGCTCAATATTTATTTAATAACAAAATTAACCAAATACTATATTAATTACCATAAAGAAATAAAACTAATTGATAAAAAGAATTACTTGAATGCAAAATTAAAAATATTGAAAATGATACAATACTTGATAAATCAAATTAATGTAAAATAACAAAAGGGAAATGAATAGGAAATTATCCCTTCACATTGAGGAGGAGTGGCCCTTGCTCCTTCACGCTAACCCGGTTTAAAGTTGCAAGTCACACAAGTAGAATTTTCCTTTGAATCAACACTATATTGAATGAAAGAATTTATTTTACAGTGATCAATCGAACTAACTTTTTAATACTACTACACTTGAGATTTTATATTCGAGGTGACCTAGTGTTTCTAAAAGAGGACTAGTTATTTGAAATTAATGACGACTACTTAACTGGAAGATACCTATAACAACAACTAACTATTTAAGGAATTGCAATCACGGAAGGATTAGTCCATGTCATGTTTAGATCAAATTCATCCCGTTAATCGTAGACAAGGTCTCGTAGTTGAATCTTAATTGATATAGTCAATCAACACCAAGATGTTACAGATCCAAAAGTGATTCCCTATACTCATGATGATTATAAGTCTATAAGTGTTCTAATTGTATGCTCCATGTCTTTGAGAAACTGGTGTTAAGTTAAGATTACATGGTCCTCATCAGCCACATGAAGGTTGAGGTATAAGTACACATCTCATCATATTAATTGGTGTGCCAGCTATATACACTTGTTTCTTTGCTATCCATGTCATTTTCCTCTTTTGCATGAGTTCCTCATTCCAAGTGAATTTTGTAGTGCCCACATTTTTATAGCCTCAGTTATCTGTTGTTCTCTTTACTCATAGACATGTTTTGACAGGGATTTGACATATTTTGGACATTATGTTAGGATATTTGACCTCCTTATAAATGTATAGAGATTTGGGCGTATAACGCCAATTTCGCTTGATTACTGTGTTAACACCTAACCTTATGATGTTATGGATACTAACTAATATGATGTTGTTTGGACCTTATTTATATATGATGGATACTCAGTTTAGTTGCATGTTTGGATTTTATGGATGTATGTCGCTTTATCATTATGGCTAACTCATGGTGAATTGTGTGTAATTATGCATGTTGTCGCATTTTCGATTCCAAAATGATGATATGATAGGATAAAATTCATTGATTTCTTATTGAGTAGTTGATTCACATTTTATCGGACATGCGTGTTTAATGTGTGCAATGAGTGTGCAGGTGACAGGTCACAGGAGAACGTGAGATTCAGAGCAGCTACATAATTTTGCACAAGTAACCCACGGGGCTAAGTCCTAACTATGTTTATTGTATGAGGCCTTAGTATTAGATTTTATTATTTTGGACACCATGAGTGACCCTCATTTGTAATGTAGTGTGTATTGTAATATTAATATTGCTTAGGATGTTTAGTTTGCTTTTTAAACATGATTTGGGGACTTAATGGTCCCCACTTACATTAAGTTTTGAGTTTGAATAATGATATATTTAATTAAAGAGGATTAGGGTCACGTGTGAACCCTTGGGTGGGCCCCACATCCTCTACACTTGTGCCCAAGTGAGGCAAACCCGAAATTGGGCTATTTTAGGCATTTTAGTGACCCCTTTTTAGTTTGGGAGTTCACTTAGCATGAAAATGGGCCCTTGGACCCTACCTAATAGGTAGGGGGGCTTAATTCCAAGGCATAGAGGGAGTTTCCTCCCATTTTCCCTCCCTCTGGTCACATCCATGTAAGGTGGATGGGTATGTGTGTTTTGTTAAAAGTTGCACAAGTTTGTTTTGTTGTTCATTTTGAGTAATTTGGGAGAAGAGGGTTAAAAGCTATTTTATCCTTTCTCCCTTTTATTTTGAGAATCTTTGACCTTGAGGGAAGAGAGGGGTGACACATGTCACCCCCTCATTTGTGAGGATTTTGTTGGCACCTCTTCAAATTCTCCCTCATGGGGAAAGAAGAGAACTTTTTTTTGGAGCTTTTTCTTGGAGGCTTGTGGATTTTGGAGCTAGAGCTTGCTTGGGTCAAGAAGTGGAAAAGTTAGAAGTTGGAGAGATTTTGGAGGTAGGCTCCTTGAGCTTATTTGTGTGTTTTATATCATGTTAGATATTAGTCTTGTTTATTTAAAATGTGTGTTGTTGCATGTTGATTTTAATTGTTGTTTTATTTTATTTTCCTCCATCCATCATATGGCATGATGGATTTTTGGAGTTTGTGGGGGAAGAGAGAGGGATTTTTCCCTCTCAATCCTCATGGCTTGATGGGCAAGCCATGTAGGATTTTTGTTTCTCCCCTCAAATGGTTTGAGGTGGGGAAGGAGGTTCATATGGTTTGAACCCCTTCCCCATTCTTGGAGAGGAAACCCTTTGGGTTTGAAAATCCTCCCAAGAAGGATTTGGTGAATGGATGGAGAAATAAGGAGGGGTTTGATGACTTTGGAGGAATAAGGAGGTTGTGGAGATTTTTTTATTTATGTGCAACCAATGTTGCTACACACTTGACACTTGGAGATCTCTTTCTTCTCTTCCCCATTTTGGAGGTAGAATATGGTTTCTCCTCTTTTCCCTTATTTGCAATTCTTTGGTGTTTATTTTCTTAGTGCATGGTCTTAGCTTGTATGTGAAAATAATTTTGGATTGTCTCCTTACTCTTGTGCAAAGTTTTGGAAGCTAGTCTTATTTCCCATGGGCTTGGGGGAGGCTAACGTATTCCAACCTTGGAAAGACATGTACTGATGCCTAAAGGTTGGGTGGTTAAACAAACTCTTCTCCTTGTGTTAGTTTTTGAAAGCTTTCGAAGTTGGAGCTCAAGTGGAAGATAGTTGGAGTTACTTGTCATCATGGTTCTTCATTGTTACCTCTCATTGCAACTTTAAGAACATGGCTATGTGGAAGTTTTCATTCCCTTGTAAAATCTCCATTTTGTAATTGGTACTACTTGTAACTTGAGTCATGTTTGCTTGAGCTATCTCCCTTCAATCTTGCAAAGAGGCTTGTAATATGTTTTTCTTGAGTAGTTTCATGTATCTTAGAAAAACATTGCATAGTGAGTTTGAACTCCTTGAAAATAAATCTTGTATTAGATGTTTCCTTTTTATATGAACTTGTTGTAACCCCATTTTGAGGGAAAGTAGATTATTGGATATAGTGTTATTCTTGATATAAATTTCTTTCTTGTAAAATGTTGTAACATGTTTGAATGTAAAATTAAATATCATTCTTGGAGTGCAATCTCTTCTTAAATTTTTTTGAAACTTAGAGAATAGAGCACAACTAGTTCTCTTTCTTTCTTTTTTTTACCAAAATGAAATAGATATATTAGTTAAAGCAAAAATGAACATTCCTTCTCCTTCACTAAGTTGTAAACTTAACTCCAAGTCTCTTTTATCATTTGAAATAGTTTGCTACATCTTTACTTTTCACATAAGGAAGGGAATCATCTTATAGATCATATAACTCAAATTTGTATAGTTCATATTGATTTGAAGACCAGATTTTATCATTCACAACTTATGGTAAATTGTTCAAGATTTCATATATAGTACACATATATCAAAAAAATGATAATAAAAATGATATAGGGGAAAGAGCCAGTTATGGTGAATCATAATGTGGGAGGTTGTTAGAGCCACTTAACAATCATACATTTTTTTAAAAAAAAACCCTTTAAGAGCATGATTTTTTTAATATACATATTTTCTTTCAAAATTTTGAGTATGTGGAGAATATATTTTTAAGGGATTTAAAATAAGTACTTTTGAATACAAAGGAATTTAAGGCAACCCATTAGTTGAGAATAAAATCACCTTTTATGGGTTGTTTATGTGTCATCATTTCATTGGTTCATTTATTGATGTGACTTGATGTGACTTACTTTATTGGCTAGTTTTTATTTCATTTTTAACTTTAATTCAAACAACTATTGGTACTTTGTTTCACATAACTACTCACGGTCATTGGGTCATTCGCGGTCATTGGATCCTTTCCCATAGTCATATTGTATTTTATAACTATCTTGCCTCTCTTACAAAACCAATTATTAATTTATAAGTTATATAATTATATGTCTTACTACGGACATTGTTACATATTATAGCACAATATATATATATATATATATATATATATATATATATATATATATATATATATATATATATATATATATATAAAGTGAAAACTAAACCAAAACAAAACTAAATAAAATAATATTTATAAAAACCTAAACTAAATAAAAGAAAAGTAATAAACATTAAAGAAACAAAAAAAACAAAAAAATAAAAAAATTAATTATAATGAAAAGAAAAAAATGCGGTGGAAAGTGGTTTGAAATAAAGTTTATGAAACTTTTGAATAAACCACACAAAAAGAAACATAAACCAAAAAAAACAAACACAATTACATTTAAATTAAAAAAATCTGCGATGAAGTTTTATGAAAATAAATAAACGAATGAGTATTGGGAGGGCCGAACCCTCCCCACATCATGCGCACCCACCACCGTAGAGACTCCACTTCCCACCTCCTTCTCCACGCAGTCCCCTACACTCCAATTCACCATAGAGAAAGGAACATAGATCCTTTTTAAAACCTATGGTTTACTCTTCATTCGGTTTTTTTATAATTTCGGTTTAGTATATATTTTTTTGGTGTTCAGAGAGATTTGCCTCACAAAGAAAATTATGGGTATTATAAATACCCAAAATGCAGTTTTGGGTAGAATATTTATATAAATATATAAATAGAATATAATATAATGAAATAAAATATACACACAATACAAAATGAGACTTCCATAAAAACCTCCATGGAAGTAAGCCTCCATAGCTCCTCTACCTGCACAAGAAAACAAAAGAAAAAGAAAAAGAAAACAAAATGAAAACCAAATGAAGAGAAAAGAAGAGATAAAGTTGGGCTAGGGCAAATTTAGGGCAAGAGGAGATCTAGGGTCAAGATTTGATCTATCCTAGGGTCCATATTCAACCCTACACACTTTAAGTCATGGGTATTTTTATGGGAATGGGAAATATTTTTAGAAGTGGGAAAATTAATTATAACAAGGGGAGGTGTAGACTATTATTTTGTGACCCTAGTTAACTTAAGAGGACTAAATACTTAAGTCATTAATGGGATAGTTTTTATTTAATTTTGGGTAAATTAAATTAAGATAAATTAATTATTAGTGGGAAACAATAAAGTAAACATTAGTATTAACCGTTAACCTTTAAAAAAAAATTACCCAAAATTTTAGTTGCATTTTGGTATGGTTTTCCAGTGTCCCAAGGCGGGGCATTACATTTGGTATCAGAGCGAGGTTTGCACATGTGGACACTCTGGGTAATTAATTAACTAGTTTAAAATATTTTAATAACACAAAAAAATATAATAACAATAACAATAAAATAAAAATAATAACAATAATTAAAAACGTTTTCTATAACCAATGACAAGTTATAATTTAATAATACACTTGTTTGCCTCGTGCACAGGATGGCACCCATGAGGTGACAATTGGTTAGGGGTTTGGGACGTAGTTCACCTACGCCCGAACCACAAGCACTGAGTTAGGGCCTCAGATCTTAGAGGCTCTTCAACAGTTGATCGGTGTTGTGTAGCGTCTCCCACCACCGCAGGAGGCGAGAGAGGAGGACATTCAATTAGGAGACGAGGAGCCGATAGGCAAGGACGCACATTTGGAGCCACTAGAGCACGATACCCCTAGGTGGGAGAGGTCACGTAGCCCTTCCGTTCACCATGAGAGGGTGGCCTCGTCTTTGCCGTAGCCGTTCACACAGCTTTGAGGGACCATTTGGAGATAGACGACCCCATTCACTTGTTGGACCGCAGCGCCAGGATCGTGACACATGCAATGTGATTAGGGATCTTCTTTGCTTGCAGCCTCCTACTTACACCAGCTCTACAGATGGCTTTAGGGTTGAGTTGTGGATTTTTAGCTTGGATAGTTGCTTTGGATTACACTCTTATGAGAGCAATGTCAAAGCTAGGTTCGCTCATACACCTCCTTCGAGACACAACAGCGTTTGGTGGAGTTATGAGGAGCAGAAGCTCCATCTAACTAGAGAGACAGTGACTTGGGAGTTGTTTGAGGAGTGATTTAGGGCTCGCTATATGTCAGAGGATTTCGTATAAAAGAGGATTGACGAGTTTCTTGACTTACGACAGGGCTTAAAGCACAAAGATGGCACACTATGAGAGTAGGTTCCTGGATCTTCTACAATATGTGGACTATCTGCAAGATGAAAAATTACAGGTAAATAGGTTTATTCAAGGCTTGAATGCAAACATAGCAGGAGCAGTTAGGGTGTTATCTCCTCCCATGCTTGAGAAGGCCATTGAGAAAACCTACTTAGCTAAGGTGAACATGACCAAGCACAGGAGCACCGAGATAGAAACAAGATCAAGTTTCGGGATAGGATGCAGGCCTTTTAGAGTCAGAGGTCATGGGGTACAACACCACCCCATAGAGGAGGATTTTGGCCTTCACCAGCAGCTTCGAGGGCTGCACCACATCCACAACAGCAGACACAACATCAGGGCCACCAAGTAGCAGAGGGCTAGACAGACACAGGGTTTTTAGAGAGGCGGTTATAGAGAAGGTTTTGGTGGAGCTAGGGACAAGGGACATGGTACTCAGCAGGTACATCCAGCTTGCTCACAACAGATCCTACTAGAGTTGGGCCGGCAGGATCAGTTCACTAGAGTACAGGAGGGACCCCATCTTAGAGGGTACAAGAGGATGTTTTATTTGTGGGTCCCCTAATCACTATGTGCGTATGTGTCCGCACAAACCCACTACCATGGATACAGAGAGCTCCTAGATCCGAGTAGATGGTGGGTGACATGGGATGTGCTCATCATGTATATGCAATGGTTGACAACCACCAGGCTGAGCATCAAGCCACAATTATTGAGATGACAGTACTATCAGGGGTATTTCTATCTCAGTACTTTTTGATTCAGTGCTTCAGATTATTTTGTATCTCCTTCTATAGTGGACCAATGTGGGCTAGTGGTGGCTAGGCAACTAGATAGTTGGTAGGTTGAGTTGGCCTATGGGGCCAAACTTGCCATGGACTCGTATGTGGAGAGTTGCGTACTTTATTTGGGAGTCTTCTCCACTACTCTTGACCTCCGAGTTATTCCTCTAGGATCCTATCAGGTAGTTTTGGGTATGGATTGGCTCAAGGCTCATCGAGCCAAGGTGGATTGTAGAAATAAGGTCATTGAGTGTCAGGATGATCTTGGGAGTGTAGTTGTGATATCAGGGATGTAGAGGCCTATCTCCTTGCGTATGATCTCAACTAAGCAACTCAAGCGGAGCATGCATAAAGGTTGTCAGTTGTTTGCTATCACCATCAGTGATCGATCAGAGAGCACTCCAGAGCATTCACCCTTAGATGATCATGTAGTTTTGAGGGAGTATGTAGATGTGTTTCTAGGTGAGCTTCTAGGGTTACCACCCTGCAGAGAGGTGGATTTCACCATTGATTTAGTGCCAAGATCTACACCAGTTTCTAGGGCACCCTATCGGATGATGACTCCAAAGCTTCATGAGCTCAAGATTTAGTTAGAGGAGTTATTGGAGAAGGGTCTCATTCACCCTAGTGTATCTCCTTGGGGAGCGCCAGTCATATTTGTGAAGAAGGACAGGTTCTCTTAGACTTTGTGTTGACTTGAAACTCAACAAAGTCACAATAAAGAACCGTTATCCACTCCCTAGGATTGATGACTTGTTTGATCAGATGCGGGGAGCTAGAGTGTTCTCCAAAATCGATCTCAAGTCAAGGTACCATCAGTTGTGCATTTTAGATGCAGACATTCATAAGACAACTTTTCACACATGTTATGGGCATTATGAGTTCACAGTTGTTCCATTTGGTTTGACTAATGCCCTAGCTTTGTTTTCATGAGCCTCATGAATGGAGTATTCAGAACCTTTTTGGATCACTTTGTCTTAGTGTTCCTAGATGATATATTGATATATTCTCATTCCGAGGAGGAACATGAGGAGCATTTGAGACAAGTACTACATGTTTTGAGAGAGTAGAAGTTGTATGGGAACTTGGAAAATGCAGTTTCTTTCAGACAGAGATTCAGTACTTGGGTCACATCTTATCAGGAGAGGGTATTTCAGTAGATCCCTCTAAGATACAAGCTATTATGGATTGGCCAGTGCCCACATCAGTTACTAAGGTGAGGAGTTTTATGGGTTTAGTAGGTTACTACCGCAGGTTTGTCTAGGACTTTTCTAGAATTGCTCACCCTATTACTTCTCTACAGAGAAAGGGGAAGAAGTTTGATTGGTCAAAAAAGTGTGAGCAGGCCTTTGACTACGGTGCCTATCCTTGCAGTTCCGGACCCTACAGAGGATTTTTTTGTTTGTACTAATGCATCACTAGAGGGTTTGGGAGTAGTTCTTATGCAGGAGCATCGGGTTATTACCTTTGAGTCTCGTAAGCTCAAAGATTACGAGCTTAATTACCCTACTCATGACTTAGAGCTTGTAGCAGTTGTTCATGCACTTGTGTGTTGGCGACATTTCCTTTTGGGTAGACCTTTCATTTTGAGGACAGATCATCGTAGCTTGCAGCATATCTTCTCACACCGAACCTCAACGCTCATCAACGACGTTAGATGGAGTTCCTATGTGAGTATGACATGGAGGTATAGTATATCAAAGGAAAGGAAAATGTTGTTATAGATGCACTTAGTAGACGACGACATGTGCTTGCTTCATTGACACTACAGTCAGATTTGAGAGGCAGGATTCTTGAGCATCTTCTAGAGGACATGTTTTATGAGGGTGCTAGACAAATGTTGGAGTCACAGGGTTCATTAGAGGGCAGATATTCAGGGTGTATTTTAGAGACAGATGGTTTACTTCGGTTCCATAGGTGCATCTATGTGCCTAAGTCAGGAGATCTGCGTAGCTTCATCCTTTCAGAGGCGCATCAAGCTCCATATGCAACACATCTAGGAGTGAAGAAAATACACGCTAATCTGAGGGAGTTATATTATTGGCTTGGTCTTTGACGGGACATAGCAGATTTTGTTGCACATTTCCTTGAGTGTCAGAGGGTTAAGGCAGAGCATTCTCATCCCATAAGACTCTTACATCCTCATGATATTCCCGAGTGGAAATGGGATGTGATCTCCATGGATTTCATAGTCGGACTCCCTATGTCTTCTTATCATCATGATGCCATTATGGTCACCATGGATAAGTTGACCAAGGTTGCACATTTCTCGCCAACCAAGGTCACCTATAATGCACAGGCCATCACCAAAGTATTTATGGAGGACATTGTTAGGTTGCATGGGATTCCGAAGACCATCATCAATGATAGGGATACCATTTACACTTCAGTTTTCTGGACTTCCTTTCAGGCCGCTCTAGGTACACAGATTAATTTCAGCTCAGCATATCATCCAGAGATAGATGGGCGACGAGAGAGAGTTAATCAGGTACTGGAGGACATGCTGAGGATGTATGTGATGGACCAGCAAAAGAAGTGGGAAGATTATTTGCATTTAATTGAGTTTTCCTACAACAACAGCTATCATAGTTCCATTGGTATGGCTCCTTACCAGGCTTTATATGGTCGACCTTGTAGGACACCTTTGAGTTGGGATAGGCTAGATGACAGGATTATTCTGGGACAAGCTTATCTATAGGATTTAGAGCAGCGAGGTTGTTACGATTAGGTAGTGTCTTGAGCAGGCTAGAGCATGCCAAAAGGTGTATGCAGACACTAAGATGATTGATCATCACTTCTCAGTGGGTGACAAAGTATTCTTGAGAATTCATTCGCATAAGAGTACAATCCGATATGGAAACGGTTCTAAGCTATCGCATCATTTTGTGGGGCCTTTTGATTATTTAGAGGTCATCGGTCCAGTTGCTGTCGCTATAGCCTTGCCGCAATGCCTTGCATGGGCCCACGATTTATTTCATGTTTCTGTTCTACATAGATATGTACCTGATGTTTATCATGTTTTGGATTGGTCGACATTACGGGTAGAAGATGAAGGCGGTGGAGGCCGGAGCCCATACGCATACTGGAGCACTGGAGGTTGGCCCTTTGGGGTCGAGACTTGGACCAGGTTAGAGTGTAGTGGGACAGATACGATGAGACAACAACTACCTGGGAGGATGCTACACCCTTGAGGGCTAGATATCCTTATCTCTTCCCGTGACTTCCAGGAGGAAGTCTAATTTTAGGAGAGGGGGATGTAGTGCCCACATTTTTATAGCCTCAGTTATTTGTTGTTCTCTTTACTCATAGACATGTTTTGACAGGGATTTGACATATTTTGGACATTATGTTAGGATATTTGACCTCCTTAGACATGTATGGAGATTTGGGCATATAGCACCAATTTGGCTTGATTACTATGTTGACACCTTATCTTATGATGTTACGGATACTAACTGATATGATGTTGTTTGGACCTTATTTATATATGATGGATACTCAGTTTAGTTGCATGTTTGGATTTTATGGATGTATGTCACTTTATCATTATGGCTAACTCATGGTGAATTGTGTATAATTATGCATGTTGTCACATTTTCTATTCCAGAATGATGATATGATAGCATATAATTCATTGATTTCTTATTGAGTAGTTGATTCACATTTTATCGGACATGTGTGTTTAATGTGTGCAATGAGTGTGCAGGTGACAGGTCACAGGAGAACGTGGGATTCAGGGCAGCTACATAATTTTGCACAAGTAGCCCACGGGGCTAAGTCCTAACCGTGTTTATTGTATGAGGCCTTAGTATTAGATTTTATTATTTTGGGCACCATGAGTGACCCTCATTTGTAATGTAGTGTGTATTGTAATATTAATATTGCTTAGGATGTTTAGTTTACTTTGTAAACATGATTTGGGGACTTAATGGTCCCCACTTACATTAAGTTTTGAGTTTGAATAATGATATATTTAATTAAAGAGGATTAGGGTCACATGTGAACCCTTGGGTGGGCCCCACATCCTCTACACTTGCGCCCAAGTGAGCCAAACCTGAAATTGGGCTATTTTAGGCATTTTAAGTGACCCCTTTTTAGTTTGGGAGTTCACTTAGCATGAAAATGGGCCCTTGGACCCTACCTAATAGGTAGGGGGCTTAATTCCAAGGCATAGAGGGAGTTTCCCTCCCATTTTTCCTCCCTTTGGTCACATCCATGTAAGGTGGATGGGTATGTGTGTTTTGTTAAAAGTTGCACAAGTTTGTTTTGTTGTTCATTTTGAGTAATTTGGGAGAAGAGGGTTAAAAGCTATTTTATCCTTTCTCCCTTTTATTTTGAGAATCTTTGACCTTGAGGGAAGAGAGGGGTGACACATGTCACCCCCTCATTTGTGAGGATTTTTTTGGCTCCTCTTCAAATTCTCCCTCATGGGGAAAGAAGAGGACTTTTTTTGGAGCTTTTTCTTGGAGGCTTGTGGATTTTGGATCTAGAACTTGCTTGGGTCAAGAAGTTTAAAAGTTAGAAGTTGGAGAGATTTTGGAGGTAGGCTCCTTGAGCTTATTTATCTTTTATATCATGTTAAATATTAGTCGTGTTTATTTAAAATGTGTGTTGTTGCATGTTGATTTTAATTTTTGTTTCATTTTATTTTCCTCCATCCATCATATGGCATGATGAAATTTTGGAGTTTGTGGGGGAAGAGAGGGGATTTTTCCCTCTAAATCCTTATGGCTTGATTGGCAAGCCATGTAGGATTTTTGTTTCTCCCCTCAAATGGTTTGAGGTGGGGGAAGGAGGTTCATATGGTTTGAACCCCTTCCCCATTCTTGGAGAGGAAACCGTTTGGGTTTGAAAATCCCCCTAAAAGGATTTTGTGAATGGATGGAGAAATAAGGAGGGGTTTGATGACTTTGGAGGAATAAGGAGGTTGTGGAGATTTTTTATTTATGTGCAACCAATGTTGCTACACACTTGACACTTGGAGATCTCTTTCTTCTCTTCCCCATTTTGGAGGTAGAATATGGTATTCTCCTCTTTTCCCTTATTTGCAATTCTTTGGTGTTTGTTTTGTTAGTGCATGGTCTTAGCTTGTATGTGAAAATAATGTTGGATTGTCTCCCTTACTCTTGTGCAAAGTTTTGGAATCTAGTCCTCTTTCCCATGGGCTTAGGGGAGGCTAGCATGTCTTCCAACCTTGGAAAGACATGTAATGATGCCTAAAGTTTGGGTGGTTAAACAAGCTCTTTTCCTTGTGTTGGTTTTTGAAAGCTTTCAAGTGGAAGATAGTTGGAGTTACTTGTCATCATGGTTACTCATTGTTACCTCTCATTGCAACTTTAGGAACATGACTATGTGAAAGTTTTCATTCCTTGTAAAATCTCCATTGTGTAAATGGTACTACTTGTAACTTGAGTCATGTTTGCTTGAGCTATCTCCCTTCAATCTTGCAAAGAGGCTTGTAATATGTTTTTCTTGAGTAGTTTCATGTATCTTAGAAAAACATTGCATAGTGAGTTTTAAATCCTTAAAAGAAATCTTTTATTAGATGTTTCCTTTTATATGAACTTGTTGTAACCCCATTTTGAGGAAAGTAGATTATTGGATATAGTGTTATTCTTGATATAAATTTATTTCTTGCAAAATGTTGTAACTGTTTGAATGTAAAATTAAATATCATTCTTGGAGTGTAATCTCTTCTTAATTTTTTTGAAACTTAGAGAATAACTAGTTCTCTTTCCTTACATTTTTTACCACAATGAAATAGATATATTAGTTAAAGCAAAAATGAACATTCCTTCTCCTTCACTAAGTTGTAAACTTAACTCCAAGTCTCTTTTATCATTTGAAATAGTTTGCTACATCTTTACTTTTCACATAAGGAAGGGAATCATCTTATAGTTCATATAACTCAAATTTGTATAGTTCATATTGATTTCAAGACCAGATTTTATCATTCACAACTTATGGTAAATTGTTCAAAATTTTATATATAGTACAAGTATATCAAAAAATGATAATAAAATTGATATAATCATATTGTATTTTATAACTATGTTGCCTCTCTTACAAAACCAGTTATTAATTTATAAGTTATATCATTATATGTCTAACTACGTACATTGTTACGTATTGTAGCACAATATATATATATATTGAAAAATAAACCAAAACAAAACAAAATAAAATAATATATATAAAAACCTAAACTAAATAAAAGAAAAGTAATAAACATTAAACAAAAATAAAATAAAAAATTAATTAATTATAATGAAAAGAAAAAAATGAGGTGGAAAGTGGTTTGAAATAAAGTTTATTAAACTTTTGAATAAACCACAAAAAAAGAAACATAAACAAAAAAAGAAACAAAATTACATTTAAATAAAAAAAATTCTGAGATGAAGTTTTATGAAAATAAATAAAGGAATGAGTATTGGGAAGGGCCGAACCCTCCCCATACCTACGCGCACCCACCACCGTAGACTCCACTTCCCACCTCCTTCTCCGCAAGTCCCTACACCCCAATTCGCCATAGAGAAAGGAACATAGATCCTTTTTAAAACCTGCGATTTACTCTTTATTTGGTTTTTTTAATAATTTCGGTTTAGTATATATATTTTTGTGTTCATGTAAATTTGCCTCACAAAGAAAATTATGGGTATTTTAAATACCCAACAATCTAGGTTTTGGGTAGAATATTTACATAAATATATAAAAACAATATAATATAATGAAATAAAATATACACACAATACAAAATGAGACTTCCATCAAAAACCTCCATGGAATTAAGTCTCCATAGCTCCTTTACGTGGACAACAACAAAGAAGAAGAAGAAAACAAAATGAAAACCAAATGAAGAGAAAAGAAGAGATAAAGTTGGGTTAGGGAAAATTTAGGGCAAGAGGAGATCTAGGGTCAAGATTTGATCTATCCTAGGGCCCATATTCAACCCTACACACTTTATGTCATGGGCATTTTTATGGGAATGGGAAATATTTTTAGAAGTGGGCAAATTAATTATAACAAGGGGGTTGTAGACTATTATTTTGTGACCCTAGTTAACCTAAGAGGAATAAATAATTAAGTCATTAGTGGGATAGTTTTTATTTAATTTTGGGTAAATTAAATCATAATAAATTAATTATTAGCGGGAAACAATAAAGCAAACATTAGTATTAACCGTTAACCTTTAAAAAAAAAAGTTACCCAAAATTTTAGTTGCATTTCGGTATGGTTTTTCGTGTCCTGAGGCGGGGCATTTCAAATTTTCATTAGTGCTTATGGGTAAGTCTTGCACTCCGTAGTGATTCTGCGCTCATGCAAGGGTGATTCATATGCTATAAAGCAAGTCTTGTACTTATGCATTAGTGAGTCTGTGCTTTGGTATGTAGTTCGATCTGTGATGAATTTAAGATATGATTTTTAATGCATTGTTAATACTCATAAAGATTTATTTGAACCATATTTGAAGAAGTGAAAATAAGATGAAAATAACAAGGATATGCACAATAATTCCTTCTAAAGCATAGTAAAGTATTAATTACAAAATGACAATATTATACAGTGTAAAATGTTGTCATGGAAAAATAAGGTTTCAAGTAGGATAAAACATGAAAAAAACAGAGGCTCATATTTTTCCCACACTTAAGATCTAGTAGGTCCTCCTGCTACCTATTCAAATTTTCAACAATTCTTGAATAATTATATTCATTGGCAAAAGTCTGCCAAGTCTCATTTAGATCTATGTTACAAAAACAAAAGAACTTGATGAAAGTTTCCCTCCATGTTTTGTAACTAGCTTTAGATTGATCCCCATTAGAATTCCAGCACTGACAGGGGCTATCACTAATCAAGGCATGTATCTCATTCCAATCCATTTTTCTTGCATGTTTAAAATAATATTATAGAGGTCCTTGGCCCTCTTCAATGACCAACAAAGGTTAGTTGGGAAATCACCTCCTTCTTCTTATAGTGCTCTAGAAGTAGTTCATATCTCAACTAGAAAGCAAGGAAATTAACATTAAATGTTGGGAGTACCTACTCCCTGAAATATGATATGCAAGTTCTCATAATAGCCTTATACCTTTCCACCAATTGTAAACAATACACTTGAGACTGAAACCTTCTAAGAAATTGGATGGGGGTAGGAGATCATACCTCATTAAGAGGCCTATATTAGGTTCCTCTCGGAGGTATGTTCCAGTTTTATCCCTCCACATATACTTATGCCTTAAGGTAGAGATAAATGCCAGCAATTGTACCTCTCCCACATATAAATTAATTGGAATTTCAATTTATTTAGGGAGAAGGAATTTATGAACATAAAATTCACATAGTATATTCTTAGCAACATTATTTCCTATTGTGTATGCTCCAAAAATTGCTTATCATCATCAAATTCTATATCTTGCATGGAAAAAACTCTAGAAATATGCCACTTTAAGAATTGCTCCTTTAAAAACAATGTATAGAAATTAGAAGGGGGCTGCATGAGAGGACTTGATCATACAACCGACAAATATTAAGCACATTATCTCAAAGCAGTTTGTTCTCTTCCTTTAAAGCCTTATTTTCTTCAGCAACTCCCCTAAGGATATAACACTCTTGCATCCATTTAGCCATTCCTCTTATACAATAATATGAGGAAACACAAAGTATGTCTGAGTTATTTATTCTGTGGTAGATCAAGCTCTATTTTCTTGCAATATTACAAGTTATGTGTTTAACTCATCTGTTTTGGTTTGAAGGAACTGAATCTTTTGTTCCTTTTCCTCTAAAGTATGTTGAAGTTGAAGAGTTGCCTCTTATTGTTGTTCTATGGTTTGATGAAGATGTTGGATTTTTCTCTCTTTTTTAGATTCAATCGAGAGAAATTGAAATCTTTTTATTTTAAAAGCAACCGTAGGTGGGTGATTATTTCTTGGGACTATTGGAGTTATATTAGATTTTAGAAAGTGATGAGAACTTTGGTATGATTGTGTCGAAATCGGAGGGGAACTGGTTCTCGTTCGATCAGGGGTACTTTACCTTTGTCCCTAATAGGAGAGTGAGCAACATTGATTGGGGTTTGGTCAATTTTGTTTTCAAAAATTAAAACATAGGGTGATAAATAATGAATGAGAGACACATGTGGTTTCTAGAGTAAGGTTTTCATGATGACGGTACCTCTTGTTCTTCTTGAGAAGATAAAACTTCCGCTTGGGGTTCATTAAGCGTCTAAGCATGCCCATATTTCTTGGGAGTTTTGTAAGCTATTTTGAAGTGGAAGGCCCTTTTTTGAACCAATGTAAGAGCTAGGGTATAATTTTTCTAGAATTTTCATCCAATTCTTAAGGCCATGTATTTTCTTGATAAAATGATGCTTACAAATTAAGTGTATTAGGCCTTGGAATTTCAAATAAGAAGTACCCCAACGGAAGTTTTCGATGAGAGAGAGACATAATAAAAAAATAATTGGGGAAAAATTAATTTGTTATGGGATTTATCTTGGCCATGGTGAAGGTGGATAAGAATTCTTAAAATAGGGCCTAAAATGACTTCATACTACCCCTCACATGTGAAATATTTGATTATCCACTTAGCTACCTCCACCCAGGGCTTAGGAAGAGTACCTCTTTTTATACCCTTAGCTTTCCCTTTATTATCCATAACCAGTTCCAATTTTTCCTTCTTCCCCACAAAAATATCTTAATAATTTTAGAATAGAGGGTCCTAGAGTTAACTAATTTCCCTTTTCCCGTATTCTTGAAATATGGTTAATAATAGTAGGATGAACAATATTTTCTTACCTTTCACATTGGCATGTCCTTATTCAATTTTCTTGGTGAAATCCACTATCATTATTCGATTGAACTCTTTGTAAGAAAACATAAAGTCTAACCACCACGCCTACTCAAAAATTGCTACTTTGAATTTGTATCGATTAGTAACTTAGCTAAATTTGTAGGTTCATGCGTAAGTCTAATTCCCATGGTGGTTCTCAAAATAGAGCAACTAAATGCAAAAATTTGGAATGTAATTGGGCACAAGAATGGAGACACAATGTCACGAATGGAAATAAGCAAAATAATGGAGTTGGTAGCGGTGCAAGAATGAAATGTTAGAAATGAATATTTGGAAAAAGACAGGGTAGACAAAACAATTATATATGGAGAAACACGAATTGTGAAAGTTTTAAAAAATCCCAATGTGATGAGTGATAAAGGAGGGAGTAATTCGGTACTTGTGGGAAATTAATATAGGGATGAGTGGTGGATTTATTGAGATATGCGGTACACGAGAAGACACTGGGAATGAGTGAGGACATCAATTTGGATAAGCATAATAATGATCATCTATAAATTAAACCTTACCATATGTAAGAGAAGAATGAAAACACATACTTGATTAATTTCACTTGTCACATCATTGGATATCATTTAAATGTTTCCCCCCATGTATTTTTATTCATTTATTGTCTGCATGATTCAGGGGTGGTGATCGCCATTGCTGGTTTTCACCCACCTGCACTTATTATTATTTGTTTCAATTTTTTTAGAAGTAGTGACCGCCATTGTTGGTTTTCAGTCAATACCTCATACGATGATGTATGCCATTTATGGTTTTTAACCATATCTTATTTATTTAATTGATAACTATCTTAACGTTGAGTTGAATTGGACAAAGAGACTTTGTCAAAATAATTCAGGGCTCCATCTTCTTGTAGCATGTTTTATAATTATTCCTTTAATGATGGTTTGTGGTATAGCCTCAATTTATGACCATTAATCAACATTAATTTCTTCTCACTATCAATTGGGATTAATGAACCATCCCATTGTTGAAGACTTCCTCAATTTGATATGGACCCATTCATCTTGTTTACAACTTCCCTTTGAAGTCCTTGTACTTTGAATCAAACAGTAGGGCCCAATCTCCTTTTGAAATTTCATTTGCTTAATATGTTTATCATGCCATACTTTCCTTTGGTGTTGGATGATTTCTGTTTGATGCAATGTTTGTAATCTCATTTCATCCAACTCATTTAGTTGAAGAATCCTTTCATGTTCTACTTTTGATAAATCAATCCCACTTCAATAGCTATTCTTAAGGTCTGGATTTCAAATTCTATAGGAAGAATAGGCTTCTTCCCATAAACCAAAT
The DNA here is from genome assembly GCA_018340775.1 of Taxus wallichiana var. yunnanensis. Classification (NCBI taxonomy): domain Eukaryota; kingdom Viridiplantae; phylum Streptophyta; class Pinopsida; order Cupressales; family Taxaceae; genus Taxus; species Taxus wallichiana. Next base: position 612,471,993 of record CM031241.1, read on the forward strand.
CATAAGGAGTGAATCCTATGGTTATTTTCCAAGTATTATTGTAGGCCCACACTGCTTCAAGTAACTTTTGAACCCAAATTTTCCTTGAGATATCTACTGTTTTTGTTAGGATATTCTCCAAATCCCTGTTAGTAACTTCTACTTAACCATTGTCCTGTGGATGGTATGGTGATGAATTATTGTGCTTAATATGGTATGTTTCCATACATGAAATAATTACATCTAACATAAATTGTGGTCCTTAGTTTGAAACAATGGATTTTGGTGCCCCAAATCTTTAAAACATATGTTCATATAAAAAGTCTAAATTTTTTTCATCCCTTGCTTATTGTAGAGCTTGCACCTCAACCCATTTGGTGACATAATATATATAAACCAAAATTTACTCATTCCCTTGAGAATTTGGATGAATTGGTCCAGTAAAATATAATCCCCACTTCTTAAATTGTTCTAAAACAACTTGAGGTTAGAGTGGCATCTCAAATGTAAATTCTAGCTTTCCCATACTTTGACATTGATCACACTACCACACACACATTTTAACATCTCTCGTATAAGGAAGGCCAATAATAACCAACTCCCAAGACTTTGAACGGTTCTTTTAACTAAATAATGTCCTCTTGATGGCTCATCATGACATGCCTTAAGTATGTCAAAGATCTCATATTCAACTACACACCTATGTAAAACATGGTCAGGTCCACATTTAAAAAGAATTCCATTTAACCATGTATACATCACACTTTTTTAGTCAGTTTATTTATTTTTATGTGTGAAAGGGGGAACTTTCCTTTAGCCAAGTAGTTAGCCATATCTACAAACCAAGGAGAGACAGTGGAAATTGAAAACATATGTTCATGTAAAAATCAACATTGACATGCTCTTCATTTCTTGAAATGGTTAGACTTGAAAGAAAATCAGCCGCCACATTTGATTTCCCTGGCTTGTCAATAATTTTAATATTAAATTCCTGCAATAACAACAACCATCTTACAATCCTACCATGTACTAAAGGTTTATTCATTATATACTTAATAACAAGTGGTGGTGTCGGAATCACTTCATAGCCTTTGTGATATAATGGTGAAACTTGTTAATTAAGTAAAAAACTGCAAGAAATTCCTTCTCTATGGTGGTGTACTTCCTTTCGGTAGGGGTATATTTTTACTAAGATAGTATATAACATGCACCGCTTCTCTTTCTTCTTGCTGTCCAAGTACAAAACCTATTGATTTATCGAATAATCTATTTGTATATGAAAGGGAGACTCCAATATGGGCATCTTAATACCAAGGTATTTATCAATTTGTCTTTGATATTTTCATGCCTATGTCAATTCAAATTTAGAGTATTTAGTTAGAAGAGAAAATAATGGAGAAGTTATCTTACTAAAATATGAAATAAACCTTCTATAGTAGCTAGCATGCCCGAGAAAACTTCTCACCTCTGTTTGATTTGTGGGAGATGGAAGTTTTACAATGATATTGACCTTGTCAGGATCTACCTTGATTCCTTCATCTGAAACGTGATGGCCTAAGACTATCCCCTACTCCATCATGAATAAACATTTTTCATGGTTTAAGGATAACTAATGTTTTTCACACCTAGAAAGGACTTTGTCTAGATTATCAATTTCCTCTTGGAATGTTTCCCCATAAATAGTGAAGTCATCCATGTAAATCTCAACATAATCATGAGTGAGATCAACAAAGATTGCTATCGGGCTCTTTGGGAGCATTACATATCCCAAAAGGTAACACTTTATAAGAAAATGTTCGCATGGGCGGGTAAAATTTGTTTTGTCAAGATCCTCTCAGTGCTATTGCTATTTTATTTTACCCGCATAACCCATCAAAGAATGAAAAATACCTTTTCCCAAATAAATTTTCTAAGACTTGATCAATGAAAGGTAATGGAAAATAATCTCGATGAGTTACCTTATTGAACTCCCTATAATCCACATAGACCCTCCATTTACCATTATTTTTGGGAACTATAATTAATGGAGAAACCCAATGGCTATCTGAGATTGGATAAATGAATCCTACCCGAAGAAGTTTTTCAATTTCAGTTTTTACAATGTCTCTTAAGGTAGGGTTTATCTTTCCTTGTGATTTTCTAATTGGTCTGGAATCAATTTTGTAAATGTGGTGTATAAAAATATTGGGGTGAATACCCTTTATGTCACTATATTCCCAAGTAAAGGCTTGAGGATGAGAGCATAAGAGTTTAAATAGGGTATTCTCTTCATGACTAGTCAAAATTATTGATTGCCAATTTTTCCCCAGGAAAATAGGTAATTGTTTGGTATCTAAATGGAGAGAATTCACAACGAGATACTCTCTCAATAATACATTCAATGGACACTTGAGGGGAAGTAATATGTGAATATCAGTGATATTTTGAAAGATAGACTCGGTCAAGTCTATATTTTGTGAAAAGGGAAGATGATAGGTTGATTATTCTCATCCATCATGTCATCTCTTATTTCCACTAGTTGTAACATAGGAATAGTAGTCAATCCAATGTAGGATTCATGATTAGGCACATGAATTATACTCAATAAAAAGCATGACTCATGATCACCCTCTTGGATTTGATTTGAATGTTCTTAAATTACAACAATAGCCAGAGATGAAATAATGTCCTCTGATTCATCTGTATTATCCTTCCACCATTGTTTATTTTCTATAGCAAAAGGTTTTGCGGCTGGGTAGATGGATAAATTTTTGGAATCATGTCCATTTGTAATCACCATATTTCCTATTCTGCGCAATCAATGAGGGAAACAACAATGGCTAACCAAGGACTTCCTTGGATGAAAGGGTATATAATCTTACTATTCTTCATTTTTAGAGCCATAAAGTATACCGAATAGTCCCGAGGATCAATGGTTATGGTAACATATTCTATAATCCCTTTTGGCTTTTTGCAATTTGGTGGTTTAATATTTGTAAAACTACTTGATGTTGATTGCGGTTCGGGGAGAGACAATGTGGACAAGGTATCGGTGGTCATCACATTGATAGAAGCTCGTAAGTCAATTATAACATTTGGGATCTATACATCTCCTATGCAAATTGTAACAATAGGAATTTTAGGGTCTCTGTATTTAGGAGGGGTCATATTCCCTTCCAATATACTAGCCAGTTTCCCATCAAAATGGATGGTTTTAGGCTATTTATTCCTTCTAATTGGAGTCTTAAAACAAATATCTTTGATGGTATTGTTCAATTATAGAATTTCTTTAAGATCTTCCAAGAGAGGAATCCCAATACTCAATTTCCTCGGTCCTAAATTAGCTCGACTTTGGTTGCTCATGAATTACATTGTTATGTTTCTCCAAGAGTCTAGATGGGAAAGGAATATCTGCATTTGATTGGGGTGTTTCTTCAACAATAGGACTGGGCTTCACTTCTTCTAGATTTTCTTCATTTTCAAGGATTTCTTCCATGATAGGAGATGAAGGTTTTGACACAAAAATTGGGTCACACTCCCCTTGTCCCCGTCGAATAACCAACTCAAACATATTCACCTAACCATGGCCCCTTCCACCCCACATTAATATTAATTTAATTAACTTAATTAAATTAATACCCATCCTCACAATATTCATTACTTAATTATTTTAATCAAGCTAATTTCCACCTCACCCCTCCACCTCACCCTAGACCTATTCTTAGCATGTTTCCATAACTAACTAAGACTTGGTACCACTTACCTTAATGAGCTAAGACTTATTTCAACCCTAAAAATCAATGCCTGTTATTCCTCTAACCACCTTCCCGCTCATAAAAAGGTAACATCCATTCGATCTACGGAAAAAGAACGAACTTGATCTAAAAGATGCAAGAGCTACCATTTTTAGTAAACCTAGGGAATCCTGCCTTAACCGATGCTTGGTCACACCTAAACCGGTGCCGGTCCACACGAAACCGCCATTGGTTACCATTTATTCACTTAAGAAACCTTGTTTTTTGGTTGGTACATTCTAAGATCAAGGGGACTATAAGAGAACTACATGAAAGAAGAATTAGAGCCTTTTTGCAACTATAGACATCCATCGCCAACACACGGGATAGATCCAGAAGCATTGCACTCATGGTGACATTATGGGAAGCATCACTATTGCACCAAGCTCCATCCCACCACCGATCATCACCACCACCCAACCATTGGATCTGCAAGATTGGTAAGTGCTTTTATCTTTCCATTCTTATTCTATCCATAGAGTTATCATTTTGGTTAACATTCTTCCATTAATATTTCCATTCCTTCATAGTCTACTTTCTGACAGACTCAAAACCTCACCCACCCTTTTATCAGATCACCTATCCTGGCCCTTCCACCTCTTTGAGTGTTCTCAGCATTCCCACAGACCTCACCATCCCCTTCTTTAGCTCTATCTAACCTCACCCAGACTTTGTAACTAGGTTTTTATTGAACTATCACACTGATCACATCGATACCCGATTACCCATGACCATCACCGGTCTCTCCTAAACCATCATCGGTTATATTAGACCGAAGTCGGTCTTTGTGTTTTACACCTTTGACAATAACAGAGCCAACCTACCTTCTACCAAGTGACCCAAACAACCCGAACCTGACCCTGACCAGTTCCAACACCCTGACAACTACCTACCCTTCAGATTTAACTATAGCCTATCTTGTTATGTTAGACTTGCTTATTGTGCTTGAATGAGATACCTAAATCATATCAACTACAGTAGGAATTTGTTTATTTCTCGCATAAATTGTTTTAAACAATGGATTGATAGCCATCTAAGGAGTATCACACTTCCCAGATCTAGCACATGCTAGGCAGTCCACTATCATATATTATTTAACTTTTCTTTTGTGGTCTTGTTTTCTATTTTAGGTAGTTCCTCCTAGCCAAAAGGAATCTCTCATAGTTAGCATTGGATTGAGAAGTTAAAACGTGCAAAAACCATCAACCGACCAGCATAAATAGGTATTCCTCCTCAACCCATAACCATTATCTGTTTTGTCTCAATAATGTAAAGAAAATGCTGAAACAATTTGGCACACCCGGTAGGACCCATTTGGGGTTCTTTGCATATTTCTTCATTCCTAGGTAAATATTGTGTGTGTGTGTTTACTTTCAAAATGTATTCACACTATTTTTTTCCCTTGGTAATCCTCCTTCTAATTATCTAAAACAACATCTATTTTCTGATGCTTAAAATGAACCATTTCTTCTTTCTAGAATTCACCTAATTAGTGAAAGAGCACATTCCTACCTGTTTATCATTTGCTTCGTAGAACATAATTTTTCATTTTGGGTTTAAAATCAGTTGCATTTCATCCTTGTATGCTGCATTTAGCTCACATTAAAATGAGGGCAACCTATATGTTGGAAGTCATGCCCAGCTGATGGTTGACACAAAGAATTGTAGAAAAGCACTCTCTTTCTTCTTCTTCTACCAAACTACACAAAATTGAAAAAAATACACATCTTCTTAAACAACATCTCACCTAGAAGAAGTTGTCAATGATCACATGATCAGTGGATTGACAGTGGGCACCCAGCTGGTTACTTCTATCCAGTCATTACCTCAGAGGACAGCCCACCCCCGCCATAACATAACCTGAAACCTCTCCTTTTAGATATCCTTCTTCATAGGAAGCCTTCCTCACCAAAAACTCTACTCTAAATTCATGAGTCAGTCTTCTAAATAGCATAATCTCAACACATTAAAATCACTTGTTGGATACATGTTTTTTAGCATTTGATTGATGTGTGTTTTGAGGTGTGAGGATATGTCTCTCCATTTTCCATTATTTTTCCTTACACACTCCACAATCACAGTTGGAGTATTCTGACTTCTTCTGAGTGTGTCAGGACCTCATTATATCATCTCCAGGATTCTGGGTTGATCATTCATCTGATCTCAGTTCACAACAATCTATTTTCTTGCATTCTTCAAATTTTCACAGTAACCGACATCGGTTTATTCACCGGCGTCGATTTACACCTCACCGTCATTAGTTCTACCTAACCGCCATCGGTTCCCTGTCCTTTTGGTTAACTTGCCCAAGGGACACCTATTCTCATCTTCTTCACTTGTTTTGAGTTTTTCTGAGTCTCTGTACTCTCTGTACTCTCATAAACTATCATCATATAACTTATCTACTTGACATTCATCAGTTTTTCCTCCTTTGGTCAAACTGTTCTTTTCTCACAGTAACCGACCTCGGTTACCCTAAACCGTCATCGGTCATCCTTAACCAAAGTCGGTTACCCTGCTCTAAATCTCAATTGATACATTACCCAAATCCACCTATAAACACCTGTTTTCTTCATTCCTACTACTCTTTGTGTCATCTGCAAGATACAACATCACCTGATATACATTCATTCACATGGTGTTGACTCACAACCAAGCTAATGCTCTTATATTCCATGCTAGTCATCAACCACTCCCGCCTATTCCTTCACCACCCTCTATCATGTCACCCATGGATCCAACCCTACCTACCACCATTACTGCAAGTGATGAGGAATTTACATGATTCCTCAATCAGAATCATGTGTTCTTGCGGTTCTACCTTTCCCACGCTTCCACCTCGAGACTCTTGGTCGGTTGATATATGGCATGCCATGTATCTATCTCTCCAACCCTTATTCCTACTTCTGCATCATCCGCTACTAATGTGGTATTACCTTCACTTGCTTTACCCCCAATGGTTTCATAGCTAGGCCCCATACCCGTTATGACCGCTGCATTTGCAGTATCAGTTACACCCGATAGTATATGTTGTATCCTCATTGACCACCCAGACCATAACCCCATCCGCACCCATTGTCTCACAGATACCAATTGCAACATAACCACCCATGGTGTCAGTGACCCCTTTCTCCATTCCAAAATCTTGTCCTCTCCATCTCATAATCTCCACCCCCAATCGCCAATAGAGTCATTGCAACTGCCTCACCTACATATATATACTATCAATAACCCCCTATCTCGTCCATCACCCATTTTGGATATATGCCCTCTATGTCAATCCCCTATTCTCAACCTTCCTATTCGGCATCACCATACATTGGAATGCCACCCACATCACATGTTCAGTACCATCCCTCCTATGCCATAGGAGGAGCCCTTCCATCACAACCTACCAATGACCTCATCAAATTAATGATGGAAAGGATGTAAACACTAGAAGCATCGGTTTTAGATCACACAATTCTCTCACCTATGATGAAATCTATAATGAGCCCATTCATCCATCCATTCCTATTCACCCATACCTTGTACATTGGGAAATGCCAAAATTCAACCACTTCAATAGTAAAGAAGACCCATAACAACATTTGCGGTCTTTTAAACATGGGTGTTACCTGATCGCCCATGATGACGCTTTACTCCTACAAACCTTCCCAATGTCCCTCACAAGACCTACATTAGACTGGTATAGTGGGCTACCCAAACATTCCATCTACTCATTTAATCAAGTATCCCAAGCCTTCTTAGACCACTTCTCAATCAACGTTGTCAAGAAAGTCACCATGACTGATCTTTACTCCACACGATAGTATGATGATGAGTCTATCACTTGACTTTGTTGCTCATTGGTGCAACCTAATTAACCGCTCACATTTCAATTACCTCAAACTGAACTCATAGAGTTGTTTACTCGGGCTTGTGCTAGACACATCTCACCAACCCTGTAGGTGTAGACCTTCTGCACCTTTGACGAGGCATTCACCATGGCACGAAAATTGGAGATTTGTGCTATCGAAGAGAAGAAAATTCAGCTACGTAACAAGAACATCGTGTTCAAATCAAATGATACTTCTTCATTTTTGAAACCCCAGAAAAAAATATTCAAAACCTAAAGGATCTGCCAACGATGTAGTTCTCAAAGCTGGAACCTCTCATCCATCAAACTAAGAAAAACTTTCTTCTTATCTCTCTCCCGTCCAAGCGTTTCAATTCAAATGAGAACAAAAAAAGTACACTCTAATAGGAGAACCTTATTCTTATGTTTTGGAAAAGCTTATTAAGGCTGGTGCCATTACCCTTCCACCTATAAAATGACACACTGGTTTTGAATCTGATCGTCCCATGCCCATATGGTTCAAGGAACATGAATTTTGCAACTATCAACGTGTCAAAGGTCATAGCGACGGTAACTTCATCACTTTCAAAAATATCATCCAAGAAATGTTAGACAACGAGATCTAGTCTTGGATAACCCAAATGCACCCACTAACCAAAACCTATATATCTTCAAAAATCCATTCCCTAATCATGCCCCATATTCCAACCAAACTAGTGACACTTCAACCAATGATAGCAATGTTTATGAGGTCCACACTATTTTTGATGACATACCAGTTGCTTCCCAATTGCCCCATGTTCCTTCCATAGATGAAATCTTATCCCGACCTCCCCTACCTACACAGGAGCCTATTTCATCTACTCCTCTACCCACAGAGGAACCCCCTTCATTTTCTCCTTCACCCATGGAAGAACCTATAATTAGCACTCCGCCTTTGGCCCCTCAAATTACCGAGAAGTCATCAGTGGCACCTCTCCTACTCATAGGAGATACATGTCCACAACCTACACCATCACAAGGAGAGTCCACCTCATCTAACCCATCCTCTCCTCTACCCATAGAGGATCCTGTCGAAATATCATTACCTTTAGATGACCATTCTCCATCGGACCTCCTAGATCTTGTTGATATGCTTTCGGCTCTCTTACTCACAGAATATGAAGCTAGCCATTTCCCTGTTTCTCAAACACATTTTACAGGATTGCTACTCGATCCTCATCAGCCCTGACTATAGCAGTACCATTTTCACACTTGGCCAATTTCTTGGACTATGTTGATAGAGCCTTACTTTGGGGATGTCTTCTACTTCCTTCTTCAATCCAAATGCAATTATCACTCACCGAAACCTCCACAATCTATCAAAAAGTATTTCAAGTGACTAAACCAAACAAAAATATGACTATTGCAACACCTTCCATGTCATCACCCACAGCCCAACACACACCTCTGCCCACAACCCAACATACACCTACACCTAAACACCACCCACGCCTATATCATCTCCCTTACCTAAACCCATCACTACCTTAGGGTCATGCCGACATTGAACCTCATTCACCCACCCATCAAATTAGATTTAGCCACATCTTCCCAAACCAACACTAAACTTATTTTGGCCCCTAAAAGAAGACCCAACCTCCTAGGCCTCATACACCAACCTTGCCTACCACACCATTGTCACCTTCACCCCTTCCGTCCATCCTAGGACCTCACCCCTCAACCTTGGCCAAGCAATCTCCTTCCACCAAGAAACTAAGAATTCAGTAGCCCACCTCATCATACCGGACATCTTATATACCCAAGTGACCCACACAACCTTCGCCGTTACCCATAATCTTCTTACCACCCATGCCACCACTACCGTCCATAACTTCTTCACTACTCATGACACTTTCTTCTCTTCCACTCACACCTTCTACCAAACCTCTACCAACCACCTCCAAATAAACTCGGTTACCCCCTTGGGTAACCCTTCCTCTTCCACCATCTACTTTTCCCTCTACATCTCGTACACTCATGTCACCTTTTCCCAAGAAGGTGTAACCTAAAGCTAAAAATACGCTACCCTCTAATAAGGTAGTTAAATCAACCAAATATTCCATCGCTAGCTCTTCTACCATGCCCGTACCCAAGCAGATGCAACCAAGACCAAAGACCACTCCACACACCAAACTAGTGGACCAACCCATTCCCCCTCCTGTAAAGCCTCTTCCTCCACAATCAGCCATACCTGTACCCAAACCCACATTCACCTCCCATTGTGATCCACTAGCAGGGTCCTACGCCAAAATCTTAACCAATCTCCTCGAAACTTTTTCATCATGTTACCACCTCTTAGACCTTACAACCCGCTTAAACCCAAACCAAAAGGGTTTGAAAAAACTAAAATTTGTGCCTACCATCGTGTCCCAAGACACGATGTAGAGAACTTGTATGGCATTAAAAAACACCCTTGTCCAATTATGTCCTCTCAAATAAAATTTTGACGATGATGATATTCTTGATGAGGACCCCATTTCACCTCCACCAATTTCCCCAGATCTTCTTCCATTACCTACTCAATGACCAATATCTCCACCCCCACAACTCTTTGATCCACCCCCAAGATTCAAGATCAACATGATCAACATTGCCACCCATGCCCAGAAAGACAAAGGCAAGGAAAAGGAAACTGGCCCATCAACCAACCATGTACCCAACATACCATCTGCACCCATACCCAAAGTCACCATTCGAGGTCCTGCATATCCTATTTCCGATGGGGTCACACATCACACAATGCTAAAACAACTGCACCAATCCCCTTGAAAATGTCTTTGTATGACCTCGTTCAAACCTCTAAGTCACATCGTCAAGCCCTCATGGAGGTCCTTCAATCTATTGAGGTTTTACCAAATGACCCCATGTCTATAGCCTCCATACTTACCCCTCACCACATATCCTCTCTCACTATGTCATCGCCTTGCTCTACACCCCACCTACTTGCCAAATAGCCACCCTCATCTTTTCAGATGAAGAGATCACTCCCTTCCAGTTCGATGACCCCGACCCTACTCTTTTCATCTCTATCTTTATCGATAATATACACATATGATGCGTTATGATCGATGGTGGTGCTAGTATTAACATCATCTCCTCCCATGCATATGAACAAATGTGAATACCTGCCAATTGCATGCATGGTAACCTAGTTATGCTGCGCTCCTTCAATGATGCCATGACCTCTACCCTAGGTACCATCGTTCTCCATGTCCGCGTGGGTCCCCACACTATCCCAAAACTTTTCTATGTCCTAGAAGGGGAGTTCTAGTATAATCTATTTCTTGGTCAGCCTTGGATCCATGCCATGGGTTGTGTCCCTTCAACTTTACATCGCTGCCTCAAATTTGAACATGAAGGACATAATTACACCATCCTGCCACCCATCACCTTTCAAGACCTGTAACATGCTATACTGGCCCAATGATGTGCTTGTACCAGTCAAGGCATTTGCCACTATCCCTACTTCACCTTCACCTACAAGCCCATCCACCAAGACTGCCACCACCTCTTCCACATCTAACCTTGCTATCCCTACTGCTGTTGCAACCTCTACCGTTGACTCACATGTTTCCCCATCATCTAGTGAGCCGTCTATCCTGCTACCCACATACCAACTACTAATCCCTTAGAAGGTGTTTTTTAATGCCTCACTCTAGGGAATACCACCTATACAATATCAACACCTTCCTCACCCCGCAAGAGTATGGGAACCTACGTCAACACCCCAATTATGACATCCACATCAGTGAAATTTTTCCTTATGGTCCTCCCCACCTTCGCACTAATATAACGTATGGGGGACTTGATATTGCCACCTATAAACCCGAACCTCCATCCCAAACCCAACCATTTTCATTTGACCTACACTCCCTCACTAACCACCGCTTCGCTCACACTTTCCTCCACTGGTGCACATGGAAAGGATTTGGCTTTGGCTTTTATGAACAAGGCCACCATACTTTGTCATTTCCTATACCTCTCGTAAACACAATGACCATAGTGGAATTGGTTTTGACACACCACCTTCTAAGAAGGTTCACATCAACCTCATTCAGGATAGAAAACCTTCCCCACCTCATTCACCCACATTACCCTCTTCACCCACGAGTCCATAGATCCCAAATCTATTCCTCCTAACTTTTTTTTCATAAACACCATTTCCCTAGGACTTTTGACCTATCAACGTGATGGCGAGGCTCTCTCTTCTCTCCCATTCCTGTATTTTGACATGATCGATGATGATACACCTTCTATTAATGTTGTTCAATGTCAGGACGATGAATCCATCATCACTTACCTTGGTGTGGAAGATCCTTATATTCATCGGTCATTACCTTTTGAGTGTTAGAGTAGGTATTTACCTTAGCTCATGTTCACCTAGGTACTTTATTTACCTTTATTATATTTATCCTCACCCACTTATGTGTGTGGATATTTCTTTTATTTATTTAGATATTAGGAGATATTATCTAGTTGTTAGGTATAGTTCTTTCCTTGACCTATGGTTTGATTTACAACCTTGACTGGTTCTTAGATTGTTATTCCTTGCCTATTTAAGCAAGGACCATTCTCAATGTATTGCATTGAGTTCCATAATAATATCTGATATTGTTTCTCATTTGTTTGCAAAGGTTTTATGTAAAGTTATTTTGGTGAATTGATTTCATCTTATTGATCATGGTGTTTGATTAGCATCTGTGTTCTTGGCTTGGTACGATCTGGTTATCGTTCCTTTCACTGAGATGCAAATCATGTTGAATGAATCTACCATAAAAATAAACATTAACACTTAGGGCGACCCACACATTCTAAAGATCAGCCAATCCTTAGATGCTACTGAACATGAAGCCTTCACCTCTTTCCTTTGGGACCATAGCAATGTGTTTTCCTGGTCCTATGCTGATATTCCTGGTATTGACCCAAAAATCAGGTTCCATAATATCGTAACCATTCCTGATGCCAAACCCATCAAATAAAAGCTACGGAAAATGCATCGTCACATTGATCTTCTAGTCAAAGAAGAGCTTCATTACCTTCTCTCGGTTCCTTCATCCTACCCATTGAATATCCCCATGGATTTCTAACGTCATTCCTATCACAAAGGTGACGGGGAGTTTATTTGCATGAACTTCGGTGAACTCAACCTAGCTTGTCCCAAAGATGATTTCCCCCTACCAGGCATCAACTAACTAGTTGATCTCACCGCTGACCATGAAATGCTATCGCTCATAGATAATTTCTTGGGCTACAATCATATATTACTAACTCTAGAAGATCAACACGAGACTGCCTTCATCACCCCTTGGGGGACTTTCTTCTATTGAGTCATGCCTTTTGGCCTAAAAAATGCTGGTGCTACATATCAGGGAGCCATGACTTAGATCTTCCACGACATCATGCATCACATATTAGAAGATTATGTAGATGATCTACTTTCCAAATCCAAACATCAAACCGAACACTTGCTTTTCCTTAAATTCATCTTTGACTACCTCATCAAGTATTGTGTGTGTCTTCAACCAAAGAAGTGTATCTTTGCGGTACTTTCCGAAAACTCTTGGGTTTCATCATTTCTTTACGTGGCATAGAAGTTGATCCTGCTAAAGTCAAGGCTATTTTGGAAATGCCTTTGCCCACTAATCTCCATCAACTTTGAAGCCTATAAGGTAAGTTGCAATCCATTTATCATTTTATCTCGCAGCTTTCCGACCACTATCAACCATTTCATCATCTTCTCAAGAAAGACGTTTCATTCAAATGGGATGATGAATGTCATAAAGCCTTTGAAGCCTTAAAAAATACCTCCTTCAACCACTAGTGATCATTCCTCCTAAGGATGACCAGCCCTTTTACCTATATATTTATGCCATTGACCATTCTTTAGGTGCCATTCTTGCTCATCACAATGACCAACATTGAGAGTAGGTGGTTTATTACATAAGCCATACCCTTATGGACTATGAAAATAGATATACCCATGCCAAAAAACTTTTCTTAGCCTTAGTTTTCATCACCACCAAACTCTTCCATTACCTACTCAACCACAAAACCTTTGTCATTACTAATACTGATCCATTACACTATATGTATGCCAAACCCTATCAACATCAACATGTCACACATTGGCTTATGCTTCTTGCTGACCTCGACCTCGAATTCATTCATCAAAAGTCCATCAAGGGCCAGGATATCACTGACCAACTGGTGACACACCTATTTCCAGGAATCAACCCTCTAACTTCGATTTCCCAGATGAGTCTATAGCTGCCCTCTCCCTAGATGAACCCTCTTACCAAATGACACTCTTCTTTGATGGCTCCAAGTGTTAGTGTGGGGGTGGGGCTGGTGTTATCCTCATTCCTCTTGATGGTGAACCTATGCCTTTGTCTTTAAAACTCAAATTTGATTGACAACCAATATTGCTGAATACGAAGCACTTGTATTGGGTCTCAGAACTGCTTATGCCTTAGATGTTAAGTCAATCAATATCTTTGGTGATTCTCAGCTGGTCATAAACCAAGTCAATGGTATATACCAATGTCATAATGAGATACTTCAAAAGTATAAGCATCACGTTGACATAATTTTTACCACCTTTGACCGTTACGCACTTCAAACCACCCCACGATCTACCAATAAATTTGTGGATATGATGCCCTGCTTAACTTCTCAGATACCTGCTTCACCTGCTGACTCTAAAATCTTTGTCACAATACAAAGGCTACAATCACCCTCTTATTTACCTTGTGAGGTTTACTCCATTGGAACCATTGCCCCTAACCCACGTGACCTTTGGTATAAGAAATATGCAAACTATCTTTCCCTTTCCATTCTACCCACCAATCTCACTCGTAATGGACAACGTGCCTTTCTTAAAAGTGTCTCCCGTTATGTCATCATGGGTGGTCTTCTTTACAAATGCAGCTTCAACATTCTCTTACAATGCCTTACAAGTTCTGAAATTCCCTACACCATTAAGGAAGTCCACAATGGAATTTGTGGAGGTCACTTTAGTGGTTTAGCTATCGCAAAATGCATTCTTCACCTAGGCTATTATTGGCCAACCCTAAACCGTGATTGTTGTGATTATGTCAAATGTTGCATGAAATTATAGCAACATGCTAATATCCATCACACACCTAGTCATTCCTTACAGGTCACACATGACCTTTGGCCTTTATCTCAATGGGGTTTGGATCTTGTCGGTGAGATCAACCCCATTCTTCACAACACCACCAATGGATCATAACCGCTACTAAATATTATACTAAATGGGTAGAAGCCATCCCCCTCATTTCTACGAAAGCCGAGAAAATATGTGAATTCATCAACCATCACATCATTTGTCACTTTGGTGTTCCTCACCGCCTCATCACTGATAATGGAAAGCAATTCAAAAACAAAACCCTACACAAACTATGTGACGCTTTTGGCATCCAACTTAGTTTCTCATCACCTTATTACCCGCAAACCAATGGCCAAGCCGAATTGACCAATAAAATATTGAAAAAATTCTTATGAAGGTAGTTAACGATACTAGGAAGGATTGGCATATGCACATTCCTTTTGCCTTGTGGGCCTACCACACTAGTATTCACACTTCGATTGCTGCCACACCTTTTTCTCTGGTCTATGGTACCGAGGCTATCTTTCCTCTCGAAGTCTAGATTCCATCTCTCTACATCTCACTACAAGACATGCTCAACGATGATGAATTTCACCAAGATATTTTGACGTAACTTGAGTTTTTAGATGAATTCCGTATCAATGCTCTTGACCATATCCAAATATATCAAAAACGTATCAAACGTGCTTATGAAAAATGTGTTCATGAATGAACTTTTTTAGGTTGGCGAACTCATCCTGAAGGAAAATCAACATGTAACCAAAGTGGAGAAAAGAAAATGGGAAAAATTTGTTCCTAATTGGCTCGGACCTATATATCATTACCCATGCCTATGGATTAGGTGGTTATCATTTGTCTTCACTCGAAGGTAAACTGAATTTGAGCCCCTTAATGCCTTTGCATATTTGACCATTTTATTGTTGAGATCAAGTTCTATATCAAATTCTCTCCGTTGATCGCTCTTCCCTTGAGTGCTTTCCACCTTGTATATTTCCCATTTTGAGGATACACAACTCAACAAGAATCATGTGATTACCGTCACCTTTTAGCCTTACCACAGCTCTACTACTCATAGCATGATTCTCATGAATACTTTTCATCTTTTTCAAGATGGAATCCCATGGTCGTTCATCACTTGAAACCACCTCTTTCATAGTTAATGTCTGTGTGCTATGGTCTTGTATTCTAAACAAGAACATATTCCTCTATAGTCTTGTCTAGGACTTAAAATCCAAAAACAAAAAGGGATGCAACTCCTCGACTCAAACTTCCAAGAAAAGATGACTCCCTCAAAAGGGAAATCTCTTCACTCTAATTCCACCGCTATAAATAGACTGCTCCCTTGAAGGACACTTATATCAAGTCATTTCACCAATCCAATAAAAATATCCGAAGGCTTCTCACATTGATCGATTCACGAAGACCTCAAGGAGATAATATAATCATCCCATATATACTTCTGCATCGATCGATCGGTCTATTAAAAACAATCCAATGAAGAAAAACATGAAATTTTTGTCATGGAATTGCCTATTTTTGATCTTGGGTTTCTTGTTTCAAAAACACGTTGTCATACACTAAGTTACGCTAAACCACCCATTCTCACCTCCTTGCCTTTTTAGCCTAATTTCCTCTTTACTTAAGGGACTTGCCGTAACCGTGACATTTTCATGATTATGTGACTTTCTTCACCCTTAGAATGGTCCATTATGCAACACCTTTAGGGTCTTACGTTCATGAGCCCCTCTTAGGTATGGTCGACTCATTAGGGTTCTTATCAATTAAGTGGCTCTTTTACCACCTCTTACCATTCGCCTTCCTCATTACTTATTGATTATCCTATACAAGACCATATCATCGACACCTATATTTAAAAATCACTCAACCATGCCTATGACCTAAACTCAATCATTCCTATGACCTACATTCAATCGTGCCTCACACCTACTAACTGATTCCTATACTTTATCATAATCTTCCCTAGCTTATGGGATAACTACATTGGCCCGAGGTCCCTTTTTTCCGGGACTATGTAGGCAACACTTTGAGGGCATGGGGCCCTTAGAGGTTAGCTCGGTCACTCTTTACCCTAACCAATTCCCCCTTTCACTTTCCTATTCACATTCTACCCTAGTTAGTTTCCATTTTATATCAATAACTAGAAATTAAGCCAAATAAGCATCAATTAATACACATTTTTATTACATCATCAAATCATTCATTTATCATTTTCACATTTCCACTATAGAAAAAATTGGAAAATTAAAATCATAACATGTATATACATCACCATTTGTCCCCCATGTTACCTACAACTTGGACATTACCTCATACCTAAACCAACTTGACTCCATCATGCCTATGACCTGACTCAACCATGCCTACCACCTGACTCAACCATGCCTATAACCTGACTCAATCATACCTAAACCAACTTGACTCCATCATGCCTATGACCTGACTCAACCATGCCTATAACCTGACACAACCATGCCTATGACCTGACTCCATCATGCCTAATACCAACTGACTCCACCATGCCTATAACTCCGACTCCATCATGCCTATGACCTGACTCCACCATGCCTATAACTAGACTCCATCATGCCTATGACATGACTCCACCATGCCTATGACCTGACTCAACCATGCCTACCACACCTATTTTCCATCCATCTACACATAACAATCAAATTCTACCAACACAAGTACATCATCAGCAAATCATCCATCTCATCATAAAAATCATGTATCCATACAATATACACTGATGCCAAAAATAATCAAAATCCCTCAAAAAATATCATATACAACCTCACCATCTTCAACACGTAGGCTGGTATATGATCAAAAATAACAAAAATCTCATATACATCCTCACTTGTCTTGACAAGATGTAGGCCGATATGTATAAAAAATAAACAACTACACCAAAATGGAGGTACATACAACTATCAGGAATCCCCACGACGGATATCCTCCATGTATGTCTCACTTGTCTCCTCCTCATCTACCCTCCTACGACGTCTAGCTAACATCTCACCACCCACCATGGGTTCTGGCTTGATCTCTGCTGGTACCTCACCTAGGGCTAGCCTTTGTGAACTGGTATCCTTGCCCCGATCTGTCTCGGGGCTCGATGGACCTGTGCTCTCCACACTACTGGTGCGTGACCAGTCCTCTCACTCAAGGCCTGCTGTGCTTTATACTCTCCATAGGATAGGAAATCTATCCCTACGGCCATCAAAATATCCTGGTGATACCTCACCTTACCTAGGGCATCCCTCAATCTAGCTATGGGTACTTATATGTGGTGGCACCATTGGCCTCGAGACCTGCGCTTTTCCTATGGGACCCTGTCCCACTCTTGCTTGTAAAGTGGGACCCTACCCCTGTGCATGTGGTGGTGCCATAAAATTTTGACCACGTGCTGTATCGGATCTAAAGGGCCACACCTGTGCCTTTTCTCTGCGACGATTGGCCCTACAAACCTGTAATATGTGCCTGTAGGGTGGCCACCTGTACCCCATCCCCATCTCCACCCTATGCAAGTGCCTGTCCCTACACTACCTGGGCTGTAGAGCGGCCACATGTGCATGTAAAGTGGCAAGCTATGCCTCTTAACTGTTAACTACCCATGCACTATCCCCAATCAATGTGATCGGGTAGCCACCTTCCCTTGTAGGGCGTCCCTCTGTAATGTGATGGTGGCTAAATCTAGCTGCCCCGACCTCGAAGGTACTTCTCATAAATTTGTAGCCCACCAATGTCTGTATCTATCAGTCACCCTGACATCATTAATCCACTGGCCTCCCACTTACTCCTCCTGCGCTATCGGTAATGTTGGATGTGGTAGAGGTAGAGGCCTCTCCACGCCATCCCTCCTATACTATGGGAATGGTGGGGGTATATCTCGAGGCAACCCAAACTTACGTCGACCCTATCTATGTGTATTATCTCATGCTCTCCTACATGGTGCCCCTCTATCCATCTGAATAACTACAGTCCATCTTGCTCATCAGCCATTTACCTTTATGATGGGAAGCCAACTTACAACCTCCAAATAATGTCTATGCTTTAGAAAATTTCTCTCAATGTCTCTAGTAAACTTCTGTAATAGGCTACATTATGAGTCACCCTAGCCACTCGGCACTCTCCAATAATAGGTACCCATCACCTGTAGCCCACCCAAACAAAACCTAGCTCGAATGCATTAGCCCGGGGCATACCAACTAGATGTAGACACATAATTTGATCATATGCCCAATAATGAAGTACAAAAGTTCAACACAGGTTGAACCTCCGTAGCCGCCCATAAGCCTATAGCTCTCTTTCTAACTGTACCAGGAATGCGGGTGCCCATGAAAAATGGGTCCTGTCCTCCACCATATCGTGCAGAACCCCATTAATGATCATGGTAATCTCCCACCCTCTCGCATCTGGCGGTGCAAAAAAAGTAGACCGCCTCCATTAGCAACACCACTAGCATCATCTCCTCTGGATGGGCCCGGTACATATCTTCATAGCTCATACTGGCACTATGGAACCTCAACTCTGCTAGCCCCTCACCAAACACGGTCAACATCAACTCCTCAGATGCCTCTAAGGAGATTGAATAAACTTGCATCCCCACTATCGGTAACCTGCAAGATCCTATACACATCCTCCGGGTGATTGTGATTTCACCCATCGGCGGATGGAAGGCATTGTCACCGAGTCACATCTGTTGATGAGGGCGACCATCAAACTCAGCTCCTAGACTACATGTCGGTAGTGTCTAACCCTAATCAAGCCAACCTCTACAACATGGCACCAATCATCAACTATCATGCTCCCTCGCACTCCACAAGTAGGGGAGGTACCCTATCTTGCATCCGTAGTTGATCTCTCACCTACATCCAACAAACCATCACATTAATACACCTTGACCATACCTACAATCACCCTTGACACCTCACCTATACCTATTACCCTACCTCTTTTTCCCTTGCAACTTACCTTCTTATCACATGTCCTATCTACCCACCCCAACCCTAACCAATTACCATTCCACCATACCTATTTAAACCTCTCACCCATGCTATTTTTCCATCCACAACATCTTCTTATACCATTACCTATCTCACCCACCCACCCTACCTCCTTTTTTAATCTAGTTTTCTCCAAATAATGACCGACACTTAGGTTTAGGTGAGACTGACCATGGTCTAATACAACTAGCATCGGTCACCTCATTTGTGACCATTGTTAGCTCACACCAACCAAGGTTGACCTAACCCTTGACCAACGTCGAACTATCATGACAACCAATCCATGACACCCTACCCTATTTCCCCATAAACAAACCATTTTACCCTCGACCTATCCTTCCCTACCCAAATCCCCCCTGAATTCATCCCCACCCATCATTCACCTAAATATACCCTTCCCCATTCCTATTTCACCCAATTTTTCCCAAATTCAAATTCCCTTTTCCCCCCAAAACCCATTTTTTCTCACCCGACCTCTATACACCAATCTACCTCACTAAACAAGGCATGGGATTGACTCTTACCTCATTACCTTTGCCGTCTCCATGGTGGCACATCGGGCCGCTGCACCGTAGTCCACCCAATCCCTCTCCTACCTCTACCATCACCAACCGACCTCCTCACCTCCAACCAACTGAATCGATCAAACAGATCTCGTGGACCCACCTATTACCTGTCAATCCCTCATTACGAGGCTTGCCAAATTAGCTCTCTATCTCACGTAGTCACTTTCCACCTTTTTATCTCTCTCTTGTCATTTTATCCTATTTGGAAAATAACAAATGAATCTGCAAAACATGGAAATTTCCTTTTTAACCACACCCCGACTTGACCGACGTCAGTTGTACCTAGACTAACATCGGTCCTGTGCCCTAACAAACCATGGTTGGTTTACCTAGACCATCATCGGTTAAGCATGACCAGTGTTGGTTACCCATGTTGACCCCATACCAACCCATTACACCTTATCTACTCGCTTGTAACCTTTTTCACCTAACCCAAAGCTGACCCTGACCCTCCACCTCATCTTCCTGACCTCATCATTTATCCCCGAACCTCTCCATCAGTTGGAGCATATTTTTCCCCCTCTTATAGCCTTACCTATGCCACACCTACTTTTTACCCATGCGACTCCTCTCGTGTTGTGACCATCAACCTTGCACACTCGTTTTACCTTGCGATGTTGTCACCACATTGTTAGCCTACCAACCATACCTTATCTTTAGCCGTGACCCTTATCTAAACCAATCTTGGCCTTTTAACCTCTTAGATGGACCGGATTCACACCTACAAGTTCCTATATCTTACCCTGTGTGTGTCCAGACAGTATCCTTTACCCTAGATACCGGACCTCAATAACCCTTGTTTGGGTAATCCGATCGACCTTGGATGATGTAGAGTTTAAAAGCTCTTTGACATGATACCGTGTTTCAATATTTACATGTGCGTATGTTTGATTGACACTACCCATTACCCATTTTTACCTCCACCTACCCTACCCACACCTACCTACCTAACCATTGATTATGTGGATATTCCCATGTCCTCACTCGTTACATCTTGCGATGATGGTACCTATTTTTCTTAGCCTAATAGCCTTACCTTGCCTATGGTTGTGACCCTTTTCCAAATAAAACATAACCTTCTGACCTTTTGGATGTAATGGAACCACACCTACGCGTTCCTGCATCTTACCTCGTTTAGTGCCCTGGACCGTATCCTTTACCTTGGATACCATACCTCAATAACCCTTGTTTAGATGACCTTTATGACCCTAGCTAACGTAAATTTGTTATGTTGATAAAAACTTATATCTCATGGCATTTCATAACATGTGCATACGTATGAATGCTCTACCTAACCACTGACCCTACCTTTTACAATCACCATACCCTCGACCCTCACCTTCTTCACACCTAACCCTATATTCTCAAACTGCCTACCGACTCTCTATTCTTCATCATCGGTGCCTGATTTGAGGGGGATTACTCATGCCCCTATCTGGGGCACCCAAATTCACCTTCTCACCCTAAATTCACATGGGGAAAACCAACCTTCATTTTTGTCACGCCGCCTACCAATACAGGATACCCAACAAAAGGGGCAAAATGTAGACACCAAAATGGGGTCACACTCCCTTGTCCCCCCTGTCGAATAACCAACTCAAACATATTCACCTAACTATGGCCCCTTCCACCCCACATTAATATTAATTTAATTAACTTAGTTAAATTCATACCCATCCTCACAATATTCATTACTTAATTATTTTAAGTAAGCTAATTTCCACCTCACCCCTCCACCTCACATGGCCACCTCACCCTAGACCTATTCTTGGCATGTTTCCATAACTAACCAAGACTTGGTCCCACTTACCTTAATGAGCTAAGACTTAGTTCAACCTTAAAAATTAATGCCTATTATTCCTCTAACCACTTTCCCACTCATAAAAAGGTAACATCCATTCGGATCCACGGGAAAAGGAACGAACATGATCCAAAAGATGCGAGATCTTTCATTTTTAGTAAACCTAGGGAATCCTGCATTAACGCGCCGGTGACCCCTAAAATGATGCTTTGTCAACATGAAACCACCGTCGATTACCATTTATTCACTTGAGAAACCTTATTTTTGGGATGACACATTCGAGATCAAGGGGACAATAAGAGAACTATATGCACGCAAGAACCAAATCCTTTTTGCACCTACAAACATCCATAGCCAACTAGGACAGATCCGAAAGCATTGCACTCATCGTGACATTACAGGAAGCATCATTATTGCACCAAGCTCTATCCCACTAACCGATCATCACCAAATCCCAACCATTGGACCTGTAACATTGGTAAGTGCGTTTATCACTGATCATTTCCATTCTTATTCTACCCATAGAGTTGTTATCATTTTAGTTAACATTCTTCCATTAATATTCCCATTCCTTTATAGTCTACTTTCTGATAGACTCAAAAACCTCACCCACCCTTTTATTAGATCACCTATCCTAGCCTTTCCACCTCTCTAAGTGTTCTCAATATTCCCACAGACCTCGCCACCCCCTTCTTTAGCTCTATCTAACCTCACCCAGGACTCGAACTAGGTTTTTATTGAACTATTGTCACCTGATTGTACCAATTCTAGTTACCCATGACCATCGATGTTCTCTTCTAAACCATCATTGGTTATATTAGAGCGACATTGGTCTATGTGTTTTACACCTTTGTCAATAACAGAGCCAACCTACCTTCTACCAAGTTACCCAAATAACCCAGAACCTGACCCTGACCAATTCCAACACCCTGACAACTACCTACCCTTCAGATCTAACTATAGCCTAGCTTGTTATGTTAGATTTTCTTATTGTTCTTAAATGAGATACCTAAATCATATCAACTACAGTAGGAATTTGTTTATTTATCACATTAAGCTGTTTTAAATAGTGGATTGACAGACCATCTATGGAGTATCATACCTCTTGGATCTAGCACACGCTAGGTAGTCCACTTTGTCATATATTATTTAACTTTTCTTCGTGGTCTTGTTTTCTATTTTAGGTAGTTCCTCCTAGCCAAAAGGAAGTTCTCACATCAACATTGGATTGAGAAGTCAGAATGTGCACAAACAACCATCAACTGACCAACATAAACATGTATTCCTCCTTAGCCCATAACCATTATCTGTTTCATCTCAATAATGTAAAGAAAACAATGAAACAATTGAGTTTCTCCAAGAGTCTGGATGGGAATGGAATATCGGCGTTTGGTTGGGGTGTTTCTTCAACAATAGGATTGGACTTCACTTGTTCTAGATTTTCTTCATCTTCAAGTATATCTTCTATGATTGGAGATGAAGGTTTTGAGGTAACCTTCCCCGAGCACAACAAGATGTTTATATAATCCACAAAGTTTATTATGGCATTTTTATTTGATTCCACGGTGTATGTTGGGTTACCCTACCTCATGTTTTTGGGGTTCACTATAGTTTAAGCTAGAATCTGTGGTTGGGAAGGTTGTTTAGATGAGGTAGCATTTGTAGGCCCAGTCAAAAAAGATTTTTGACCTTGGGGTATTCTTTGGTTATAATATTACTTCCCTGATCCTTGAGGTACATTCCACTATTGTTGGAATTGACTATTAAACTGTTGAAATAATGGAATTTTTGGGTTTGGAGTCTAGGATTTCGGATAATAACTTGGTGGTGCATTCCACTTTGAGGACTCCATTCCTATGGGACTTGTTGAGCCCAAGGATGGGGGTATAACCATGGTGCACTCCATTGGTTTGGGACCCATTCTATTTTTGGTGCATAGGATTAGTTTTGATTTGATTAAAAATACCTCCTTACCTCTGAGCCATATAATTTAACTCACCTTCGTCTTGTGTGTTTTGTTTTAGATGATTTTTTAGTAAGGGCAATCCACATTGGTCTGTGGCATGCTTTAAATCATAGACAAGACAAATGTCTATTTTTTCTAAGGGATAGTCCTTAAGCCCATGCTTGTTCCTACATCTTGGATAGTAGATGAAAAAGGCTATGTATTCTTGGATTCCTCCCTATCCATAGTTGTATTAAGTTAAACTAAGAGGTCTGTTCTCAAATTTGCAATCTCTTCTCTTAGTTTGAATATATCGCCATTGGCCATTTTTCCTTTCTGTCTACGAAGGTTGGGGTGAGTTTGGGAGTAGTTATTATAGAGGTCAATGATATCAGTAAATTCTAATTTTTTTCATGTCTCCTTTTCCATAATATTGAAGGCTTCATGTGTGTCTTCATCCAATACCTTGAGGAATAAAGTTTTGAGAAGATTAATATCCAAACTAGTACCACACCTCCTATGAAGGAAGAGGAACCAATCAAGATAGTACTCAACACTCTCATCCTCCTTTTGTTGAATCGTAAAGAGTTATTCCTTCATGTACCTCAACCTACGGTAGTATTAATATTTAGCCAAAAAATTTGTTTCCATCTCCTGCCAACTATGGATGGAGTTAGGGTTAAGCCCATGAACCATCTCATAGATGTATCCTATAAGGTCAAGGGAAATAACTTGAGGTTTTGGGTATCTAAAGTATAATCATAGGTTTGGCACAATAATTTGAACTCAAATAGGAATTGAACAGGATCTTCGAGATTAGTCCCTTGAAGGCTGGTAAAATTGAAGGGGATATGTTTTTTATGGGGATTGATCATTATGATCAAGTTGTATGTGATAAGTGAACATTCTTCCAAGTGGAGGATTGCCATTATTTGTACCATTGGGGTTATCTACTTCATCATCCATCTTTTCTTGGTGAACAATTTTTTCCAATTAATTATAATAAATCTACCTCTACAGGTCTCTAGGTATAAACATAAAATCCTATCATACTGAGGACAATTCCCTAACTACCAAAGTTGTTTAACCATTTCGTTTGTTTTCCACATACTCCAAATCATAAAATATTCTTGATGTCACTACAAGGTCTTATTACTTCAAAAGAAAGAGTTATGGAAATAAAATTTCTAAATGGAAACTTACCAGGAAATCAGGTAGCACTTCAAGTTAGTACCTTAATCTTTGATAACACCTTGAGATTCCTTGACAACGACGCCAAAACGTGATGAGCATATTTGATACTCGTAATTTAGTTATATTATGTTTATAAGTCTATGCAATGTCCATGGCTATGTGCAACAAAGGAAATAATTGAAACTATTCTCAATATTTATTTAACAATGAAATTAACTAAATACTCTACTAATTGTCATAAAGAAATGAAGTTGATTGATAACAAAGGATTACTGAATGCAAAATTAAAAATATTGAAAACGATAAAATGCTGATAAATCAAATTAATGCAAAATAATAAAGGGGAAATGAATAGGAAATTATCCCTTCACATTGGGGAGGAGTGGCCCTTTCTCCTTCCCATCTATTTAGTTTATAGTTGCAAGTCACACAAGTAGAATTTTCCCTTGAATCAACACTTTATTGAATGAAAGAATTCCTTTTACAGTGATCAATCGAACTAACTTTTTAATCCTACTACACTTGCTATTTTATATTCAGAGGTGACCTAGTGTCTCTAAAAATGACTAGTTATTTGAAATTAATGACAAATACTTAACTGTAAGATACCTATAAAAATAACTAACTATTTAAGAAATTAAAATCATGGAAGGATTAGTTCATGCTATGTTTGGATCAAACTCATCTTGTTAACTACATATGAGGTCCGTAATTGACTCTTAACTAAGATAGTCAATCAACACCAAAAGATATTACATATTCCGAATTGATTCCCTATAATCATGATGATCATAAGTCTATAATTGTTCTAATTTTCTGCTCCATGTCTTTGAGAAATTAGTGTTAAGTTAAGATTACATGTTCCTCATAATCCACATGAAGGTTGACATAGTAGTACACATATCATCATATCAACTAATGTGCCAAATGTATCAACTCGTTTCTTTGCTATCCAAGTTATTTTCCTCTTTTGTGCGAGTTCCTCATTCTAAGTGAACCTGCATTAGTTATTTGTGTAAGTCATATGCTCTACAGTTATTCCTGCACTCATGCAAGGCGAGTCCTGCGCTCATACATTAGTGAGTCATGGTATGTAGTTGAGTCATGTGATGACTTTAAGATATTATTTTTAATGCATCGTTAATATTCATTTGAACCATATTTGAAGAAGTGAAAAAAGATGAAAATAATAAGGATATGCACAATATTTCCTTTCAAAACATAGTAAAGTATCAATTACGAAATGACAATATTATACATAATGTAAAATGATGTCATGAAAAAACATGGTTTTACATAGGATAAAACATGAAAAAACAGGGGCTCATCATCTAGAACCTTATTGGTAAGGTTGAAAGCTTGAAGACATTTCTGTAAAACCTTTGAAGGAGATTTGAAACCTTGGAAGCCAATAAGAAGGTAGTTGTGATCAATTAACCCTTATCGGACTCTGTGAAAACTCTCCTAGGGTTTACAATCAAATTACATTTGAGAGTATTAAAGTCCTTCCCAAAATCCAAAACTTACAAGAAATAACCTTGAAACATCCCTTAATAATATTTACAAGGAATTTTACATAGATAGGTTTTGAAGAGAGAGAAACATTTGACTGTTTGAGCATGATCCTATAACATGAACTAAGAGATCTAATCGAGGTCTAGGACAATTGATTTTGCGGAGGATTTTCTAAAAGAAGGGTACTTGACATTTTTTACTCCAAAATATTGTCCAAATTGGTAATGGGAATGTTGTTTAGTTAGTGGAATAAGTCCTCTAATCAAAACTTATATCAAATTTTAGCTTTAGACAGGGGCCGATAAGGAGGTCTAAGCCTAGAAGAGAAAAGGAGAATGAAGGAATTTGCATTAGGAGTTGAACCTAACCTTTTTCCCACATCTGGAGATTAGTAAAGGGTGTCCAAAATAATTGATAAAGTTTTCATGGGCATTATAGATTGTTCTTGAGTAGCCTAATAGGTAGTTTTTGCAAAAGGTGATCAAACTAACCATTTCTTGTGATTTCAATGACCTTGATGGTTGAGTTATCCTGGATAGAGGATAGTGAGCATGTTTGAAGCATTGGATAATATATTTTGAGTATTTGAATGGAAAAGAGAATATTTGAAGGTTTTTCTTACATTAACAAAAAGTGTGATTTTGGAAGTTTGAGAGCATTTTTAGTTATCTAATCAAACTAAGCTAATTGTGTGAGTATTTGCATGATAAAATATGAATCAATTAATATCCACGAATAGTTGTTTTTAGATATAAAAATTATGGTATAGTATTTTTGTCATGTGTTTTTGCAAGGGAAAAATTCAATGTTGAAACATGACAACTTAATCCAAGTGTCAATTTTTTCTTAGAAACCCTCTTGAACCCCCTCTGGGTCGATCAGTCCTTTATACCATGCCTATTACAACCCTTGAGAGTCCTCGATGTGTTTGTATATAAATTCCCTAATTTTATAAATGTCCAGATAGGATGACTCACGTATTTTGGTGCATTACTTTCGAGGTGAATTCCTCAACAAGCATATAAAGGCTCTATTTAGCATTTTTAGGACAAGTGTGCATCCTCAGGGAAAAATTTGAAGGTCAAAATTCATTGAATAATATTATTTGAGAGATAAGAACACATTTCATCTGGTTTAGGAAGATTTGAGAAGGTTTAGGAACAAGTTGTGTAACTGCGGGTTTCTAAGGTACAAGGATTAAGTAGTCTAAAAAGGTGCCTGAGCTTCGGAATATGAGCTCAAGAGATCCATAAGGATTTAGGGGTAAAATAATATATAATTGGAAATATGGTTTAATTCTCTACATGATGTAATTTTCACATTCTTCACAAGACCCAAGTGATTCTTATGGAAGCTCAAGTTCAACAGACTCACCTGGTTGTCCTGAATGAAAAAGTAGATTTTTTGGAGGAGGAAGAATAAGGTCTAGAAAAACATCCCATTAATCTTTAAAGGATATTGGTACTTAACATGATATAAATTTTTTCCTAAAAATACCTCCTGGAACTCGGGAAAAGTGATTTCAAGTTTTGGGAGTTAGTCATTTTCACAGTTGGATGGGTGGCGCATTTTGGTGTCCCGAATATCCCAAATGTCCCAATTGTGTGGGAAATTTGGGATATTAGGGACAAAAAAATATTCCCAAACCCTTAGTTACAGCTCTTGGAATCTCATATGACCCTCTTTCTTCTTGCCGAGTCCTAAGTGGTTGAAAATTGAAAATTGGCTAAGTTTTTCATGAAAACACTTGGGCACATTTTACTATCCCAAATATCCCAAATGCCACAGGGAGAATGAGGAAAGTGGGGAAAAAAATGGGCCCCACCCCCATGTTTGGAAACTAAAAAAATCATTAAGTTTTTTTCCCTCACTTATACTCTTTCCGCCTCTCCCATGAACTAAAAGTGCTAGAAATTGTAAAAACACAAAATAATATTTACCCACCTAATTATTTCTCATGAAATCCATGGTTATTGAGGAAGATCTCCATAAACTTGAACATTTTATAGAAACCATGTCAAAGATTTTCTAGGAAGCCATATGCATCAAAACTTAAAAAGTTCATATATTGCAAATCGATGAGAGAAATCAGGTGAAATTTTGTCATATGTTCTTCAATCCAAGCACCTTAAAGAATATGATAAAATTAGAAATGACGATTTTGTAGGTTTTTAATTTCAGAAAACCCTTGTTTGATGACCTATTATTTATTTTTTCAGTTTCTAAGCATTTTGCAGGCAGATTAAACTGAAACTCAGAGCACGAGATCATAACAAGGAGCCTAATCCAATGATGTAATTTTTGTCATAATATGAGGTGGTGATTAAGCTAAAATGTAAATGCACAAAGCCTAATATGAATGTAAGATTGTAGTAAATGAATAATAAATTAAGTACAACAATACACCCAAGAAAACTAAGCAATTGAAATTTGAAAACCCTAAGTACAAAGAAGGAATAAGATGACTTAGATGGTTTATAATGATATTTGGAGTGCACCGAATTGATGATCAGGTGAATAGAACATCATAGGCATTGCATAGAGACCTAGAAAAATGTAGAAATGGAGAAACACGCTAGAATAGGGCAATTGGAGAGGGATAAGAGTGCCCGCGGGTGCCCTGGTCCTGATTCTGGGCATCTAAGTCTACAAAATGCTCAAAAAACCTCCTCTAAGGTGTTTTAAGGTGTTTGCCTTTGATCACTCTAAGGTCGCACCAAGATCACCAAGGTCACTGGAAACCTACAATGAAGATTGAACTTGCAAAACCCTAAAAAAGACATGAAATCCTAAAAAATAAAGATGTAAAATGAGGGGTTGGACTGTCCTCAACTGTCACAATGGTGAAATTATGACTGAGTGCTACACTACATCTCATAACCAATGTAGTTCTGTGTGCATGTGTAGAATTGTGCCCCATGTTACTCTTGTGTGTGTCACACTTGGATAAAAAGCAAGTAGCTAGATGTAGAATGTAATAAATGTGTACATGGAATAGAATGAACTTCCCTCCTATGAAGTGTATGCAAAATAACCAGCCCTTGTGTTTCTCATGATGGCACTAGATAGATGTAATGGAGCTCTTAGATGCTTGATGGATGCAACCTTAGGCGATGATAGCTAATGATTAGTGCTTTATTCTTTTTAATGATCACATAAATTTATATTTATATGATTGCCTTACTTGATTTTTGTAATTAACCCTAAAAAGGCCAAATACTAAAAAGATAAGATGCTCAAATGACTAGAAAGGAACCAACATGTGTGAATAAAGTATAAAGGGAACAAGGGAACCCAGGGGGACAAGGGCACTTGACGCGTGTCCCGGCTATGTGCTGATGTCTAGGATGATAAATACCAAAGAGTAGTAAAAATGTAAACCGAGCAAGTAAGGGTGCAAGATTGGAAATGAAAACAAAAAGAAAAGAAATGTGTCTAAAGACATGTGTTAATTAGTACTTTTATTACTTGGGAATCATATGAATAGTAGTATGTAATTAGGACTATAAAAGTACCCAAAGTGTATGATTTTTGTCTACATTTGCCCCAACTTTATGTTGTTGAGTAGAACACTTGGTAACATAAAGTAGATAGAGATGCATACTTGATAACCATGTAGATCAATGATGAGAAAGCTTGTTGAGGGACTAGAAAAATGTTAGACAAAATGTGGAATGATAAAAATGTGAAGCATGGATGCTAAGGAGGAGAAAGTGAAAAAGTGATGAAAATGAACCTAGAATGGAAATGCATATTTAGATGTTGCGATGTTCCTGTTGTTGATGTTAATGTTGATGTTGATGTGTGTGTTGTTGTCGTTGTTGTTGAATAATTCTTTCCATACGAGATGGACCTGCAAAAGAGAAGCTAAATAAGTAGTCAAATACACATGTATATGATCAAAATATGTAAAAAAAGGTGTGTAAGGAAAGTATGTAAAAATGTTGAAAGTGTGAAAAAGGAACATGTGCACCTGATTTGTGATGAGGAAAGAGTGTAGAGAAGGATCTTGTAGATGATGTTGATGCACAAGTTTTTCGAGTAATCTCACACCAATGAAATGGAAGAAGTGTAGGGAGAATAGTCTAGTGTCATCCTCCAACCTTTAACTACTTCCCACAATGTAGAACACCACTACATATGGTGTGTATAAATGCATGTGCTAAAGACCATATGCCCTATAAAATATGTTGTGTGGAGTTATATAGACTGTGCTAAACTGCCAATTTCTATGTAATTGACCCTAGTTTCAGGCATCTAGGAAAGGCCACTTGTGCTAAAGATGCAAGTCTGATTCTCGAGTCCTATCCGAAACTAAAAACCGTGTTATACCGGTGTTGTGTATAATGTTGTATGTGGTGAATGATTCACCCAAATGATTCCCGCTTTGTTTGGGGTGTATGTGATGTTGCTTGAAGGAGTATGTGGCCCAAAAGAGGACTGATCATTGTGCTGAAATGGTGCCCTATAGGGGAAGGGAATGTGCTTGGTAGAAATGAAGGCACACATAAACAAAGTGGCTAGGAGATAAGTGTTAGTACAATAAAACATGCATGTAAAATGTAATCTAGCAGACATGAAGACAATGTGTAATCTAAGACACAAGAAGATAATGTAAACACATTGGAAAACAAAGTGGACCGTGAAAAGTGGGTTACAAATATGGGACACCACTCACAATATCGCAAGACAATCAAGGAAGAAGTGGTCAAGTAGAAAAGTGTGCATATAAGAAAAAGTGCAAATCCCGCAAACAAGAGCATAAAAAGATCAAGCAATGAAAAACAATGTAACAAAAAACCATGGAAATAAATAGTATTGTATAAAAAAACTATACATGAAGCACCCATTAACATGTTAGAAAGATAAAAAACATGTCAAAGCGTATAATCTGATAAAGTAATGTGCTATGAAACAAAATGAAACAATAACACCTTTAGTGTACAAAAGTGGATGCCCTAAGGAGCCTCTGTGGGACTTGGTACTAATTAGGCGCCAAACATCCATGCTACATGTAATATATCTATATAATATGCAATCACAACTAGAAAGACAAGTGAATGCTCATGTGATAAAGATATTGACATACAAGATATCTATCTAGCATGTGTAATAAGATGAACATGTAACAAGTAAATATAAGAAAGAGTAAATTCAACCACATATACAAGGTACATTGTGGATGAGGTGGAATGGAATGCAGAGTGAATTATAGGAGAAACATTCCCCCATGTATGTATATAATGAGGTTCATTTATTTATGCCCCTCATCAGATCAAGAATGAACCGTAAACAAGAGTGTGTCATCGGAAATGGTTTTAGATGTGTGCACAAGAAAGATGTTGATTGTAGGTTATTGTGTGATGTGTAAGATTGAATGCGACAAAGTAAAATTGATGAGGTGGTAGAATGTTTGATGATTTAGCCTAAAACATATATCATTAGATGTATGAGGAAGATACTATAAATCGTGATGATTTAGTATAAAGTGTATATCACAAAATACATGAATAGTATGCGTGAAAGCGTGATGATGTAGTACAAGGCGTATATCACAAAATATATGGATAGAACGATAGAAATTGTGATGATGTAGCATAGAGAATATATCACAAAATGTATGGATAAAATTATAGAAAGCGTGATGACGTTACACAAAAGGTATATTACGAAATGTATGAGTAGGATTCTAGGAATCGTGATGATTTAACACCAAACATATATCACAAAATGCATGGATAGGATGGTAGAAAGCGTGATGATTTAACACAAAGCGTATATCATGAAGGGAATGAATAAGATACTAGAAAGAATGATGATTTATCATAAAGTGTATATCAAAAAAGTGTGGATAATATGCTAGCATGGATAAATTGTGAATTTTGGAAAATAGTGTCACATGAGGTGATAGAAGGATTGAATAATGGAGCGAGACAAAATAATGCAAGCGTAATGAGGAAGTGAGGTTTAATTCATAATTAGACCCTCAAAAATCAAGTATGAACCATGGGACTAGAGTGCGTCATTGGGTAATGAGTGGAACGCGTAAAAAAGTAGATGTAAGAAAGATGTAGTGTGAATGTGTATAGTGAGTAATGCACCTAGTGTGTGATAGAAGCTATGAGAGGAAGATGTTGTACGTATATAATGTGTGTTGTGTGAGGTGTGTAATGTGTAATGTGTAGTGTGACTAAGTAATGCTAGAAAGATGTGGTTATAAATGTGCCTAAGCATAAAATATGTAATGTAGTGAAGTGATGAGAAGGATGTGCTATGAAGGTGTCAAGTGTGTGAGAATGTGTAGTGTGTAGTGTATAGTGTGCAATGTGTGAGGTTTATGTGTATAGTATGCCCTCAATAGTCAAGTCTCGAACCGAAGTAAAAGAGTGCATCATTAAGAAATGATGATACGAGCATGTGTGAAGATTCATATGTTAGGTTTGTAATAAGGTGAATGTAAGACACATATTGATACTAAGGGGATGAGTGTGATGCCCCCGAAGTGTGTGATGATAAAATAGATTAAGTAATGTCATCTAAGATGTCGTCATTGTCACTATGAATGCAGAAAATGGTGAAGCATCTGAAACTTGATAAATTATAGTGTCGGGTTGATCAAGTAAGGAGTCATTAAGGAGCAATTGATACATGCTTATAACATATTCCTCATCAGTGAAAGGAGGTAATGGGAATTCATGTGCATACTAGTGAGTGATATTCTGTGTAGCCAAGAAAAGAAATATTGCAAATGATCACATGACCAAAGGGCATATGAAATGAGATATCAATATGATTAGGGTCTAATGTGCCCCCAATGTAAGGAAACAAAGATTGTTCTAATGTAAGTGCATAAGAGCGAGGGGCTCGCGTAAGGTAGACAATGAGATGAAAGAAATGCAAATCATAAACAATAGTGATAGTGACGAATCCATAATAGAGATGAGGATCATGAGTTGGAGGATAAATATCATTGAAAGTAAAGCCTAGCCGAGTCAAACCATCATGTGAACATATAGTGACATTGCAAGTAGGATAAAATGGATTTTTCTCCCAATAATAATCATTCATGAAAATTGTACATGTAAATGGTGGGTGTGCTAATGGAGATGACCCATGTGAAGGTGTAGGGGATGGATCGATGTCCATATACTGGATAGGCCCTTGATAAATAATCATAGCAGTAGTAGTAGTAGGTGGAGGTGATGGTGTAGATGAGACAATATCTATCATGCAAATAACACCTTCAAGTGGTGGCAAATGAGGTAGAGTATCCATAGGTTGGGGTTCATTAGTAGTATCAGTTCTTGGAGTAGGAAGTGTAGTATTAGGATCATGGTCACAATATTTATATGGATGACAGTCACAAAAAATAGTATACTTGATGCCCTCATGTAGGAATTTAAAATAATGATGCACAATAGAGGGAACAACTTGTATGGCATGAAGCCATGGCCCATTAAGAAAAAAATTGTACAAAACGGGAAGTCAATGAAAAAGAAGATGTTGTCAAGAGTTTTTGGCCCAATAGTGATAGGTAAAGTAATGTGAACTAATCATGGATAAATAGATCCATCATAACCATAAAGAGAAAGAGAGGATGGACTGACATTAGCAATAGAAAGACCAATATTTTCAAGGAACGACATAGGACATATATTAAGTTTATCCATTATCGATTAAAGTACGCTTGACACCCACATTA
This sequence comes from Taxus wallichiana var. yunnanensis, assembly GCA_018340775.1. Lineage (NCBI taxonomy): Eukaryota > Viridiplantae > Streptophyta > Pinopsida > Cupressales > Taxaceae > Taxus > Taxus wallichiana. The sequence goes on from CM031241.1 coordinate 612,506,507, forward strand.
TAAATGTGAATCATGATGTGCAATGCTGGGTCATTGTCAAAAATAGTAAGATCAACATGAGGATTAGATGGGAAAGAAATATGCTGAGAGAAGGCATCCAAAAATGTTTGATATACTGAATTTGGATGCATATTAGCAAGAATGCGAGTGGTAGCTAGGAGATTTTGACTCTTTCTCTTAATTCAGGATTGATGAGAAAGAAATCATTAATAGAGATACTCATGATGATAAGACCCTAAGAAGATGAGAAATAAAATAATGAGGATCCTAGGAGCGTGAAGATCAAGTTCGGGTTCACCAAAATGATTAAGCTAAAATGTAAAATCTAAGCCTAATATGAATGCAAGATTATAGTAAATGAATAATAAATTAAGTACAAAAGTACACCCAAGTATACTAAGTAATTGAAATGTGAAAAACCTAAGTATAAATAAGGAATAAGATGACTTACCCGGTTCGTAGTGAGATCCAGTGCACCAAAGTGATGACTAGTTGAACGTGTTGAGTTGTGGATCTCAATTGCTTCACAAATAACATGCTTTATTAACTTGTTAGAATACACAATAATCGGCGTCAATTGGGTAACCTCCGTTGGTCACCTGGGGACCGACGTTGGTCAAACAAGTAGGAACCAACATCGGTTACCTATGCGTGATTGATTTTATTTAAGTCACGAGAATTAGATCTAACCTTTGATATAAAGGTGATCTAATGGTTGTAATTGCATAGCTAAAGTGCCCTAAGTTTATATATGCTTATATAAGCTATAAATATATGGTTAGAAGAAGAATTAGAAGAATTGAAAGAAGGAATTCTTGGAGAGAGAAAAAGAGAAATTTGTGAGGAAGAAAGTACTGTACATCTAGAAGAGGTGTGAAAGATTCTAGATCTTCATTGTATATCCTCTGTGAAGCTTTGAATAATATATTTTCTATTTCTTGGTGGATGTAGCCCACACTTTGGGTGAACCACGTTATATCTTGTGTATTGTTTATTCTGGTTTATTTTCGTATTTATTGCTTATTGTTTAGCTATAATATATATCCATACAACCGTGTGTGTTTAACCCCAACAACCGATATCAGAAATTTTTTATTTGAGGGTTTTGTGTGTTGATAGATTTACTCATAAGGGATTTTTATTGAGTGGGAGCTTTAACAATGGCGTAATATGACAAATAAAGAGTTGAGAAATTTGACGGCCGTAATTATCAATTATGGAAGATGTAGGTGGAAGATTATCTAATATGAGAAGGCAAGACCTACAAAGATGACTGATGAAGAATGAAAAATTCTTGAGAAAGGCTCACAGGGATCTATAAGATTGAGCCAGAAGCATTTATGGCTTTGAATATTACCGAAGAAAAACTACGGTAGAGTTGATGAAATCTTTAGATAATTTATATAAAAAACCTAGTGCTTCAAATAAAGTTTATTTGATGTAGAAATTATTTAATTCAAAGATACAAGAAGGTGAATCTCGCATCAAGTCATTTGAATTATTTCCGTTCTATTGTAAATCAATTAAACTTAGTTGATATTCTATTTTATGATGAAGTGAAATGACTTTTATTCTTATGCTCTTTGCCGATAGTTGGGATAACTTGGTAATGGATGTTATTAATACAACGTTTTCTACTAATATTTTAAAGTTTGATGATGTGCTTAGTAAAACCTTAAATGAAGAAATACAGAGGAAAAGTACAAGAGAATTATCATCTGCAGTAATTCTTTGAATGTAGAAAGTAGGCTAAGGAAGAAGGAGAGATCCAAGAGCAAGAATAATGGGAAATCAAAGTCTAAGAATGGCATATCTAAATTTAAAGGTAAAGGAATAACTCCGCTGGAATTGTGGAAAGAAAGGACATGCAAAGAAGGATTGCTAGTTCAAGGAAAATAAAGAGAATGTATCGAGAAAGGTAAAGAGAAAATGTTGCATCTTCCGAGGTAATGAAATAAGACCTTATTCTCTCCTTGGATAATTAAATTGAATCATGAGTTTTAGATTTAGGAGCTTCTTTTCATGCTAGCCCTACTAAGGGTTATTTTAGAAATTGTGTCAAGAGTAATTTTGGGCATGTTTATTTGGGAGATGATGAACCATGAAATATTATTGGTAAATGAGAAGTTCATCTAAAATTGCATGATGAAAATACATGGATATTGAAATATGAGGCATGTGCTAAGCCTCAAGAGAAATCTAATTTTTGTAGGACAACTAGGTGAATTTGGTTGCATGGTCGATTCATAGCCGACTCTTAGAAGGTTAACAAGGGATCTCTTATTGTAGAAAGAGGCAAGAAGGTAGGAACATTTTATTTTTCTACCTATATTACTAATTCCTTTTACGTGCTATCTACTTGAGAGTCGATGTAAGCATGCGGCATAATCGGCTAGGCCATATGTGTCAAAAAATGAATCTAGATCTTAAAGGCTAAGGGTAAGTTATCGATTTGAAAGATGTAGATCTTGATTTCTGTGAACATTGTATATTTGGAAAGAAAAATAGAGTGATATTTCTCAAATTTGGTGCTACTAATTCCTTTTCTTGTGCTATCTAATTGAGAGTCGATGCAAGCATGCGGCATAATCGGCTAGGCCATATGTGTCAAAAATGAATCTAGATCTTAAAGGCTAAGGGTAAGTTATCGATTTGAAAGATGTAGATCTTGATTTCGTGAGCATTGTATATTTGGAAATAAAAATAGAGTGATATTTCTCAAAGTTGGTGCAAAAATAAGAAGAAAAAATTAGAGCTTGTGCACTCAGATGTGTGGGGAACATCCTAGGTAGTTTCTCATGGAGGATCCTAATATTATGTGACTTTCATTGATGATGCCACAAGAAAGGTATGAGTTTATTGTATTAAATGTAAATCTGATATTTTTGAGACTTTTAAAATATGGAAAGACCTTGTGGAAAATGAATCAAATTCAAAGTTAAAATTCCTTAGATTTGACAATGGTGGTGAGTATTGCAACAAGGATTTCAATTATTATTGTTCAATGAATGGAATATGTAGAGAAAGAATGGTTCCTAGAACACCACATGAGAATGGTGTCGCTGAACGAATGAACATGAAAATCATGGAATGTGCAAGAAGGATGAGGATACATGCTTTGGATTACCCTTGCAATTTTGGGCGTAACAGACACGCGGTTTATTTAATTAACAGTGGGCCTTCAAGTGCATTGGATGGTGGAATAAAAAAAAAAGCTTGAACTGGAAAAGAGGTAGATCTTTCTTTTCTTAGAGTATTTGGTTTAGAAGATTTAGTGCATGTTGATAAATAAAATAGGAATAAGTTGGATGCTAAATCCAAGATTTATTTTTGTTCGTTATGGCTCTAGTGATTTTGGATTCCATTTTTGGGATTTAGAAGATTCTAAGATTGTTAGGAGTCGTGACATTGAATGGAATTAAAAGAGAATGTACAGGGATCAAGTTTTGGTACCCAAATATGAACCAACTGGAAAGTTTTTGGAAGAAAAATAATTCTCGGATTTAGAAAAGACATCTCCAGTACCGATGTCAGTCAACTTGTATCGATATCAGTCCAAAAGAACTAGCGTTCGTTGCTAGGACCGACATCGGATACGGATGTTCACAATCGACGTCGATTAGCTAAACTAGAATCGGAAAGAGGTTACCAATGATAGTCACTATCTTAGGTGGATACAAATGTACAGGACTTACAGTTAAGCCTCCTACACCCCGGATCTTAGTTAGAATTTCACAAATGGTAAGTAGACCTACGAAAAGATTTACACCTTCCTTATATTATTTATTATTGAGTGATAAGATCATGAAGTATGGATTAGTCAGTGTAAGAAGATTAGTGAAGATCCCGGAGAAAGGGTCAAGGTGTTGGGATACGTTTGTATCCAGAGGAAGATAAGTTGGCACTTGCAGTAGCCCAGTTCAATAAGGAATACAAGGAGCATGATCAAGAAGAATGAGTCGAAAAATATATTCATCACAGGGAGCTTCTTCATTAGATATGAGTTCTTCCTTTTTCTCTCTTTCTCCCCCTTCCTTCTCTCCCCTTTCTAATTGTTTATTGAGCGCAATCATTGTATTTTTTCCCATTCACTTAAGTGAATTTTTAAATTTATATTGTAAAATTCCCTTTGATTTATAAGAAGGGAAAATAGTTTTTTATTTCTTAGGGAGATGTAAAGTCACAAGTTGATTGAGAACATGAAGAGTCATGTGGGGTACATGAAATGTCAATTCATAGTGGTATAAAATGGTATGGATTCTCCATTCCGAAGATCCTTAATTTTAATTCTTTGGTAAAAATTGTGGATTTTCGTTGTTGAAATTTGTATCATCAATGCACAAGAAATAAAATCAACATTCCTTCCATTTCCTTTTCCCTATTTGTTCCTCTATTTTCTCTCTTATATGCACTTTGTAAGTATATTTATCAAGAAATAGATTGCTATCTTTTATGAACAAATCCAAAGAACTCGTGTGTCTAAGTTTGTTTGTCTCACTAAATGTATTCATTGTTGATTTCCTCTAATTAAATGTTGAACTATTCTCGTTATTAGATGTGAATTCTGCTTATGCCTACTCACAATAATAACATTCCTTTGTCTCATTTCTCTCCTTCACTACTCACTATTTCAATTTCCTCCCTTTTACCCCATACAAGCAATTTTCCACAGGTTTAGTGAAGTGTTCATATGTGATCCTTGACATATTTGGTCACCCCAAAACAATAGACATGCATAGATTAGTTTACTTTCAATAATGAGAGTCTCCCTTACACATGGAGGGGCATATACCCATGAACGTTAGTGGTTATCAATCAATTTTCCATACGAAAAATTATTTCACTAACAAATATGTAAGGTACAATAAAGTTATGCTTGATAAGGTTTGATGACTTGTAGCAAAACATGAATGTATCTTATCCCATCTTGAAGGCCTAATGAATCTTTTAGAGTGCTTGTTGAAAATCATGATTAGGAAAATAGGAGATAGTTAGATCTAGGTATGTGTACACAATGATTTCAAATGTAGTTGATAGGGCTTAATGAAGTACCATGATGAGTTATGGAACATGAAGGAAAAATGATTTGTAGTAATCCAAAGACATGGATATTGTCTATTCTAGCATGGAGATCCAATATCCTTGGTTGAAGTTCACCTATTTTTTATTAGAGGCCATGATTAAGACTGTAAGAGTGCTTGTTATCTTTTTATAAGTCATGAATGGGTGTATGACCTAGGGGAGTGTGTGAGCATGATGATGGAGCTCAAGATTGTGCTTAATAACCTAAGAAAATATAGAGAGATATGGGAAAGCAATGTTGGTCACTAGAATTAGGTAGACTCATGATGTTAAGGTGACTTATGGATTAGAGGAGAAATTGGTCTAGATTTACACAATCAAGATGGAGGAGGTCCTAGTTTTGTTCAAGGGTGAGTCAAATTTGTTCTCACTCCATAAGAAGGTAAGTCCTTATCATCATTCTAAGAAGTCTTTGAGGTGTTAAGAAGCAAGATTTCTCTTAGGTGGAGCTAAGAAGATTAAGGTTGATGAAAAAGCATGATAAGTATCATTGAAAGGTAAACAAGGTTGTTCATTATTCCTAGCAGCTAGTTTTTATGCATTTTCATGTAGTTCTTGATCAAGGTTTGAGTCAGATTTGGAAGGTATGCATATGCTCGGGGGGAGCTATGATTGTTCTAATGTTACTTGAGAGTCAAATAAGAAGTAAAAAGGCCGAATTTACCTTGTTTGATTTGGTTGATGATTCCAAGAAAAAGGTGAGCCTATTGTGTTGTCATAAGAAGAGGACTAAGCTATTGTAGGTATGTTTCTTTGTCATTAATGTCAAAATGGGGAGAATGAGCTAATGAAACATGTGAATTACCTTAGGGGAGATTAAGCTATTTATGTTTACCATCAATGACAAAGGGGATATTGTTGGAAGTATGTTTTCATTGATGTTAAAATAGTGATGATTTAGGTGTTTTCATTGATGTCTAAGGTACCATTGATGTAAAATGAATGAATGTTGATTGGTAGTGTCTTGCTAATATTTCTTGGTCAAGTTGAGTTACTTGGTCTTGTTGATGTTTCATGGTGTCTTGAACAATGTGGTGTCTCTGCAAAGGTATTGTATTTTTGTAATGATGTTTCTTAAGTGTCATGAATCTTGTTGAAAGGTTCTTATAGGATGGAAAGAGTGGAAAAGTGATGAGGAGGTCAGTTTGGTTAGTGCAAACATGTTCAAGGTGCTTGGTTTTGAGGCCTAGTCAACAAGATGAGGTATGACATGTAGTACAAGTATTTAGTATTTGTTTGAGCTTTGATAACATGGGAAGCATGTATATGAGTTGTAGAGACACTCACAAGTGTCTTATAGTGTAGGTATAGGGCTAAGTCATGTTTTCTAGGTCTACACTAGACCTATTCTCAAGCCCTAGGTGACCTAATGAGGTGAGTTAGATTTATTTCAGCATGGTGATGAAAATGTGAGAATTGGAGAAGGTATAATAGGTTTTTATAGAGGTGTGGTCCAAATTTTAGGTGTTAATTTGTAGGTATGTGCAAACTATTGCATTTTTACCTCTACTGAGTTTTTGAAGTGAGAAACCAAGGTCGAATTGGAATTTCTTGTGCTCGTTGGCATGTGTAAAATCTACATGGTGGTATAATATATTCATGGTAGTTGGGGAAGGGTCCTAAGATTACATTCTAGGCATTATTTTTTGGTTTAAGGGGAAAAGCTTTATGAACAATTGTTAAGAAGGTAAACAACTTCTAAACCCTCCTAAAACCCTAGTTCAAAATATATGGAGAATAATTTTCTCAAGTGGCACAAAATGAATTATTTTTTCAATTTTTATGATTGGAGGCTATAGAGGACTCCTCCATATTTCATCAGGTGGTATTTAGGTGTCTTAATTGTTTTGGAATCCACTCAAAAATGTAAGTTTCTGAAGAAGTTCTATTTTCTCCCAAGTTGTGCATTAGACATAGTGACTAAATTGGTGTTTAATGAATTTGGGAAGATATTATACATTTCCATGGTGGTTTTAGATCATTTTTGAGCCCTTAGGAGGTATGTTATGGTCTATCTTGCAAGACTAGTTTTATGGAATTTTTGGGAAGTTTTAAGTGACCTGGTTGTAGAGGTGTTTTTGTGATTCTATAATCCAAGTTATGGTGTTGTGATAATTTTTGATGACCCTAAGGTCATGATATTTCCATTTAGATATCACTTACATGGTTGAGGTGATTTGATGAGGGTTTGAGATTCATCCTTTAAGACTAGTTTTGGGGTAGCTTGGTTGTCCTTGTTCTCAAGAGGGTTTCATGATGAGAGATAGTGGTGTAGAGTTGATCAAGATTTTAGGAGAAATGGAGTGGAATTATAAAAAAATTATAAGTTATTTATAAGGTTTAACGATGGTCATTTTGGCTTAAGATCATTAAGCTTTGGTGAGTGGGAAAATTTAGTTTAGGGCTTCTTGTGTCCTAATGAAGGATTTGAGTGAGAAGATGATATTGCCAACCTAAATGGTCTTATGAATGTTATTTCTAGGATGTTATTCAGTTTTTAAGATTATTTTCCTATAATGTATGACCTATATTTTTATAATCATGATTCATGTATAAAAGAAAGTTGTAAGGTCTATTTGTGTTGGTTGTGTGAGTGTGAGAAAGTGTGAGCTAGAGGGCTGATTGAAAGGGTGAAGGAGGCATTTATGAGCATCAAGAGAGGGAAGAGAGTGTGTTGTTATGTTCTATAATGTGTGCATATTTTGGAGAGATAGGTACTTAAAACTAATAAAATTGAAGGAAGAAGTTCTGAGAGAGTTAGTAAGAAGGGGAGATTTGAAGAAGTTAGAAGGAAAGAGAGCTTCATAGTTTCATCATCAGTTGTTGGTGCAAAATTTTAGAGGTGAAAAAAAAATCAGGTGGCTTTAGTTGGTGCTGATTCATCTAGGGGTTGGTGCTCTTTTGCAGGGTTGGTGCTATGCTAAATATAGGGGTTGGTGCTTCACTAAACCTAGGGGTCAATGCTCCTTGTTGGGTCGGTGCTCATCTAAATTTGATTCATTTTTGTAGTAAATCTTTGTTTCTATGGGTTTTCTTCCTTTTGAGGGTTTTCCACTTAAATATGGTGTACTTTGTTTATTGTGTTCTCATGGTACATGCTCATATGGTTTATTCATCATTGCTTAATATATATGTTAATGAATCTTTGGTGATTGCATTAAATGACTTATGGATATGAATGTTTAAGTGAATGAAAGTTTTATTGCTCACTGATTCACCCCCCTTAGTGGTTGTGCTTCCAATAGGAGCTACACCATCAAGGTATAAAAATATTTAGAGTCCTCATATTTGGTCTACTTAGGTCTTATACCTATCTCGTTTTTTATCCACCCAAAACATATCACTCTATCATGGTTCTACTAACATATGGGGATGTTAATGCTCCAATTATGTCTTCAAAAGGTGAATATCCAAAAATTTCCCTTTTTCTTTTCATTTTATTTACTATGAATGATTATGTTGGCTTCTCATGTTATAAACTAGGATAAAGTAACATATTATTTGTCTATTACATTATTATTATTATTGGCCCTCACTGTATTATCCATCATTTGGATTTTATGAATCTTGTTTAGATCCTTGGCATGAAATTTCCTCATTTATTGATCCCGAAAAGGTTAATGCAACACTAATTTGCAAGAGGACTTGAAAAAGGTAAGGTATATGGGACATGATGAGTCCATTGATTGACCCATTATATCACAAATTATAATACTTTTTATTTCAAAAACATTGATCAATGCATGGGATGGTTGGAATTGATTAGGTCCAAAGTAGGAAATAATGCATTTTATCCTTGTTGAATATTGTGGACTAATGATTATGATTTTTTCAAAATAATTACCTTGAAGAGATGTGTGGTGATGTATGCAAGGTATAAATTAATGTTATCTCTGCTAGTGTTAGTTGTCACGGTCTAGATTGACACGATCTCCTCTACCATAAGGGTTAGTTAAATAAGTCAATGAAGAATAGAAATAGGGAACCTAGTTCTTAGCCCTCTTTTATGAATTGTAACCAAATCTTGATTTTTTTTCATATCTAGCTGCCTAGATTCTTGGGTGTGTTTTGGAGGAATGAGAAATAAATTTTTATTCTTGATTGGTTTGAAGAAAGAGAGGAATGAATATATAGAAATAAAGAAAGATGTATGTAAGATAAAGTGTCTATTGTAATTCATTTCTAGTTATCTATAAGAAACTATTTTTGATCAATAAAGGCATGTTGTTTTGAGACAATTGTGTTGACAAACCAAGCTAAGGAAGAGCAAGGGCCCACTTGACCAAGGAATTAGCTTGTTATGTTGGTATTTATGTTCTTATTTTCTTACAATCTTGAATTCTAAGTGTGCTTAATAATAATTTCTTCCATTATTGTATTACAATTGGGTTAGTATTTCTTTCATTGTATTTTGTTTACCTAGTACTTTAAATTCTTGAAAATTTCCTTTTAAATTAATTTAAATTCCTAAAATATTTCTTTCTAAATATTTTCAATTCCATAAAGTTCTTTGTTGACCCTAGAATGGTATTATATCTATATCCCGATCTATGTTATTGAGACGATAAAGAGAATAATCATATTGATCATCATAGCACACATGTAGATTTAAATAAACTAATCTTATAATGAATAGACCAAATTAACAAATACAAAACCACTAGTAATAGTAAATTCTGTCAAATACAAGCTAACTCAACTCAATGAATTATATAAAACATCATATTTAGTGGGGTGCACCAAATTAATGTTTCACTCACCCATTTCTCGATACTAGTGGAAATCCAGTCCTACAACCATGCATTACTAATAAGGTTATTTAATCAATTCAATGAGAACCTTTAACTCCTTATATTGTATAAATTTAGATCGGAGGAATCACTTCAACTGTCACCTATGAAAAATTAACTAACCCCACAATTTAGCTTAATAATCTTGGAAATGTATATAAGGAATGGATTAAAACTAACGCATATGAAACCTCTAAGATATTAGCTAAGACCCTTAAAAATGAAATTTTAGATTGGTACCATACCCTTATGTCTAGTTATATTATCGAACTTGAAGGTTTATTCAATGCTTTGGTTTAAGAATTTAACTATCGGGACTTGTTAAAAAAATAATTCCTCTATCAATTGTAAAAAATATGAACATGAAAAAACTCAATTGTGAATCAAACAAAAAAATCCTTCTCTAAAAACTCCAAGCATACCCTATTAAGAAATAGTATTTTCCAAATCTTTCTTATGAATTTAGAACCTCCGTTTCAATACAAGGTGAGGTCCTTTTCTCCATCATCCTTGAAGAAATACCTTGAACAAGATAAACAATTAAAAAAACTTTTCAAGTCCTTATGTGAACTCGTTACTACGGTGCCACTAATGATGATTCATAGACACTAAAAATATTGGCTATGATTCCAATCAAACCATTCATAATAATAATGCATATCAAGTTCAACCCCTCCTCAAACTAAAGGATGATATTTTCCTCATCCACCACATCAAGGGTAATGCGATCAACCTCTCATAAGTGAAGAGTCAAGAAAATGTCCACCTAGGATATTCTAAAAACTATGGACACCTATCAACCTCTTCCTTAGTGGTATGATGAAAATAAGTTTTTTGGTGGGATGCCAATAGGGAAAATTATCACAAAAAATATCAAGTCCTTAGATACCTCGGGTATACAATCTCCTTTTTAGAGATGAGATCAATCACACTATTATGGTAACAGAAACACATAAAGATTATGTTAAAACATGGTATACAATTCAACTCTATACCAATATGTTGATTAATCATTCCAAGGATTAAAAATATCATTATATCAGGCATGATAAAAAGTATTGAAATCCTTTAGCCAATGCTATTGAAACTACATATAATCCCATTGTTGACACCACTAGAAACATGGTTAACATGTAAGGTGTGAAAGTGTAATTGATTACATAAATTCTACATATCCTACTTGTTAGCCTAAAATTTACAAGACCATTTAAAAATATCATATAGCTTATAATTACTTCATTTCCTTTCCAAAAATACAAAAATCTAAAAAAACTATTCAAATCAATTCCATTAGCCACCTTAAACTAAATGGTTGATATCATTATATATAAACCCCACTTCTTCTAGTTGTATCAACCATCTTGTTTCTACAAGGTTAAGGAGTTTCTAAAGTTTCTTCCACCATCTAACATGTCTGACACCCCTTTTGTTTTCAACAATGTTTTTTAATCTAATGCGAGTCCTAATCCTCTCCTATAATTATTATGATTGAGTCTCTTTAGGTTCAAACCAAAATTACACAACCAAGCTTAGAATAATTAGATCCAATCATAGAGTTATCTAATTTTCTAAATATGTCATTATAATAGCTATTAGTATTACAAATGCATATATGCAGGCACTTTTTCAAAATTTATTGAGGTATTATAGAGTTATTTATTATCGATTGATGTTGGTAGATTTCTAGCTCTATTTGCACATGTAAATAATTATAACATGTTAGTGTTGCATTACACCTAACATCGAGATGAACATATCGAGGGTGTTTCCCAACACCTAGTTTCCATCAAATAAAGCAATTGTAGGATACTCAAGAAGTGAGAACACATAGTTTTTATTATTAAATTTCAAACAATGTTACGTAAAATTTCATTTGTACTTACATTTTTATTAATATCTTTAAACCTACATGCACTATTATACTCTATAGGATTTTCCAACCACGTTTTCTCATAGAGTTAGGAAAACCTTTCACCGGTCTGAGGCTCCTTCACAACCACATTCACAACCTCTTGGAGAGGTTATTTTAGAAACATTTGTTTTTGACAATGTTGTGGATGTAACACCATAAGTATCATAAGTTTGTTATTTACGAGCTTAAATTGTCATTTTATATTTGAAATTCATTTATATATATATATGTTTTAAATTCTAAATTATATCATTGATGATTGTAAATGAATGTTTTCACAAGCAAGAATGTGTCTACCACACCATATGACCTAAGAATCCAAGTGAGACATGATAGAATGCTTGCATTAGAGGTATAAATTCAATGAAATGCATATAAAATTGATTAGTTTTACATGCTTAATTTGAAAAAATTAATGTCTTTATTTACATGCATGGAAGAAAAAAAGGTAGAAAGGAGGGTCACTCATCATTTTTTGAGATTCAACACCCTTGGCTCTACATCTAAGGTGAAGAGGAGAATTTATTTAGTGACTCTAAAGATACAAATAAATAGTTATGGATATAGTTGTATAGATCTATAGTTGTACCAAGATATATATAGGGATATTTGTAGTGCCAGAGATCAATATGGGCCATTTTATATTCCTAAATGGATCATATTTTATGTCAATGATTTTTTTACATTTTTCTCGGATATATGATACATACAGAGATGCACATTTGACTTAATTTTCATATATGTATATAAAATAATAATTTGGTATTCCATTTTTCTTTTAGTTATCAATTAAATGTTTTATACATATTCAAGTAACTAATTGATGATTTCCCCTATTCATATTATTTCTTTGATAGTATTATATTTATATAGCATTAGTTAAATTTCATTTTGTAGTATTTTTTTAGAGAAAATAAATTTTATCGAGTGTAGATTGTGGGTGCGATTCTAACATAACTCATTGGAAGGACAATGGGGGAGGAGGCGGCGGGGGTGCTTTGAATAAGTCATACAAGTCATACAAAAATTTCAACTTCATTTACCATTGCTTAGATTCATCATTCAACTTAACCATTCAACATCCATAAACCATATAAATGTTAGAACATAATGATTAAGTGGTTTGGCCAACCCTTAATTAATATGGGTTTATCACTATTATATAGGTTAAATATTTAATAATATGAAATACTTTTCTATTATTAAATATTCATACATAGGTAATATACATTAGGTAAGTATTTACTAATGTGAATCATTTATGTTTCTAGTTATTAAATATACTACCTTAGGTATATGTGTCAACCATTTTAAGTTTAAAAGGTGGGTCGAGACATACCCGATCACCTTATATGAAAATGACTTTAGGTCCTCATTTGATATATTTGGGAAATATATCAAATGTGTAAGCAAATCAAGTGATTTAGTTTTACCCTTGGTAAATAGGGTTTCAAAGGAGGAAGTGATTTTACTTGGACGTAAAATAAGTTCTCTGAAGTGAAAGGTTATTTTCAAAGTGGTTTTTACCCTATTGGGGTTTTCCACTATAAATACTGTGTCACATGTGTTATTTATTTCCTATAAGTATTTATTTATTTATTTATGTTATGATGTAATGTTTATTTAAATATTTATTGTAACATTATATAATATGTAAGTTGATTAAATCTGTATTTATTAGAATCCTTAAATTCTAACATGGTAATAGAGAGCGAGGTAAATTAAATAAATTAAGATAAAATGTTTTGTATTTTATTTATTTAATTTGTACAGTTTTTTCAACCAACCCAAAGGGTATTTAAAATAACCGGCCCCTTCTTTCCATTGTGCAACCTAAAAGTTTTTCTTTGTGAAGAATCAAGGTGAATTCACAGGTGGAAAATTTAGAAATTTCTTACCTTCCGTGAAAACTTGTGTATAGGTAAGGGTAAAATATTTGAAATATTTTTTTCTATATGTTTAATATGTGCAGGTTGAATTTTGTCAATGGTAAATGAAGGAGGAGACAAAGCTCCATCAAAATAGGATTTGAATTTTTTCCATTGGAAGTGTGGAAAATGTTGTCTCCTCTCAAATTCTAAGGCTTATATAGAATTTAAAATTACATGGCACAGTAAATGTTTTAAATATTTCTTTCATGAGGGGCCCCATAATAAGGGTTATATTTATTTTTTTAAAGTATATATATACTATAGTTTATAATTTTTATAGACTATATATGTTGTTTTTTATTTATATTATATAAACTATATACCTTTTTTTCAAAAGTGAATATATTTTTACATTATAAATTATAATAGGTTAATATAATGTATTAAAATATAACCTCCCTAATATTATACGAAGAAGAAATTATATAATTTCACATTCTAGAAATACACAAGTTTTGAATCCATTAAATTTGACGGTCAAACGACCGTCATGAAAGACCAAACATAAGGTAGTATGACAGTCATTTAGACGTCAAATTTAAGCTCGTAGGTTCTAGGAAACTTTCACTGTGTTAAAATTTACACAAAATAACCGTCATAACAAACCAAAATAAGTCATGACGATCATTTAGATGTCAAATTGAAGCTGGCCGGATCTTTTTCTACATTATTTTTTTCAAGAAATTTGAAGTTGTTTTGCATTTTTAGGAGTTCTTCTTCACTTCTATATGGTCGGAATTTTTTTATATAATTGTAGGGTATAATGCAAAGCTCTTTATACTGTGGGTTATTATTTTGATCATGGGAGGTTAATTAATATGCATTGTAATGACAAAATTAGTTATGATTAAATATTTTATGTAGATCTATAAAATTTAGATCTGATTCTATTAAAAGTGTTTTTTTATAAATATGTATCTAACTCTGTGGTATATTGTATATTATAATGGGGTGTGTTTTATAGGTTTAGGTAAATAATGGCGTCCAACTATTTCTGTCTTGACAAAACCCAGATCCTGAATGGAACCAACTACAACATTTGGAAGATCAGGGCCAAATCGAAACTTATGGTGAAGAAACTCTAGACAATTGTTTCTAGATTTGAAGTTGCTCTTATCGGTTGTCAAGCAATTGTAGACAACATGAATGTATTCTCGCAATGAATGCATGAGGCTCTTTCTATGATTCTACGCAATGTGAACGAAGAGTACCTTTTACACATTGGTAATATCGAACATCCAAAAGAAATATGGATGCAACTAGAATCCATGTATGAAGGTACGCATTTATCTAAAATTATTAAATTAGTTTTAGAATTTCTTATAACTCCTATGAAAGGAGATGAAAAATTAGTTAATTTCTTAGCCAAAATTAAAAATATTAAAGCACAATTAGATGGATGCAATTGTGATTTAATTGGTGAAAAATTAATCCACTTTATTGTTCGATTAAATATACATGAAATATTTAAGAATTTTATTTCTATCTTGAACTCTAAATATCAGAACAAAAATGATCTACCTAATTTAAATACCTTGAGTTCACTTCTGATATAGGAAGAACAAGTGATGATGAACTTTGAATCTAAGGAGAATGCCTCTTAGGCACTTCTTACTCGAATTCAAGTTCAAACCTCGCAAGCCCTTCTCAAATCGTAAATTTGGATCTAAATATTCTTTTGTTGATAAGAAAAGTTTTTCTTCCGATCAATTACATTTTAGCTTTAGTGGTAGATTTCACGATGTGGTAAATTTAGACATAAAAAGAAGATTTCAAAACTAAGAAATTTATCTATAAAAATAAAAACAAATTGTTTCTTCTAAATACAATTTAAGGAAAAAGGATAGCTCTAATGATATTCCTAAAAATGTTGCATTATATGTCTGCGTTGTATTCTTCCTCTAATTTTGAATGGATTCTAGATTCAGGTGCATCAAATCATATGAATGGTGTTTCAAATTATTTATTTGATGTTGTGAAAATCAATGAACGTGTGTATCTTGGTGATAAATCATCTTTAGAAGCAATAGAGAAAGGAAAATTAAAATTTGCTAATGGTGTGTTAAATAATGTTTTATTTGTTCCTAAACTCAAAAAGAACATTTTATCATGTTCTCAATTAAATCATGATGGTTTGGCTATTCAAATTTTGAAAGATACTTGGTATATCAAGGATAGTAATGATAATATAATAGCTGAAAGAATTAAAAGAAATGGTCCTGAATATTTTTGATGATTTCTCTTCGCATCTTGTTTTATTTCTTAAATTTTGAATAATTCAAAACTATGGCATGAAATATTAGGACATGTTTATTATCAAATTTTATATGAAATTTCTATATATAATCTTGTGAAAGGTTTTCCTGTGTTTTCTTCTTCTCATGATGCATGTGAAGGGTGTTTACGCTCAAAACAAAGTGCTAAACCCTTTCACTCACATCTTGAAGAGAGTTCCTCTACCCCACTAAAACTTATTCAATGATGTTAGAGGACCTCTTGAAGTAGATTCATTAAATGGTTCTTTATATGTTGTGACTTTCATTTATGATTTCACCAGGATGATTTGGTCATATTTTCTTAAAAATAAATCTGATGTACTTGAGAAATTTAAGGAATTTTGAGCATCTATTGAAAACTCTTCAAATTATAAAATTAAGAGACTTAAAATAGATAATGGGGGTGAATATGTTAGCAAAGCATTTGAATTTTTTTGTATTGATTGTGGTATTAAAAGGAAATTAAATTCTCCTCATTCTTCCCAATCTAATGGTGTTGCAGAACATAAGAATATGAATATTTTAGATATCACTCACACTATGCTTGATTCTCGTTGGTCTTCCCAACTTTCTGTGGGTAGAAGCAATGAACACAACAATCTACATTCAAAATAGGGTTCCCACCAAAGTTATTCATCTTTTAACTCCTTTATAAAAATGGTCAAATCCAAAACTTGATATTTCTCATCTAAAAGTTTTTGGTAGTCCCGCTTCTTTATACATTCCTAAAAAGAAAAGAAATAAACTTGATATGACTTATTTTTCTTGTGTTTTCATTGGATATGGTATTAACACTACATGTCTAAGGATTTACGACCCTATAAAAAGGGAAGTAACTGAAAATCGCAATGTGGTAGTTTTGAAAAAATGTTTTTGTTCATCTGATAATGGTAAAGATGTTCCTAACTCTGTCAATATTTCTAATGATGGTTATGATTCTGATAATAAGAATATAGTAAATGGTCATGATGATGTTTCTTGTGTTGATACTATAGATACTTCTGAATCTCCTAACTCCCTAGTTAAGAAACCAAAATGGACTCAATTTGTGTTAGAAATTTCTAATCCTATTGATCTTAGGAAAATTACTAGAAGCCATCAAACATACCATGCATTAATGACCTTGTATGGACCTAATCCGAAAAGATTTGAAGAATCTTCTCGGATGATAAGTCAATCAATGTAATGCAAGATGAATATAATACCCTAATTCAAAATCAAACCTGGGAGTTGGTTCCACCTCTAGAGAAAATAAGTATTATAGGGTCTAGGTGGTTATACAAAGTCAAATATAATGTAAATGGTAGTATTAAAAATATAAATCTAGACTTGTTCTAAAGCTTTCACTCGAAACCCTGGTATTGATTATGTTGAGTCATTTTCCCATGTAGCTAAAATGAGTACTGGTAGGACCTTATTTGTAATTTCTACTCAATTTGGGTGGGAAATCCACCAAATGGATGTGAAAAATGTCTTTTTAAATGGTGATTTAAAAGTATAAATTTACATGTCTCAACCTAAAAGATTTGAAGAAAATGGTAAAGAAAACTATGTTTGTAAATTGGAAAAACCCTTGTATGGTTTAAAATAAGCTCATAGAGCTTGGTATGCAAAAATTAATTCTTTTTTAAATAGTTAGGATTTTTAATTGTTCTTCTGACAATGATCTATTCATTAAGCAAGAAGGATCACATATTATCATTGTTTGTATATATGTTGATGATTTGCTTATGACTTGTGATAATCTTGCTTTAATTTGTAGAATTAAAGAGAAATTGAAACAATACTTTGAAATGAATGATTTATGTCTTTTACATCATTTTCTTGACATGGTTGTATTTCAAGATAAACATTCTATTGTTGTTTCTCAAGCACAATATTCAACCAATGTACTAATTTTTTTAACATGATTGATTGTAAACCAATTTCTAATCCTATGGAAGTTGGACTAAAAATTGATCCTAAACCTACATGTGAAAAATTTGATCCTACTTTATATAGGCAGTTAGTTGGTAGTTTGATTTATCTAACTATCACCAAACTAGATATTTCCTATGCAATAGGAATTGCTTCTAGGTTTATGCAGGAACCTTATAGAGATCATTGGAATATTGCAAAAAGGATTCTTAGATATATTAAAGGCACAATAAATTATGGGTTGCATTATACTAAGAATGAAAATGCTAACTTATATGTATTTTTTTGATTCTAATAATGTTGGTGATGTATTAGATAGAAAATATACTTCTGGTTGTGTTTAAATTTGGTGTAGGTGCCATTACTTGGTGCAACAAAAAGCAACCAACTGTTTCTATCTCTTCAATAAAAGCTGAGTATAGAAGTGCAATGAAAGTTGTAAAAGAGGCTCTATGGCTAAAGAGGTTGTTCGATGAGATAAAGATGAAGGATCCAAACAATGTTCCTTTGTTCTGAGACAACCAAAATACCATAGCTCTTACACCCAATCGGGTACAACATCATAAGATGAAGCACATTGAGATATATATACACTTCATCCGTGAGAAGGTTCTAAGTGGTGAGATAGATCTCAAGTTCATGTCAACTGAAGAACATGTTACTGATATCTTCACAAAGCCCCTGAGTGCTAGCAATTTTTGTCACTTTCGTGAAAAAATTGGATTGTTAGAGTTTCCATTAAGGGGGAGTGTTTATGAAAATGTCACCTCCTAATTGAACTTGGTTTTTGAAAAAATACCTTTGAGCATTTGTAAAATACCTTCGGGAAAGTGTAAAAAAGACCTTTGGGAAAGTGTCAAAATACCTTTGGGCATGTATAGTTCCTAGACTTATTTTTTAGAAAAAAAATGTAGAAATATCTTAAAGGTGGTCTTGATGAAACTCTTTAGTGCTATTGAGTTTACTAGTAAACATCCAGTACAAACATATTATTAAGGAGGTCCTTGGTTATAAAAGGCTCCTATATGCTTGGGTTCAATAACCTTTTATGAGAACTTGTGAGAATATGTAAAACTCACAAATCATACTTAGCCATTAATCATGGGATGATCTTTGGGATTCCAAATCCTTTTGTACCAAAAGGTAACTTGAGTATGATGAAGGTGTTATAATTCCTTCACTTGATATGCTAGCCTAAAACCTTTATGGTTTAAGGATTGTAAATCTTGTAGTGTACCACGGGTAGGTAATCTATTGACATATGTTATCCCACTTAACATTAAGGGGGAGTGTTGGAACATAATGATTAAGTGGTTTGGCCAACCCTTAATTAATATGGGTCCATCACTATTATATAGGTTAAATATTTAATAATATGAAATACTTTTCTATTATTAAATATTCATACCTAGGTAATATACATTAGGTAAGTATTTAATAATGTGAATCATTTATGTTTATATTTATTAAATACATTCACCTAGGTATATGTATTGACCATTTTAGATTGAAAAGGTGGGTTGGGATACATACCTGATCACCTTATATAAAAATGAATTTAGGTCCTCATTTGATATATTCGGAAATATATCAAAGGTGTGAAAATCAATTGATTTGGTTTTACCCTTGGTAAATAGGGTTTCAAAGGAGGAGGTGATCTTACTGGATGTAAAATAAGTTCTTTGAAGTAAAAGGTTATTTTCAAAGTGGTTTTTACCCTATTGAGATTTTCCACTATAAATACTATGTCACATGTGTTATTTATTTCTTGTAAGTATTTATTTATTTATGTTATGATGGAATGTTTTAAAATATTTATTGTAAAATTATATAATATGTAAGTTGATTAAATATGTATTTATTGGAATCCACAAATTCTGACAAAACTTATTAGGTGTGTATAAAAGACTCACATGTGCAAGAATCAAATGAGATAACACTATACACAAGATATAAGTGGGAAATCCTCAAGGGAAAGAAAACCCAATAAAACCATTACTTATATTACACAAATAAAGGACTTGCAATAATATTACACATCATGCAATATTTTTTTAGTGAGACACCAACCCCACAAGAGCACCAACCCCTAAAAATTTGTTGATATTACTCACAAAAAAAGAATCCTATGAATATGAATAATCATAAGATATTTAAAAAAAGAATGATCACATAAAATAGGTTTCTCACATAATTTATTGTGATCCAAGTTCATCTCCCAACACACCACACCTTCATCCAAATAAGCTCTCTCCAATCTTTCTCAATCTCTCTTCTTCATGGGCTGATTAGGTCAATTTTCTTTACATCAATAACCCTAGAAAAATTTCAGGTATTCATATGTCTTCTAAGATCTATCCATAACCCCTCTATACTCTTCTTCAACCTACTTTAGGTCTCATTTTTCCTTCCATGCACAACTAGTCACAAATGACTCATTACACATGCTTATATAGAAAACTCAACTCTAAAACACCCCTAGTTTGGTCATGACCAAGTAGGTTAGCCATCCAATCTCAAAAGAATGATAATAACATTATATATATAAAAAAATTACCCAAGTAGGTCGAAAGTGGTTAAGATAACATGAAAAAACTCCAAGATGCATAAACAAGCTCAAAAAAGATTCTCAAGAACTAGTGAATGGATCATGATCTCCAAAGGCATACTCGTGATTTTTCAAGACAAAAGAAGATACACACAAGTCATACAAAAGTCCTCAACATAAAAAAATCTTAGGAAGCATAAAAAAATCCATCTCCACCATGAAACACTTTAAGGAGAAATTAAACCCTTCTAGGTCTTCAATGCCCATAAATCTAGTTTTAAAGAACGACCAACTTGATAGAGAAAAACTCATCATAATGAATCAAATCATATATAAATAGAAATTTATATGAGTTTATTTTCTATAAAAATTCACATTTTTTCTAGCTCATAGTGGAAGGCCTTCAACCAGTTTAATATCCGAAGCTGCTCATTCAAAATTCTAGGTCTCAAGAACTAGTTTTGAGATAATCATGCTCAAACACATTCAAATAAACTTCCAAGATTAACCACCACCTAGAACATATCAAGGAAACTTGTATCCACATGTAAAATTACTAGAAACCATATGTCATGTGGATAAATCTCACCCAACACACTTGTTTTAATCACCTTTTTGAGAAAACCAACTAGGGATTTCTAGGCCATTAGGTCTTCAACTAAAAATCACTTCACCATATCAAACAAAGAGCTTAAACACATCATATATGATTCCTACATGATATACATGATGAAAAACAAAAACTACAACATATGAAATGATCAAACTCACTCCAAAGCACAAGACTAACATTTTATCCCTTAAGGCCAAAATCGACAGGGTCACTTTGAGCACCCATAAATTCTATTTTATCCAATATACCTTCATGAATATTTTCATGGCCATGTATAAAATATCACAAAGATTCTGGGGCAATTTCTTTTTCATCTTGGAACCTTCATCTTAGCAATGAAACTGGAAAAACCCACAAAAATAGGGTTTTATCACTCTTCCCAAAATAATTGGAACACCAAACCACCACAAAAATGAGCCTAGAGGAATTGTATTCAACCTTGATACATACAATTTTCATGCAAAGACATTATAGATACCATAAAATGTAAATTTCCCAAGTCACTCTGCTATGAGGGTTTAACTAGGGTTTCAAACCACTTTAGCTTGTTAACAATTGTTCATAAAATTATGACAATAAAATAACATAATTATTTTTATAAGCACTCTTAGCTCAATTTAGAATAATTCCCCAAATATTTGGGTCACATTCAAAGTATGTGATAGTATGTGAGCATATGAAGTTGCCAATTTGAGTTGGATTTTACTTTTTCTCAACTCAGCTTTACCAAAAATGAAATATCATGCAAAATATTCTTCACTTTGACTTGAAACTTGTCATGAAGCATCATGAAAACATAATATAACTGAAAAAACTCACCACCTTTCTCAAATATTCCTGAAACTCTCTATTCACAATGACCTACATGTGCTATCATGCCTTGTCTAAACTTTCTTGCTTCCACAGGACCATGAAACATCATTATACCTATGAGAATTGAATTAAAAATAATCATACACATAATATAACATTTAAAAACATATTTCCCATGCTTGGATAGGAATTCCCTACTCCATTTCTCATTCCACCATGAAAAACCACAAGTTATAGGTCTAGGAATATGCCTATACCGATCACTTCACACCACAAATCTTCATGAAATGAAAATGATGACCATATGAATACACTTGGACACATGTAACACACCTCTTAGAATTTACTTGACCTCACAAAAACATTCAAACAACTAAGGAGATATCACACAATTACCATGAACACTAGACCATGCTCCGAACACCATAAGACTTCACCAAAACATGACACTACCAATCAACCTTCATGTTTGAAAATGAATGACACCTCCTTGGGAATCATATAACACATACACACCCTTTTCCATCAATTTATTTTAAATAAATGAAAAATACTAGACAAAATAGCTAACAATCTCCCCTTTGTCATTGGTGGCAACCACGTCCGAAACATTGATGACAACCATAAGACAAAACACACCCACATGAACTCTTTTCATGTTTCTGATCCTACTCTCCCCTTTTAAATCTATGAAAACTTATACAATGATGACACAACATAAAAGATGATAACACAAAGTAATGTATAATGGAAACAATGACTTACTTGCTTGACTTGACTTCCCCTTGGACCGTATTTGCACTTTCTTGTCTTCAACAACAACTATGTGATCCATGGACCTAATATGAGCCTAAAAACAACTCCCCTTGAGTGTATACTCTCCATATTTTTCTTCATACATGTCATACTCCTTCCTTTAGGCCAAAAACCTCAAGTTTTACCTCTAACACTTCCATAACATCACTTAGGACTATGATCCCTAAACAACATTTTCAGTCCAAATTGGTCAAACTTCTCACTGTCTTAGAAGCATACTAAGCTCATAAATCATCAAATTATGATTCCCCCTGTGATCATACTATCCACCTCTAACTATAAATGCAAAAATTAGCTCACATACCTTGCATTCATGCTATGCAGATGGGTTAAGAACAATCCCACGCCTTGACGTATTTCTTCGGTATTCTCAACCTTTTTCTTTGAAGTCTCAGTTTACATATAAATCATAAATATGATGATAAAAAAAACACAACTACCCCTAGAATTTTTCTTTCCTAAAAACATTACTCTACCTAATGCACCTCTCTAGACACAAATATAATCTTCATGCTTACATGAGACAATAGATGCATGACATACTCAAAAAATTTCCTTCATTCTCTGATAAACACTTATGATAATCCTCAGATCATGAGTCTAAGATATAAGTCAAAACATACCTTGAATCAAGACACATACAATCTCCATCTGAGACCAGAATTTAGATTAGGAGTAACATCCTTATTATCCTTCTTCTACCATCACATGATTTCTTGATTCTCTTCAACCTTAGTTGTTAGACAAAATTCAGACCATAAGATCACTTATTTTATAGTCTTTTCTTATGACAGTCCTCTGTTATATTCATACTCAGCCTTGACACCACTCTTCTTCTCTCCCCGAATCAAAATTTTCATAAACACAGAGAAGTAAAGACATCACACATACCTTATTTATGATAACACCCTCTTGGATCCAACTAAGACCTCCTCAAACCAATGTCTCCACATAAACATCCACTAGATAGATACTACTACCCATATTTTTACTTCTTTCCTTGCCGATGTTTTAAGTAAATAATTCATGCATACATATATCCATGATATGAATGGAGCATAAAACCTACTCAAACCACATCAACCAAATAACTCTTCCTAGGTTTAGACAAATATTACCTTGAATCAATCATAAAGCAACAACCATATTATCTTGACACAAATCCTTGTTTTACTATGCACTAGTAACTCGGACCAACTTCAAGCCTCATCTCTTTATGAAAATGACCTTTATTTGATCATTTACATGATAAAAAATTATTTGATTCTAAAACATCTCAACATTCATAAACTCATAGCATTTTAATGTCAATCACATTGTGATAGGATTTCTTCATCTTTTAAAGTAACAAAAAGAGAAACCTTATCCTTAAACAACCAAGCATAATGAATGCTATCCTTTGGATGATATATCTTTGAAACAATTTGAACCTTCATTTATGAGATGACACAATTGATGCAAAACTTAAAAACCACCCTCTTGATGCCTCACATATTTCGAGACACATAGCATACTTGACCGAGTTTTTTATGACTTCATAATCATCCTTTTTTTGATATAGACCATACTCAGCTCAATAATGCACTAAAAACCTTGTTCATCACTTAAAAAGGATATACACTACTTCCCCGAGATTGAAATTACCTCTCCGAGATGTGCTAGAAATTTCTTCAACTCAAACTCAATCATCTTAATATTAATCTCTCTTTATTAACAACCTTTATCACTTGACATCATTCTAAAAATAATTTAGAATTTATACCCGAGTGTTATCTTTGAAAAATTAGGCGTAGCTTACTAAGAAAATATCCCTTGAGACATTATTAACAACCTCTTAGAGATCTGTATAACCGTTATTTGGTCTTTAAGTAAAATTATCACCATTCCTTGACATATACCTAGTTATCAACACTAACCATGCCTTCAAGATCATATAAAAGCACTTGCAATAACATCATGAACATAACATATACCTTGATACATAACTCAAAATCATACTTTTGAAGTTCACACCCATATTTTCAAGGCAAACTCATATTTATTCAATCAAACCAGAACAACATACCTCATACTTTACACACGGAGTCCTATTTATCTTATAAGATGTCTACACAACTCATAGAGTCTTTCAAGCCTACAGAACTTTACACCAACCATTTCCTTGAAACATAGAGCATTTTCATATGAATCCCATACATAATAAACTCCCCTTAGATGATATCATTCATGAAACACACTAAAACATACTTAATGCTCAACCTTGCATTTTTTAATTCCGACTTCTACCCTTTTAAACATTGAGACCATTGTACATATGTTAATAACACATTTGTGCAGTCATCACTTCATCTGAGATCGTGAACCTTTACTCACCTTGTACCTTAAATCTAATCATTATGGGATTTGATCAATTCTTCACTCCGTAGTCATGCTTTTGAACTTGAAAAACCTTTAGGACGCTATGCATAAGCATCAACATGATACTCATCATAGTTGATGCTACATTCAAAGAACAATCTATTACCATCAACATAAATTGGACCAACATGAAAGTACATAGAAAATTTTCTGTAAGAGGCCATACTTCATCTTTCTTGACCTTATTTTCAATACTAATGAGGACCTATACTCACAAACAAGGAAAAAAACCTCTGTACCTACACATACAATTTACTTGAGATTACACACCTTTCAATAGAGATTTTTTTTAAGTAGTAGACTTGAAATCAAGGCTCATGGCTCATACATCTTGTGCTAAGATTTATTTACAACAACTTAAGAGATACACACTCAAATTGACTCATAATTTTGTAACACTTACTTTTGACATTGTGACACTAACTAAGAGCCCATGACACCCTAGATCAAACCTTGATGTCATCTTTATAGAATTAACATTTGATCTTTTTGATGAAAACATGACAATAACACCTTTGTTACTTATACCAACATGACAGGCTAGAACATCATGACTCACTCATACACAAAGACTTTCAAAGCATAACTTATCTTGTGAAACAATGATATGGAGTAAGACAAACATCAAGAACATATCCAAAACAAAGACATTATTTTTGTGACATGAAAATATGCATGGAAAAGGAGCATACCTTGATGGGTCAACTGAAAATGTTTATACCTTTACATAACTACATACTCAAGTAACACCATGAAAATCTCTATAACATATCTTGTAACATATTTATGGCTATTGGAATCCTTATGGGTCATAAAACTCTTTCAAACTAATTAGTTCTTCTAAGATCTGTCATAACATATAAAATTCCTCTACCTCTTGATTGGATATATCCACCTATCGGCCACCTAATCCTATTTTCTGTAGGATCTGATGGATGTG
This sequence comes from Taxus wallichiana var. yunnanensis, assembly GCA_018340775.1. Taxonomy (NCBI): domain Eukaryota; kingdom Viridiplantae; phylum Streptophyta; class Pinopsida; order Cupressales; family Taxaceae; genus Taxus; species Taxus wallichiana. The sequence goes on from CM031241.1 coordinate 612,532,563, forward strand.
GTGGAGAAAATGGTTTCTTAACATCATCCTCATGGTATGCGCAGAAATTGTGGAGGCACATCCTATCGAAGCCCAAAATTCCATCTAACCCGGTCCACCAAGATATCATCTCATGCTCCCCATCTCTCCATCCTCAGTATCCACCTAACCAATGTACCCTATAAGCTCCTCTTCCATGCCCCCATAGGATGGAAAATCAACATACAACTTCCATACAATGTCTAAAGCATATAACCCCTATAATGTCCACCGATAGTAGGTCACATCTTGTGACGCCTCCTCCACTCACGGATGTGCCCCTAAAGCAGAACCCATCTCCTGTAACCAACCCTATACACTCCCAAAGCCAATCCTTTCATGGAAGTCCCTATGGGAATACACATAAAATGTGCTCGTATGCCCACCAATGCAGTAGATAAGTACAACGGATGCCATCTTTGCAACATCATGTGATATGCCCACAACTCTTTATATAACCGTACAAATATGTGGTGCCCATGTAAAACAAACTCGCTCTGAATCATGTCTTCTAATACCCCCATCAAAGCCTAGGGAGATATGCCACCCTTTGAATCTGGGAGTGCATAACATCCCACCGCCACCATCATAAAAACCACCAATCTAGTCTCCTGAGGATGTGTTGCGTACATATCACCATAGTTGATGTTGGCACTATGATACCTTAATTCGATCATCACCTCACCAAATACTATGACCATAGGCTCAAAAACATCATTTGATCAGCCCACCAATGATCGCTAACCACAAAATCTTGTAAACATCCTCCAGTGTGATAGCCATCTCACCAATCGGTAAATGAAAGGTGTTGGTCGTTGAGTCCCATTTATCGATGAGAGTGACCATCAAGCTATGATCCCATACAATGACCCGTATCACCTAAAACCACCAAGCCTAACCTCCTGCATATGGTCCCACTCATCCTGAGTCACATTACCCCACATCTATACAAATCGGGGTGGCACTCTATCTCTCATCGTCAACTGATGATGCACCTACATCATTACCATTTACAATTGTCAATCAATTACATCATTCTTGTTAGGATAAATTATATTATCCTATTATTTAATTATGCATAGGATTATTATTTAATTAATTTTAAATGGTTATATGGTTAATCAACCATATTTGTCAGTATTCACATTGTTATATTGTTATAAACAATATATTTGTTTTTTATTTAATTGTTGCTTCCCGGGTGATTTGGAAGCTTATTCATTCTGGTTTTTGGTTGCACCTGTGCAACTCATTCTTCTGGATGTATATGGCTATGCAATATCTATAAATATTGTAGCCTATTCAATGTACTGTTTACTGATTGAGATTAATAAAATATCACAGGCTTCCGTCCCTGTTTCTCAATCAACATTTGGTACCAGAGCGAATTGAAGCTCCTGGCAAGGTTGGAGAAGGTTGCAGAAGAAGGAGAATTCGTGGAGAAGTAATCTGCACCAGAAGGAGAGCCAGTGCTGCCTCCTGCAGCTTCCCAGAACCCCCTGCAAACCAACAACCTCCTGTTCAGTTCTAGGTGTTTGGAACGCAAATTTTTTTGCACTGGTGCACTCAGCACCAGGCAAAAATTGCTACAGGTATTGAATTTAATTAAATTTTTTTTTCCCAATCAGGGTTTTGATTTTACTGCATTTAGAGGTATATCTTGTTTTGGAGGATTGCTTTGCTGTGTATATGCACCTGCAGTGAACAAACAGAGCAAAGAAAATAAAAAAAAAGAAGGAGGCGCCCAAGCTGGAAAATATACAGTGGGAGGTGAAAAAAGAGTTTTTTTGAGCATATGCGCCCATACTCAGTCCCTGCGCGGCCTGCATTAGAAAAAATGTGTTTTTGGAGCTAAAAAACGTCATTCTCCTCAAGCCCGCGCCCTTCTCCATCTGCCACGCCCTGCACATGCAAACAACAAGCAAATGAAGCTTAGATTGTAAAAAATACGGCCTGTACAATCAAAAACGCCTCAAAGATCAAAAAAAGACATTAAAAAAACGCTCTCTAGCATCAAAAATGCGCCAAACATTAAAAAAAAAAAAACGCCTCCAGCATCAAAAAAATGCACCCAGCATTAAAAAAACGGCCCAACAAAAAAAAAAACGCAGCCAAAGCAAAAAAGGCGCCATTTTTAGTCTCCCACGGCCTGTACAAAGGCAAACAACGCAAAAAACGCGCCCAACATTAAAAAAACGCGGCTGTACAGTCAAAAACGCGGCCTGTACAGTGAAAAACGTGGCCAGGCAGTGAAAAACGTGGCCAAGGGAATAAAAAACAGCGGCCAAGGAAGAAACGCAGCCAAGGAAGGAAGATCTGCGTCCAAACAAAAAAAAACGCGGCCTGTACATGAATCAGTGCGTGAAAAGAAGAAAAATGCGGCCATAGAAGAATACAAAGGCATGGAGGTTAAAAGAAACACTTCAGATCCGTATTTGGAGCAATAAAATAACCCTAAACCGCCTCTCACCAGCTGCTGCCACGTGGATCCCTCATCTAGGGCGCATTTTCTAAGGTAAGCCATTTTTTCACATACTTTAAATACAAGTTTACTCATCTCTACATCAAGTGCTCTTAAGTGGCCAAGTTGGTTATTGCATGTGCCTTAGGAGTGAGAGGTTTGAGGATCAAATCCCACAAAAAACACTCAAAAACTCTCCTTTTGCATCTGGCGGAAATTTTGGCAGAACTGCTAAATTTAGCAGCTTTTTTGAATTTAGTTATAACTAACTAAATTTAGCGGAGAATCCCTAATTTAGGGTAAAATTTTTTTCTCCTATTTGGTCTGTTTTCTCATTCCAGACATTTTTTGCAAAAGGAGACCCACCTAAAAATTGCATTTTCAGCTATTTTTTTGCAATTTTTAGCATTTAGGGCTCAGGAGGTCACCAGGACCCCGAAATTGAAATTTTTTTGCCTGTCATTCAAATTGTATTAGTATATTGTACTAATTTGCAGGTTTTCATAGTCAACTGCAAAACTTTGTAACCGCCGTAAAACCGGCGAATTGTAATCAAAAATAGTAAATTTGGTTCTGTAACACTCACGAGATCCTAGATCTCATTCGCAGCGTTCGGTATATATAGTGCCTCTGGGAAGCGCTTACGGGTAAAGCCGTCGCGACTACTACTGCACTTAATGCCTAATATAGCTGCAACAACGTCGTCTGGCATCGTCCCTATAAATCGACGGGGAGTAATAAGGTCACAGTGCACACACTATGAACCATCCCATCCGTCTGTGAACGATTGCAAGACATAAATCCGGACTGAGAAATTATCCGAGTATATAGCGAAGTTACGCGCGCGTATGAGGATATTTCTTTGAGCCGGTGTCAATAATCACATAGACCCCATCAGTACTGTCTTGGTACCACGTATCGAATTCTTTCACGTATGTTAACGCCTCTTTCACGTACCGCTGGGTATATAGAAAGGGCGAGCTTCTTCCACGTACCGACGGGTATATCGGAAGGGCGCGTATATAGAAAGGTTCGGTATATCGGACTGACGGTATATAGATTGGGAGACCTTATACCTGGAGTGATAAGAGCCAAACCCTGTCAGTGATCTCTGCAAAATGGGCACCAATGCCCCCAAATTTTTTCTTCCGGATTCACAATTGCTCAGAGGAAGCAACTATGCTGCTTGGAAGACAAAAATCAAGACACAACTTGAGTTTGAAGAAATCTGGCCTGTTGTGACTGGTACTCTAACCAGATCACCAACGGATGCAACACAACAACGACAATTTGATAGAGCAGATCAGAAAGCAAAGCTCATCATCTTGTTTGGAGTATCCGACGATGTGCAAGTCCACATTCGAGATGCTACATCAGCAAAAGAAGCTTGGGATAAACTGAGCACAATATATGAGGCCAAGAACAAGAATGTCATACTCAATTTGCAGAGTCAGTTACATACGTTGAAATTCAAACAGAATGAGAAAATTGAAGCCTTCCTAAGAAGAGTTGCAGAGTTGAGGGCTTCACTTCTAGCCCTAGGAGAAGAGGTCAAAGATGAGTCTCTCGTTCCCATTGTTCTGAGAGCTCTCCCTTCTTCTTACCGAATTTTTGTCACAACTCTAAACTTGTCAGATACGACAATTAGTTTTGACAAGTTAGTAAACCTACTGCAACAAGAGGAAGCAATGTACAACAAGGATGATGAAGAGGAGCAGGCACTGTCTTCACATCAAAAATGGAAAGGAAAAGGTAAAGGTAAACCTAAATCCTATCAAAAGTCCCCACATCAAAATCAGTATCATGGGGACAATCAACAGAAGAAGCGATGTCCCATTTGCAAAAGAGGACATGACTTGCAAGAATGTTGGTTTAACACATATAAGAAAGGTTCATCAAGCAATTATGGACCTCAACAACAACAAACTTACAAGGGACATTCAAACAACTATCATGGGCAGAAAAAGGGGAACTGGAAAAGAAGACCCCACCAGCAAGGTAATATTGCTGAGCAACAAGATCAGTCAGACAATGAAGACTTCTTGTTCACTGCTCGATCAAGTGAACCATCCACGTCATCTAGTGACGTCTGGTATGTTGATTCGGGAGCCACTCGACACATGACCGGCCACAGAGACTGGTTTATTTCAATGAGGGACACGCCATCAAAAAATCATGTTTCGTTGGGAGATGATTCTTCATATACAGTTCAGGGGATTGGAAACATTTCTCTACCCCTTGGTTCATGCAAATGCAAACTATCAGATGTTCTATATGTCCCTGGGTTGACAAAGAACCTTCTTTCGGTCAGTCAACTCCTAGATCACAATTTGAAAATTGACTTTGATAGTCAATCCGGCAAGAAAATGTGTTTGATTCGAGATAAATCAAGAGGCTCGAAAATAATTGCAAAAGCCTCAAATGTGGGAAGAATGTTTCAACTTGATTTCATTCACAAAAATGATCAAGCACTCGTGGCTAAAAACTCCACCTCAGCTCAGTTGTGGCATCGGAGATTTGGTCATGTAAGTTTCAAATATCTCGACACACTTCGCCGGTGTAATATGGTACATGGGCTACCATCTCTTCAGAAGGATACAGACAAGTGTCCTCACTGCTTAGCAGGGAAACAACACAGAGTTTCATTCCAAACAAGTACTTTTCGAGCTCATGGAAAACTTGACCTGGTTCATACCGATCTGTGCGGTCCAATGCAGCCAAGTCATTCAGGGTTCCAGTACTTCATGCTCTGTGTTGACGACTATTCACGCAAAATGTGGATTTTTTGTCTTCGCAAGAAAAGTGAAGCCTTTGAAACGTTCAAAAAGTTCAAAGTGGCAGTTGAGAAAGAAACTGGTCGTCACATCAGAACTCTCCGCTCAGATCGAGGGGGGGAATTCACCAGTGATGAGTTCAGAGACTATCTACAAACTCACGGGATTCGTCGACAAATGCCTCCTCCACACACACCGCAGCAAAATGGTGTTGTCGAGAGAAGAAATCGTACTATCATGGAAATGGTGCGATGCATGATCGATGATTCCGAACTTGCAAAGACATTTTGGGCAGAAGCAGCAAAAACAACAGTGTATTTGTTAAACAGAGCGCCCACAACTGCTCTTGATGGAATTACACCACAAGAAGCATGGTCAAAGAGGAAACCATCCATTGCACACCTCAGAGTATTCGGGTGCAAAGCCAGCATGCACATACCCAAACAGAACAGAAAGAAATTGGACATGAAGTCACAAAATCTCATCTTCATTGGATACAGTGAAGAGACTCTTGGGTACAGACTGATGGATCCTAAGACCAGAAAAGTCTACACAAGCAGAGATGTTGAGTTTTTCGAGAAGAAGGAAGCAGAGACTCCTCCTCCGGACTCGCAAGATGTAGATTTTTCACCAGTTGTAAAAACTGAAGCAAATGTTCCCTCAGAAGATGAAAGTGATGATGGGGATGATGGTGTTGATCAGATAGAACCACAACCCATGGGAACAGCTCAACGTATGCCTAAATGGTGTACAAGCACATTACGAGATGCAAGACTGGATGCTCCACCGGATACATCCACCCCTGGACCACGGACTCGCAGTAAAGCAAGAGAAGAAGTTAACTTTGCTTTGATGAGTAGAGTTATTGAAACAGACGAGCCATCTACAGTCCAGGAAGCCCTACAGTCAAAAGCTTGGAAAGATGCCATGGATTCTGAATATCAATCAGTGATGAAGAATAACACTTGGCAGCTTGTCGATCTTCCACCAGGGAAGAAACCCATTGGTTGCAGATGGATATTCAAAACTAAGTACAAAGCAGATGGGACAGTGGACAAGTGCAAAGCAAGACTTGTAGCAAAGGGGTACGCACAGAAAGAAGGCATTGACTATGAGGAGACATTTTCTCCCACAGCTAAGATCAAAACGATCAGGATGATCTTTGCTCTAGCTGCTCAGTTTGGATGGAAAGTTCACCAGATGGACGTAAAAAGTGCCTTCCTGAATGGAGATTTGCAAGAAGAAGTCTACATGACTCAACCTGAGGGATATGTAGTACCTGGTCAAGAAGAAAAGGTATGCAGACTCAGGAAATCTCTGTATGGCCTAAAACAAGCACCCCGGGCATGGTACATCAAGATTGATGAGCATCTCGTACAACATGGATTTGTCAGAAATCCATACGATCCCAATCTCTACCTCAAAAAGCAAGGGGGGGAGATGGTGATTGTTGTAGTTTATGTCGATGATCTAGTCATCACTGGCAGTTCAGTGAAGATGATTGATGAAACGAAGAAAGATCTTAAGCGATCATTCGACATGACAGATCTCGGGATTATGCATTACTTGTCTTGGACTGGAAGTATGGCAGAAAGAGAATCACATCTTTGTTTCTCAAATGAAATATACCAAGACAATGCTCGAGAAGTTTAGGATGATGGATTGCACACCAATTGCTACACCTATGGAGAACAGATTACAGTTATCTCGTTCAGATCCATCTCCTGAGGTAAGTGCCACTCTCTATCGGCAGCTGATTGGGAGTCTCATTTACCTGACCTACACTAGACCAGATATCAGCTTTGCAGTGAGCTATCTATCCAGGTTCATGCAAGAACCCAAAATTTGTCATTGGAAAGCAGCAAAGCGCATTTTGAGATATCTCAAAGGATCAGTGGATCTTGGTCTAGAATACAAGAAGAACGAAAACTTCTTCTTGACTGGATATTCGGATTCAGATCATGCAGGTAACATTGATGATAGAAAATCCACTTCTGGATTTGTATTCTTTATGGGATCTGGACCAATATCATGGGGAAGTAAGAAACAACACTTTGTTTCTCGCTCTTCCACAGAAGCCGAGTATCGTTCTGCAGGAGAAGCTGTCTGTGAAGCGATTTGGCTACGTCGCATACTGGAAGGACTTGGAATACCACAGGACAAACCGACCACCATGTATGTTGACAACGAAGGTGTTCTCAAACTTGTTCGCAATCCAGTTTTTCACGAGAGAACAAAGCACATTGAAGTTCAGGTTCATTTCATACGCGAACATGTATTGAAGCACAACATCCAGCTTCAATTTTGTCCAACGGCTGAACAACGAGCAGATATTTTCACAAAGTCACTTGCACGTGACAAGTTCGAGTTGTTCAGAGCATTTCTCTCCTCATCTCTCCAGACAATGCACAATTAAGGGGGGGAATGTTAGGATAAATTATATTATCCTATTATTTAATTATGCATAGGATTATTATTTAATTAATTTTAAATGGTTATATGGTTAATCAACCATATTTGTCAGTATTCACATTGTTATATTGTTATAAACAATATATTTGTTTTTTATTTAATTGTTGCTTCCCGGGTGATTTGGAAGCTTATTCATTCTGGTTTTTGGTTGCACCTGTGCAACTCATTCTTCTGGATGTATATGGCTGTGCAATATCTATAAATATTGCAGCCTATTCAATGTACTGTTTACTGATTGAGATTAATAAAATATCACAAAGCTTCCATCCTCGTTTCTCAATCAACAATTCTAATAATTTATAGTATCCTACCTAATCACCTCCCACCTATGATTTTGCTAGCCTAAAAACCCTCTAACTCATTCGCTCGCCTACCCTATATTCTATCTTACCTAAACTCTCCCACCTATTCTGATTCACTACTTTCCCTTTTTCACCAAATTAACCTAATTTCCTCTACTTACCCATTCATTCATACACTCATCCTAAAATCCCACCTAATTCTATCTCGTATTACATACTTCCCCACCCATCCATGGTCATTCTACATCCCTCTCGTTTATACCTATGTTTATTCTAAACCCACCTAATTCCTTCATTCTATACCAATCACTCCACCTACATCTATCTCCCTACACATTCACCTATCATTTTATGCCATTTTTGCCCATCTAAAACTCTCTCTTAGGAATTAGTAATCATTTATAGGATCGACACCGGTCACCCCGACCGGTACCCACTTTTTTATCCCCACCGATGTTGACAAGCCTACGATGTCGACCGATGCCCAACGATGTCAATCACTAGTTCGACTCCAAAATCAAACTCAAACGCCCTAATTTTCAAAAACTTAACAAAAAAACCTACCCAAAACCCTCTAAATTTCATCTACATTATTTTACCAACCTACTTAATCTACATTTACCCCTCCCCATACCTGATTTAGCCATTTTCTACCCAAATTTCAAAATCAATTTCAAAATCAAATTCAAAATACATGTTTTTCAATTTTCCACTTTAATTTTTAATAAAAAACGCAAGTGGAGATTGAATCTTACCTTTACTCGATGTTGTCTCCGTTGTGGGATGCTCGGTCTCTACACTAGAGGACCTCTAATACCCTCTCATACATTTTCCATGGCTCACTCACCCACTTGAGCTATCAACCAATCTCGTCACTCACAAATATCTCGTGGGTCCACTCAATTCTCTCCAACTCAACCTAGATAGTTACCCTATCTTTTTCTCCCAAGTCAAAATCTGGAATCCACTCTCTCTGTCGTTTTCCAAATGTAGTAATTCACAAATGAACCTTTTTAATGCAAATTTTTACTTTTTATCCCCAAATTGAGATGACTAATGTCGGTCTCATGCCCTAACAGACAGACATCGATTATCTCTTATCGGCATTGGTTCCCCTCAATCGGTATCGGTCACCTTGCCAACTCATTTATACCTATTTTACCCAAAATTTTGATGCCAGATGCTAATTTCTTACTACCACAGCCTTACCCCAACCCTACAACCCCACCTAATTTCCTTATTACCTCACACCCAACCTCACTATCATTTGGGGCATGTTTTTGCCTATACCTTGGCCTTACCCATGGCCTCGCCTATCCACTAAGCTCAAACCTAATTTTTTGACACTTGAATTCACCTACTCACTATACCTTGTGATGACGCTACTTGTGTTGTTTAGCCTACCAACCCTACCTTGCCTAATGCCATGATGTTTATCTTGACTAGACCAAACCTTTTGGTGCTTTGGAACCCACCTAATGCCCATTCTTGCACCTATCCTCGTTGTTTTTAGGACCATATCCTATACCTTGGATACCTAGACCACATCAACCTTGTTTGGATAAACTATTGACCTTTGATGACATTAAGTTTGTGAGCTCTTCAACCTAGTGCCTTATCACATTTTATACGTGTGCATGTGTTTGAATTCCCCCACCTATTACTTACACCCATATCATCATTGCCTGTGCCCACACCTTACCTAGTTTAGTTTCACCTCACCTACCACTTTATCAAACCCATCAATAATTCAGCCTCTTACTTCATCAGTTTCTTATTTGAGAGGGATCACCCGCATCCATACATGGGGCAACCACTCCGGTTTCTATCGGTGTCACTTATCAATACAAGATACATGACAAAAAGGGGAAAATGTAGACACCAAATTTAGGTCGAATCTCTCTATCCCATTTCAATTAAGTAATTAGACACATACACCTAGCCATGACCCCTTCTACACATTAGTATTAATTTAATTACCCATAATTAAATTAATCCTCATCCTCACACCATTATTTATTTTAATTACCTTAATTAAAATAATATCCATCTCACCTTTCCACCTCATCCTAGACCCATTCCTAGCCTATTAATGAACCTAGACCAAGTCCCCACTTATCATAACAAACTGAGAATCTTTCCAACCCTAACTATTCATGAAATATTAATCCTCTACTTAATTCCACACTCTAATTTGTGCCATTCAACACCTCCACCCAAAATAAGCCAAAGACCATGCCAAATTTGGGAGAAAAACCATATTTTTGGAAAATTAGATCAATTCTCCTTAACGATGCTAATTATCCCTTGGCGACCTTGCACCGTTCCCTAACCAACATCAGTTACCTTAAATAAGAGTTTCTAACTCTTTGTATGGGTTATTCAATTCATGAATTCACTCAAGATTTTACATTCTAACTCTTGAGAATTCAAGTTACCATATGACAAACCAAAGCACATCAGGTCTTCACTAACAGCCAATCTCTTCCTCCATAGCCTTGGATCACCCACATCAAAGCATATAGGCTCCATTTCCACGACATTGGACACAACTCTGTTTCATCTCCAAACGCTCATCAACCACCACCACCTTTAGATCTACAGGTTCTTAGATAAGTAACTCACTTTTATTTGTTAGTTCTAGTTTTTGATCTTAAGTCTTTTATTCATTTCCATTATCCAACTCTCCTCTGTCCTAAAAATCACCCTTCACCTGTGTACCATATATTCTACCAAACTAAACCATTTTTCCCATTCTAATACCTCTATCACCCTTAACGAGTGTCTCGTATAAATTTTACCATCCTTCTCAAACCCCCTCAAGTATTTGTGTAAGCACAGAGAGATCCAAAAACTTGCTTTTAAATATTTTGACCATATTTTCCCTACCGACACCGCTCACCCAACCAGCGTCAATCATTTTCCAAGATCTGGCATTAGTCGCCTAAACTAATACCGGTCTCTATGACTGGTAATTTTTCCTAGAACAACAAGCTTATAACTTTCACCAAACAACCCATAACATAACCAAACTTCATCCAAACCTTTCCTAACACCTTAGTGACCTTTCCCAACTAGAACCATACCTTTCCTAATGCTAGATTAGTTTTTACTTCAATACTTTTCTTAATCTAGTGTGTTGATAACGTTTTGAGATACCTAAATCAAAGTGTTAGCAATATGACCTCTATTTATTGCATTTATTTTCATTAATTTGATAAAACAATGGATTGAAAACTATCTAGTAAGTGTCACACTTCTCGGAACTAGCAAATAGCTAGGTAGTCCACTTCTATATACTTTTAACTCTCTTGTGTGGTTTTGTTGTGATTTTTAGGTAGTTCCACCAAGTCAAAAGGAATCTCTCACATTCATTCTCGATAAAATTATACAATGCGCGAACCCTTCTCTCGAATATTCACAAGTATTCCTCCTGTACGCATTACCTTTATCTATTTTATCGCACACTTTGAGGTGAAGCAACCATACCGATATGCTCCTCATGGATTGAATTTTCTACATCAAGACACTCTTGAATCAACTCATAGCTTATTTCCGTGGTTAGGGTTTCATGACTCATATATGCACCCATGGGATCAATCATATCCAAAAAAACCTCAAACATTGTTTCTTGATAATTATCAACGTTTTCTTTAGGGCCACACACATCAAGAACATTTTCAAGATCAACACCAAGGTCATAATCAATTTCTTCAACCTCACCTTTAGGGAAGCCTACTTCAAAACCAAAAAAATATCTGATTTGACATATTCATCAATATTTTTATCAGCTATATTGGAAATAGGAGTGCACACACCAAGAAAATTCTACCAAATGTCAAACCCTAACGGTTTAAATCATGCTATCATCCTAACAAGAGGATTGGCTTCAACTTGAGCTTGACTATCTGTCATTCATATGCTTCAAGATTATCTCCTTTAAGCTGTTAAACTTACTTCACAAGGACCAGCTTTGATACCAATTTTTGGAATCACATTGAATGGGGGTGAATCAGTCATAAAAAAATTTCAACTTCATTTACCATTTCTTAGATTCATCATTCAACTTAACTATTAAACATACATAAAACAATCACATGTGTAAGAATGAAAGGAGAGAGCACAAGACACCAAATATAAGTGGGAAACGATCAAGGGGAAGAAAACCCACTAAAACCATTGCTTATATTACACAAAGAAAGGAATTACAAGAATATTACACATCATGCAAGATTTGTTTAGTGAGGTAATAACCCTACAAGGAACACCAACCCATAAACCTTTGTTGATATTACTCACAAAAAAATCCTATGAATATGAATCATCATAAGAGATTTTGTAAAATAATGATCACATAAAATATTATGCTCACATAACTGATTGTGATCCAAGTTCATCTCCAAACACACCAAACCCTCATCCAAACAAGCTCTCTCCAAACTTACTCAATCTCTCTTCTTCATGGGATGATTAGGTCAATTTTCCTTACATCATAGGTCCTCAAAATTTATCAGGTCTTCATATGCCTTATAATCCCCTTCCATAACCCCTATATACTCAACTTCAACCTCCTTTAGGTCACTTTTTTCCCCATGCAAAACTAGTCACAAATGACTCATTACACATGCTTATATACACAACTCAACTCCAAAACACCCCTAGGTATGCCATGACCAAGTAGGTTGGTAATGAAAAATAAAAACCATAATAATATAATCATATAAATCAAATAAAATGACCCAATAATAATGGTATTGGTCAAGCCAACATGAACAAGCTCCAAGATGCACAAGTAAGCTCAAAACAAGCTTCTCAAGCACTAGAAAATGGATCATGATCTACAAAGGCATACTCTAGATTTTTTAAGAAATAAAAAGCTCTAAAAACTCATAAATATGTCCTAATAATAAACCAAAATCTTAGTAAGCATAAAAATATCCATCTCCACCATGAAACACTCCAAGGAGCCGATAAACCCTACTAGGTCATCATTGCCCGTAAATTTAGTCATGAAGAATGACCAACTCGATATAGAAAAATCATCATTATGACTCAAATAATATATAAATATAAATTTATATGAGTCTATTTTCTTAAAAAAAATCACATTTGTTTTCCAACTCATAGTGGAAGGCCTTCAACCAGTCCAATCTCTGAAACTGCTCATTCAAGCTTTTAGGTCTCAAGAACTAGTCTTGAGAGAAACATCTTCAAAAATCTTCAAATAAAATTCTAAGATTAACCACCACATGAAACATATAAAGGAAACTTTTACCCACATGTAAAAGTACTAGAAACTATATGTCATGTGGAGAATTCTCACCCAACACACTTGTTTCAATGAAAATTTTGAGCAAACTAACTAAGGCTTTTTAGGACATTAGGTATTCAACTAAAAATAACTTCACCATATAAAATAAAGATCTTAAACCTATCATATCAGATTCCTACATGATATACATGATGATAAATAACAACTACAACATGAAAATGATCAAAATCACTCCAAAGCACAAGACTAGCATTTTAGCCCTTAAGGCCAAAATCGGTAGGGTTAGTTTGAGCACCCGTAACTTATATTTTCTCTAGTATATCTGCCTGAATATTTTCATGGAAATGTATAGTATCTCAAAAGGATTATGTAACAATTTGGTTTTCATCTTGGAACCTTCATCTCATCCATGAAATTGTAAAACCCACAAAAATAGGTTTTTCTCTCTCTTCCCAAAATAATTGGAACACAAAACCACCACCAAAATGAGCCTAGAGGAATAATATTAAACCTTGATACATCAATTTTTCATTCCAATACATTATAGATACCATAAAATACAAATTTCCCAAGTCTCTTTGCTATGAGGGTTTAACTAGGGTTTCAAACCACTTTAGCTTCTTAATAATTATTCATAAAAGTATGAAAATAAAATAACATAATTATTTTTTCTAAACAATATTAGCTCAATTTAAAATCCCCTAGAACCTTTGGGTTCCATGCAAATTATGTGAGTGTATGTGAGCATATGAAGTTGTCAATTCGAGATATATTTTTCTTTTCTCAACTTGGTTTTACCAAAAATGACATATCTTGAAAAATATTCTTCACTTTAACCTAAAAATTGTCATGAAGAATCATGAAAACATCCTATAACTGAAAAAACTCACCACCTTTCTCAAATAGGCCTGAAATTCTCTATCCATAGTGACTTACCTATGCTATCTTGGCTTGCCTTCACCTTTTGTTTCCCAAGGAACATGAAACATCATCATACCTTTGAGAACTGACCTAAAAATCATCATACACCTGATATAAAATATACAAAATTATTTAATATGTTTGTATAGGAATTCCCTACTACATTTCTCATGCTACCATGCTAAACCAAAAGCTCTAGGTCTAGGGATAAGGCTTAGAATGACCACTTCACACAAAGGACTCTTCATGGAATGACCATTTTTGACCATATGCGCAGACACTTGGAAATGTCTAACACACATCTTGGAACTTTATTGACCTCATAAAAACCTTCAAATAACTTAAGAGAGCTCACACGATGACCACACACACTAGACCATGCTCCGAACATCACAGACTTCACCAAAACATGACACTACCAATCGACCTTCATGTTTGAAAATGAATGAAACTTCATGGGGAATCATATGAAACCTACACACCCTTTTTCATCAATGGATTTTAAATCAATTACAAATACTAGAAACAATGACCAACAATAATGATTTCTCAAAAGATCATTATACTACCTATGCATAATTTCTGATCTTTCTTGAGATATCTTCTCTTCTATGATTTCCTAATTTTCCATATAGTCAGATATACATGTACATTTATCAATAAATTATATATTTTTCCATCTCCATCTACTTAAAATTCAAGTAACACATCTTTCAAGATTTTCACAAGCCATATATTTAGATGGTGTCTGCTTTGTTCCTCACTTTGATTAGATATGCGATTATCTAGGTTAATATATTTGTGAGTATTGGTATTGTTATATTTTATATATTGAATTCTTGTTTGAATTGAGATTCATAATATTTAATTCAATGTTCCTATTCCCTTATAACTTCCTTAAAATCATACTATAAGGCAGATCAATTGTCTAAAGCTTTGCGAATTTATCTTTTAACTAAATGTTATAGGTTCATACATTATTACCCATATCTGATGTGAATTGCATTTGGATTACACACTATCAAGACCTCCTTATTCTTTATGCATGTTATGAAAAATTAAAACCTATGTGTCCCAAACTTAAAACAATTATGTAGAGTCTTGAACAGGGCTATTATATCTGTGTGTGTGTGTGTGTGTGTGTGTGTGTGTGTGTGTGTGTGTGTGTGTGTGTGTGTGTGTGTGTGTTAACGTGAACCAAATTCATTACAAATTAGTACTTGTGTTATTAATAGTTTATTATTTGTGTCAATTTAAATAGGTCATTAAGTCAACATTTTTATACCATGCAAATATTATTTATGTTAGTTTTGTAATTAGTTTTATTATTTTCTAGTATTTATAATGCTTATTTTTATAAGATTGTGGTGTTACCATGTCAAAGTAAATCTATATAGCCTTTGGCTATATATGTAAATCAAATGTGCTGATTTAATATTTTGTTTTAAATTATAGATGAGTTGTATATAGTAATTGCTATAAAAATTCAATATTTGTTTATTGTATTCACTAAATCATGCACTTACTATGTACATATAGCCTCTAAATACTTCATTTATATGCATGATTCCTAAGTAAGATAATTACTCATTAACACCCTTTTACTTTTCTTTGACATTACTTTTATCCTTTTCATCTTTATTGCTTGTTGTTTTTGATGGAAAAATTATAGTTTTTTATACCACCAAAATCCTACTCAACTCGATTTCATTGTTTATCCTTTTAATCATCTTGTACATGACCACCCATTAGGGACAAGAGCACCCAGTGCTACTCTCCCTCCTGGGAGCCTCTATCCTCTTTATTTCTTGTTATGATCTTTCAAATGTTACTTTGTTCTTGTCTTCTTTTATCACTCTTGGTTATAATTTCACATGTTAATGATGGATCTTAAGCAAAGGAATCATATATATACATTTTTTTATATAACATCATTAGGAGGCATACATTCAAGAGGCACATAATATTAAAAGGAGCTAATATTTTCTATTTACCTCACCAAGTACTTGAATTTTAGGATTCCATATTGATGCTTTGGAGAATTAACTCCATATTCGTAAATAGATCAAATTGACATCAATTTTATCATGTAGGTGTGGTGGTAGGTCTTAGGGTCCATTTGAGTCATTTTGAGGTGTTAGTTAGTGTCTAGGCTCTTTAAAATTCAAATGAGGTATTTCCCTCCAAAATGCAAAATTTGAATTATGGAGCCATTTTTGGCTTGTACTTGGTGTTGTAATGTGTTCTTGGAAGCAATAAACTATGGAAGGGTGAAATGAAGAATTGTAAGGGGATTTTAGGTCCTTTTAGGCTCATAAGTCATACAAAATACTAGATAATGTTATAACTTAAGAAATTTATGTGAGGAAATATCTTATGGGTGAACTCATGTCCATGAACTATGATTGTAATTGACCTAAGACTTATAAACCATGGTCAAGGAGTGATTAGGAGGATATAAAAATCCAAATGTTAATGTCTCTCTTCATTCTCGCTCGGTGTGAATAGAGTTGTAAATTTTTAAGAAGATATTTGAAGGAGAAACTAAGGTTTTGAAGGATTTTTGCATGAAATTTGTTTCTTGTATGCTTTATGTATTATTATTATTCACATAAAGGATTATTGATCTCGAAAGAATAAAAGGTGATCTTAAAGCCTGTATGAACATTAAATTGATGTGAATGTTACTTGTATGTGTCTCTTCTCTTGGAGGTTGTTGAATACCTTTTACATGGCGTATGAAAATTATAAATGTCTTGATTAGAAGGATCTAGTAGATGATGGTTTTGAGCTTTCACGTGTCCCCTCTTATGAAATCTTATTCCTTGAGTATCCAAGCTTGTGTGTAAAGAATGAGAAGTTTGTTAATAGTATTAGGATTCCTTTGGTGGTAGAGTATGTGGAATGAAGTAATTTTATAATTTGTATTGAGATCATTGTCATTGTGCCTTAGAAACCCCACCCTTGGAGAGAACACTTGTTTGAGAAAAAAGTCCCAGCTTGAGATCATTGTTCACAATTAGAGATACAAGAAAATATTTAAATTTGAGAGCATATTGTAATCAAGTAAGTGTTAAACCAAGTTTAACTAATGCATTTAACCCTATATTCATTTTATAAATCTAGTAATCTTTGGCCCTTATCAACATGAAGCATACAACCCTCATGTAAGTGAATATTTTATCTCTAGGAATACTATAACAGTCTAATAAAGCTTTCAAGAAGGAGTTAGTGGATGCACCATTGAGAATGAGTGAGTTTGGAGGTCTCTTAGTTCCTTCAACTTTGTTATAAACCATCTCGGGAAGAAATCACGAGGGTTTCTTGTTGGAAACCCTAGGCATAGGAAAACCATGTTTCTTCACAAAAAGAATAGAGGAAAATGAAAAGAATCTAGATATTTGAGGGAATTTCATAGTCTACTGGTAAAATAATTATGATGAGAGTAATAGGACAATTCTTAGGTATGATTTGTATCCTTTGAATCAATATTTTGTTCAACCTATTGTGAATCTTTCTCTTTTCGTGCCACATGAGCCTTCCATTAGGAGCTAGTTAGGGCTTGAGGACTGAGGAATTATCTCAAGGAGTTTTAGTCTAAAATGTAAAAAAAATGATGCTAAGATGATCTTGTAAGAGATTATAAAGAACTTAAATTTTTCTATGGGAGAAATTTCAAGTTACAGCTAACAATATGCCTATATAATGATCATGCACAATCAAGATCTAATTGAGAAGGAAAACTTTAAAGGGAGGTGAGTGATAGCTAGAAAATATAAACTTTAAACTTGGGAGAGTGAAATAATGGTTTAATGGGTAATGGAGAATGCATTTATTTCACTTTAGAACCAAGAGACAATGAAGATAATCCTGATCAAGATAATCAACATACCTAATTTGGGCTTAATAAGCTTAGAAGCTAAAAGCAAGAAAGGAGTATATGCAAGGTTGGGGGTATGATTTTTGTAAGCACATTAGGTATGCAAAAGGATGACCAATGAAGTTTATATAAACTTTTGAGAAGTTCTAAAGACCCATATACCTGGTTGTTGTAAGAATTCCATGTTTTAAGGATATAGAGAAACTAATTTTGATAAGGCAAAGGAGCTTTATTTTTATGGTGGTTCTGAGTCAATTGTAGGTTGCATCCAAATTTATTTTAATTTTATGAATATTAGAAAAGGAAGTAAGGGAATTGAAGTGGACTAAGGGAGAAATAGTTACACGTTTTGTTTAAGGGTTAACAAAGATGAGTATAGGACAGAAATTTGAGCCTAAACAAGTAAGTTTTACCTTTTATTTACTCATGAACCATGTATGAAGGTAAATCAACCTTAGATAAAGGTCATTAATTACAGGGTATGAAAATGAAGGTACCTTACATGTTTTCATTTTTTAACTTATGCAAGATTTATGTCATTCTATACTTGTCATAGGATCCTCTTAGGCAGAGTACAAAAATTAGTTGTCTTGAATCCCATTGATAGAGTAAAGGTATGATTGAATATTATAATTTCCATTACATAATTTGGTATCAAAGATTTGGTTTTATTATAATTGGGTTTGATATTGATTATTTTTAGAGCTAACATTGTTATGGGAATGTGTGAAGTGAAGAATGATAACGAGGATAAGAAAAGAGAGAAATGTGAAATCAGTCATGGACCATGGTTATAGGATGCCACCATGGATGAAGAAGGAAATAACAAAGAGAGAAGAGGATAGAATAAATCAAGTGCAAGAGATGAGAAGAATAGCAAGGATGATGGAAATAAGGAAAACATGCAGAGAAAGAGATTTGAAGTCTATTAGGCCTCATAAATCAGATTTGATAGATGGTGAAGATGAAGAGGAACCAACAGTAGAGGTGATTCAGGGATTGATAGAGCTGATGAGGTACAAGAAGAGAGACATGAAAATGAAAGAGGAAATAAGGAATAAAATAAAATTTTGGTTTTAATAGGAGGTCACAACATTGAAATAGGATGTAGAGCAACTGATGATGCTCATAGAAAGAGAGAGAAGAGAAAATACAAGAGACAAGAATAGTGATGAAGAAGAGAGTCAAGTGGCCAGTTAAATTGCTTATGGAAAAGAGATAAATGAAATAGCTAAGAATGATGATAAAACAAGAGGAAAGAAGACAAAAGAAGATGAAAAAGAGGATGACTAAGCAAGAAAGAGAGGTGGTTAAAGAAATGGTATTGGTAGAGAATAAGAGTGAGGATGATGAGATAATAGAATCATTTTTGGCTTCTCTTGAAGTGGATGATTATGATGGAAGAAGTTGGTATGCAGATATGGAAGAAACAGAGTTCAAGAAAGAACAAAATGAAGTGATGTTAAGAAAAGAGGAACTGAAGGGGCAGCCAAGCCTCAAAATTGTGAATCTAACATTGTGTGTGAGTGTGTGTTTGCAGGTGTGAAAAGTAAACTAGAAAGTGCATTTATTTATGAGAGTTGGGAGAAATTGCAAGAAGAGATAACATCCTTGGAGCATGCTTTATATAAAGATGAATCATGTGGAGGAAAGATGGAAATCAATTCTAGGATAGAGAAAGAGCAGCAAAATAAAGAGAAAGAGAAAGATGTGATCAATGAAGAAGAGGAAGAAGTATATGAAGTACTAGACCTCATTCTTAAAGATAAAGAGAATCATGAAGACCATGTAAAGCACAAAATAGAAGCACTGCAGATAGAAGAAGTTGATGGTGAATATCAGATTATAGCAAGAATGAAGACACCAAAAAAATGGAAGAAGAAGAAGAAAAATCTAAATTGCGAGGTGCAATCTTTCCTACCCGTAGAGTATGATGCAAGAACATCAACTCCATCTTTGTAAATAGATCAAGTTGACATAAATTTTGGCTTGCAGTGTGGTGGTAGGTCCTAGGGGTCCATTTGAGTCATTTTTAGGTGTTAGTTGGTGTCTTGGTACTCTTTAAATTTCAAATGATGTGTTTCCCTCCAAATGTAAAATTTGAATTAGGGAGCCATTTTTGGCTTGTACTCGGTGTTGTAATGTGTTATTGGAAGAAAAAAATATGTAAGGGTGAAATAAAGTTTTGTAAGGGTATTTTAGGTCATTATAGGATCACAAGTCATACAAAATACTAGATAATGCTATAACTTTAGACATTTATGTGAGGAAATCTCTTATGGGTGAACTCATTTCCATGAACTATGATTGAATCTGACCTAAAACTCATGAACCATGACAAAGGAGTGATTAAGAGGATATAAAAGTAAAATATAACTACCTCTCTACATTATACCCAGTTATGAATCAAGTTGTAAAAGTTTCAAGAAGATATTTGAAGAAGAAACCAAGGATTTGAAGGATTTTTGCATGAAAGTTGTGTTAATTTAGGTTGTGACAGCTTTCTAGTATGCTTTTATGTATTGTTATTGTGCACATAAAAGATTCTTGATCTCGTAAAGAATAAAAGGTGATCTTAAAGCTTGTATAAACATTGAGTTGATGTGAGTGTTACTTGTATGTGTCATTTCTCTTGGAGGTTGTTGAATACATTTTACATGGTGTATGAACATTATAAATGTCTTGATTAGAAGGATCTGGTAGATGATGGTTGCTAAGCTTTCATAATGTCTCCTCTTACGAAATCTTGCTGCTTGAGTATCCAAGATTGTGTGTAAAGAATTATATGTATGGTAATATTATTAGGATTCCTTTGGTGGTAGAGTCTGTGGAAGGAGGTAAGTTTATCATTTGATTTTAGATCATTGGAATTGTTCTTTAGAAACCCCACCCTTGGGAGAGATCGATTATTTGTGAAAAACTGTCATGTAGTAGAACATTGTTCATAGTTAGAGATACAAGAAAATATTTAAATTTAAGATCATTTTTAATAAAGGAAGTATGAAACCAAGTTTATTCCATGCATTTAACACTATAGTCATATTATAATTCTAGTAATCTCTGCCTCTTATAAACATGAAGCATACAACCTTACTATAAGTGAATAATTTGTCTCTAGGAATACTATAACAATCTAATGAAGCTTCCAAGAAGGATTTAGTGGATGCACAATTGAGAATGAGGGATTTTGGAGGTCTCTTAGTTCCTTCAAATTCGTTATAAACCATATCAGGGAAGAAATCACAAGGGTTTTTGTTGGAAACCCTAGGAATTGCAAAACTATGTTTCTTCACAAAAGAACAAAGGCAAATTAAAAAAATATATGACTTTGAGGGAATGTCATAGTCTATTAATAAAAGCATTATGATGAGATTTATAAGACAATGCTAAGGTATTATTTATATCCTTTGAATCAATAGTTTGTTCAACTTATTGTGAATCTTTCTCTTCCCGGGCCACATGAGCCTTTCATTAGGAGCTAGCTCAGGCTTAAGAACCGAGGACTTATCTCAAGAAGTTTTTGTTTAAAATTAAAAAAAAATGATGCTAAGATGATCCTTTAAGAGATTATAAAGGAATTAATTAATTTTTCTATGGGATAAATTTTGAGTTACAATCGATAGTATTTCCATACAATGACCATGCACGCTTAAGACCTAATCGAAAAGGTAACCTTGAACGGGAGGTGAGTGATAGCTATAGAATCTAAAATTTAAACTTGGGAGAGTGAAACAATGGTTTAATGGGTACTAAATAATCCATTTATTGCACTTTGGAACCAAGATACAATGAAGATAATCTGACAAGACAATCAAACAAACCTAATTTGGGCTTGATAACCTTTGAAGGTAAAAGTAGAAAATAGGTTGGGGCTCTAAGTTTTTTTGCAAGCACATTGGGTATGAAAATTATGACCAACGAAGTTTATATAACCTTCGAGAAGCTCTAGAGATCCATATACTTTGTTTTTGCAAGAATACCATGTCTTAAGGATATAAAGAAACCAATTTTGTTAATGAAAAGGAGCTTGATGTTTTGGGTGGTTCTGAGTCAATCGTAGGTTGCATCCAAATTTATTTTAGGTGTATGAATAGTATAAAAGGAAGTAAGAGCACTGAATTGGATTAAGGGAGAAATCTGTTACATGCTTGGTCTAAGGGTTAACAAAGAGGAGTATAGGGTAGTCTAAGCCGAAACAAGTAAGTTTGACCTTTTTCTTTGCTCATGAACCATGTATGAAGGTAACTAAACCTTAGAGAAAGGTCATTAATTATAAGGTATGACAATGAAGGTACCTTACATGTTGTCATTTTTCAATTTTGCAAGCTTTAAGTCATTCTAGACATGTCATAGGATCCTCTTAGGCAAAGTAAAAGAATTAGTTGTCTTGAATCCCATTGATAGTCTAAAGGTATGATTGGATATTGTAATTTCCATTGCATCACATATTTCATTACATAAAAGGGTTTATTCTAAATTCCATACCACACATTTACATTGGAAAAAATTAGTTATAGCCCATTATTCTCTCAAAGTGCGAATAGAACTAGGGAATATTAGCTCAAGGGACACCGTGCCTTAGTTACACACACACACACACACACACACACACACACACACACACACACAAACACGAACTACATTTAGTTTGAAATGTAATCCAACACAAGGTTACAATAACATTGGGGTTATCATCGAGGTCATCCAACTCAAAAATATGTATATTTTTATTCATCTAATGTGTTCTTGAGTATTGTGCATGTAGATAGGGTTTATTTTATAGGTACATGTGTGACACAATGAATATGATGTGACCTCTAAAAATAAGGATTGACACTAAGTGACACAAAGAATCAAATATTGAGTTACCCCGCAGACTAACACCTAAAATAGATGGTAATTCCTAGGCACCCATGTCCTCTCCCGTGCTCTCTTGTCCCCGAGATTGTCATATGTAAGTTTCAATCGGGGCTTACACAACCCGCAATATGCATGTTTAGATCATCCACCATCCCATAACCAATCCAGGACCTATGGTGGAAAAATAAGTCATTCTATAAACCCCATATATCACTTTTTCTTGTAATTTCACTAACTAAATATTGTATTCTACTTATTATTTTATTTTATCAACAACGTCCTTACCTCATATTTTAATTTTATTAAATCATTTGGTGAACTCGATCTCTTACATACCCATTTTGGATCCCTCCTTTCATGCCCATTACCCGTAGTGGCCACTTTGGATCCCTAACCTATATAGAGTTTGACCCATCCACTCGAAATTATCCTTCCCCAATGGTGACCTCATCAAAGACAAATTTCTTAGCAATATCAAGTACATCCCTCTCAAGGACATTGAAGCATATGACAAAAACATTCATATGATGAAGATACCAATGTTGATCAAGCCCAATTAGATGCCCTTACCAATTTCCACTTTACAATGCATGATAATCGACCCATGTTTTGCATATCCTTAATGATCTATTGGTTACTCAAAGCATGCCCATGATAATTTACTAACCATTATAGTATGACTCATACCTTAGCAATCTCTACTACTGCTACTTCTTCTATCCCACTTTCTTCTTCCTCTCCTTTTAATATCGAGTCTCCACCATTCACATGACTATTCCTACCCCTTCTACTCATTATTATTCTCATTTTATCTCCCACACTCATCCTAATTCTTCTTCTAAAAATTTCTTTAGAGTCTATTCATCATGATTTATAGGCACAAATACGTAATTAAAATAAGCTACTACTTCTTCATATCCATTCCTTGATTCTTCACTTCTTCTTCATATTCCTTTTACACCAAGTGTATTCTTATCCAATCCCTACAAATTTTGCTTCACCAAAGTTTCACATTTCTTTCCTAGACTACACATGTGATGACATCTTCTTGACCAAGTTATTTCCTAGGAGCTTACAAGAGTATTATTTGTGATGGTTCTATGACTTTCCCTTGTATTATGTTAAATAATTTACTACTCTTGCTGATTTGTTTCTATCTCATTTTTATATAAATATTGGAATGATGGATAAAATAAAACAAGGATATAATGAACATCTTAGTGATTATGTATTACGTTACAAGAATGATATTTCTAAAATGAGCATGTATTGGCTGAATCAATTGCAAGATCTATTTATTCAAAGTATTTTGCCTCCTTTACAAGAATGTGTGCTTTTTGATTCCTATCATTCCTTTGACCATCTATGCCATACATTGAAGACTCATGAGACTAAGTTAATTTTTTGGGAAAACTCAAATATGGTTCTAATACTTCTGATCATTCCTCTTTTAAATTTCCAAGAAAGGTTCCTGTACACACTTAAAATTACACAGTGATATATTAGCGATGCGATAAAGTATCCAATGATGATTTTATATTTTTTAGAACAACGATGAAGTCCAGATCCTTTCCCCTTGATTTTAGTATGCTTATTTTTCTTTATTTATCCCTGGCTCAGATTTGTCTATCTTTCTGAACCATCTTTTGCTTGTTGTAAGGTTGTCATGAATTTAATTTATGTAACTTCCACGCTAGTTATGTAACCACCAGGTTTTCTAGAACGGTAGTTGCATAACCATCACAATGGTACCATAACCTCCATGGCGGTTGTGTAACCACTAGTTTTCTCGGACTAATGGTTTTGTGTGTATATATATGAGAATATGAACTATGTGTTCTATATGTGTGTCTTAAGTTTGTGAGTGTCTTTCTCGCATGTTTCTTGACCATTTTACTTGATTTTTGGCTTGTTGGATATGTATTAAAATCCTCTTATCTATTTACTATTATAAGAATGTTGAATGCCTCTCTTTTGGATAATTAGGAACTTCTTGATTACCAAGTGTGATAGACTTCTTCTCTGAGATTTTTCTATAAAAATCAAGTTTTAACTTTGTATTATGGGTTGGAGATTTCTGGTTTGAATTGAACCACTACTTTGCCAAAATCTTTCCAATAAGTACACAAAAACACATTACATTGCTTTTTTTCTCCATGCTTGCATTTTTGACAAATTTTCTCATGCCGGTTTGCTCCACTACATTCTGATTTATTCTACAATCAACCAAAACTATTCTTTGGATCAATTGGATTATCATCTCTGGAAAGGAAGATGAGGATACAAAAGAATACTCACCACACTTGGAAGTTTTCACAGTTCCACAATAACTAGGTTGGGGGTGTATTACAATTTATTCAAAGCTTTCATCTGTAGAACATTCTTGTTAAAACTAAGAAAAGTAATACACTTGTTTTAAGAATTAGAATTTGTAATTTCTTTGTTATCAATAAGAAGATTTCCATTGATATTTTCTTCTCATCTTATCCCTATGGATTTTCCTGGGAAAGAATTTGGAGGAAGGTTCTGTGCATGAATTTATTCATTTATTTGTTTTAGAATACCCATGTATTTCATTTCCTCATTTACAATTTTTTGTGCGTATGAATAAATTTCTATTGAAATATTATTCCCTACTTATCCATGTGGATTTTCAAGGAAAGAATTTTGAGGAATATTTTGTGATTGCACTTGTCATTTTAATTCTTCATTAGTACTTTACCTCTACAATCCATTTATTTTACTGAGGAAGTCTCAGGGAAGAGGAAATTTCTTTTGAGAAGCCTTATTTCTTCCCATGATTTTGAGGTGAAGCAATTAGAAGAAGTTAGATATCCACAATTACAAATTAGAATAAATCTTTATTTAAATTAGATTTAGCTTCACATCCTGCATAGAGGAATAACTACATCCGACTATTCCCTATTTGTTTTATTTGTTGTTAGAAGTAGATTATTTTATTTAAATTAGTTTCTTTGTCTGTGTTTATAGCTTTTTTAATTTAATTTCCAAAAAAATATAGAATAGAAGTTAAATTAGATTTATTTCATTCATTTCTTTTAAAGCACCATTGAAAATACAAAACACATTATATAGCTTGTATTACTTTGCTTTAATTAAATAGTTGCAAATAAAACTTCGTTAATTGAAAGGAGAAATTGGTCATATTTTATTTAATTCAAAATTATTATTTTTGTTTACTTAAAGGTAGGAATTAATGTAGTTTAGATTGGAAATATTACAAATTCTATTTCCCTAGCGGACTAGGCTACCCAAAATTAGCTCTCAACCCATTTGGATTCTAGCTTGCTTATTTTTTCCATTGCTCTTGACTTGGTGCCCACATGTCCATTTTGGGTCCATCATAAAAATGAATCAAAATATTTGAACCACTTATAAGGAAGCCAAAAATTGAGAGAAACCAAATTGATATCGATAAAGGCTTACATCGCTTAGTTTTCCGATATAAAAATAATCAAGTTTTTATCTACCTGATCTCGGAACCTTATAGGCTTTAATTATTTGCCAATAATTTTCAAAATTTTCAGTAATCAATTTAAAAAATAATGCAAGACAATAAAGACAATTACACAATGATTAATTACAGAGTTCAGCAATATCCTACGTCTCTGGGTTCTTATCGAACCGTTCCATTAGTCAAAACTTGTAAGTTACAATAGTACTTTCACAAGAAAACCTAATGGAAAATATTAAGAACTTGGTTAGAAGAATAACCAGACCTTCAGAAGACAAGGGTGAAAATAGCACTCGAATTCCCCTTTCTTGGCATATTCAACAAGCTCGAAGACACCAAATCCCACTATTCGGAATCCTCTGGTTTCTTGATCGAACTTCCGTGATGCTTTGTATTGCCCTATGGCACTCCGGTCGATATTCTAGGATTCACAATAATTTGGTTTGGCGCTATGGGCCGAATACGTAGTATTAATAACTCCTAGCCACAATAATTTTAATTTACTATTGCCTAAAAATAATAGGTCAATAATAACTAAAATAAAAATGCCTAAATAAATTAGGTCTTCACACAACTATGCCCATGACAACTAACTCTCCTCTTGGCTCGCTCTCTGCCTTTCCGAGCTCTAGGAATGAGCTTCTCTGTTGCGTTGTGTTTCCATTACATAGAAATGGGTTCCTTATTTATAGAAAAATTAGGGCCCTAAAATAATGGATTACAAATTATCTTAAGGTTAATTTTAGCCTAGCCCATACATGAAAAATGGGATAAATTCCCCATGGTGGCGGATTGCATTTGAAAAGGGATAAAATCCCATATTTGGTGGGTTTGATAATGTTTGAGGATTTAATTAGCCTTTTCCCAACACAAATATAGTGGTCTTGGGACCACTTGAGGCTAACTACCCCCACCTCCTTCTCACATGGAAGCTTTCCACAAATGGCATTTTCCCCCCAACACCACTTCAGTTCCTCCCCATCACGTGGACTTAGCATATGGTTTGGAGTTGGCGGTTATGTGGGTAAGTTGGTATTTTCATTAATACATGGCTGTTACAAATAAAACCTGCCCACTTAGACATGTGGCATGAAAAAATGAGTTGTAAGTGGACTTACCAAGATAATATAAATTCGACCCATATGGTATAGAAAATAATTAACTCGGTCAATAGCATATAGTCCACTTTTCATCTCTTTGATAGGAAAATTGAGTGAATTCCATTCATGGTGGCAAGTAACATGTCATAGTGTCATTGGTCCAATATTGACCTGTTGACGAAAGTTGACTTTCTCATTGATTGAA
Source organism: Taxus wallichiana var. yunnanensis (assembly GCA_018340775.1). Classification (NCBI taxonomy): domain Eukaryota; kingdom Viridiplantae; phylum Streptophyta; class Pinopsida; order Cupressales; family Taxaceae; genus Taxus; species Taxus wallichiana. The sequence goes on from CM031241.1 coordinate 612,560,303, forward strand.
CTTTGACTAGACATAACTATAGCTCTCGATGTTTGTTTTTAGCATTCTCACCGCCGATGGAAAGCTCTCAAAACTATATTCTACATTGAAACAATTTAGGGATGTTTAGGGAACTTAAAAATGATCCCCCGATCATTTCTCGAGCCACACCCGTCCCCTTACAATTATTGACCAAGTCATTATCGTCAATGAAGAATCAAACATTGCCAAAGAGTATTAGCCATGAAACCCTTGATTTGTCTTTGTCACATATTTCTTCGTATCTTCATGAACCTCTTCAGAGAGGAATAAAAAGATGAAGAAGGTAAATTCCATTGCATTCCATATCCGAGTCAAGGTTTGTTTTGTTCCACCGATATTGAAATTGATCTACACAACGTGATCATCCTTGATCGTAACATCACCCCTAAATAATTTAGGAAAATATTCATCACTCTCAACAAATAGATCCCCAATTTTCTAATTGAGAATATTAGATTTCCTTGACTTCTTGTCATCATTCCCACCTATCCCACCTACACTCTATCTATCTACCACATTACCATCCCATCCATCGTATTCCGGTTGTCCCAACATGACCTCGAAGAGGTTGTGTGCATCTAAAATCACATGTTGATTTTTAGGTTTACAAAATTGGTGAACCCAATGTGAAGGACTAGTTCCTTTTTTATCCTCTTTATTTTTTTTTTTCATCCACTTTTCTCCTCTCCCATTATTCTGCGGGTGTTTATACACCCCCAAATATGTTAGGTCAAGATTATAACAAACCTATTTTAGGTCTTAAAGCCTACTACAACCAAGTAAATATGTAATAGTCACCCTCATTGTTAGGATGGGATGATAACTACTCATAAACATTACTATCTCCTCATACGCCCCCTCACCAGGGTTTGAACACTAATTAAATAGTAAGGATTGAGGAGATAGATCAACCTAATCATAGTACATAACCGAGTTCTCAAACTCTAACAACATGAAATTTATAGCAGAACATGGTTTTATCCACGCGTCTTATCTAGACCTCCGATCAATATCCAATCGGATTGATTTTTTTCCTACTTGCCAAAAATGATGAACTTATAGTGTGTCTCACCCAAAGTGGTGATTTTCTTAATGCTATAGAGGGATCCTTAGACATGATGCAAGGATACACATATATCCTTTTGCAAAACAATGCTACCTCACCCCTCCTAAAATAGAGAACACATCTCAAAAAGGGGGGTCCTACAAATGACCAATTCATAACGGGTATCACATACCCTCGCAACCAAATAATGTTCAACATACACCAAAAAAAATTCACAACCTTCACTTGTGATGTGATTTCAACACTGGTGGGTAGAATCAAAGAGTTAGAAATTTCCCAAGCTTCACAACCTACACAATTCATGGGGCAAGGAAACTCTTCCCATCATGTTCAAAATTAGAACTATACCCCTTCCAAAAACGTCCATCAACAACCACCATCACATGTCTACTTGGGTGTTCCTAGCCCAGTGACCTCTTTACAAGATTAGGCACACTAGGAATGGCCCCTCATCCTTCATATGCATATCCTACACAATTTCTAGCCGTAAGTGCATTCTTGAATGTTGCTCCTTTAGATAATGTGACATTCCTTGATTTTGTACCCAAAAGCCCATATCCTAGTGCTATCCCCCTTACATTCACATGTATTCAAAGTCTCCTCATATGGATATGTACTCTTTCCATGGTCCTTACACTTGGCAACAAGGGGTTCCTTTAGCCGTGACCAATGCTTACACTATACCTTATCAAAATCTAATTCCACCTCCTCCTCCCCATCAAGGATCTTCAATGGTCAAATCTTATGTAGTGGGTACTTACTCTAAATATCTAAAAGAGCCTCTAGAATTTACAATATGAGGTGTCATGCTCCCATGACCATTTCTAGATATTTCAAAGTTTAAGGGAGAAAGAGATCCCAATGCCCATATTAAGGCATACACTACTACCATTAGAGAGTTACTCCCTTGGGATGTAGTTGTTGTAAAGATATTTCCAAAGACCCTCGAAGGGATTTCCCTCGATTGGTATTATAGAATCCAAAAGCCTCTATACATTCTTTCAAAAACTCATATTTGAATTTATCAATGATTTTTATATGAAAAAGATATTGAGGACATGGATTAGAGAATTATTGCACATTAAGCAAGAGAAAAATGAGTTCATTGCCCACTTCATTCATAGGTGGTGGAAAGTCCTTTATTATTTTGCAAGCGCTCTAAACATGGATTAAACGGAGCTATATGACTTATTCCTCCACTCACTTAATCAAGAGACTAAGGAGGAAGTCTAGAAGTTTCCTCTTCGGAGTTATGAGGAATTTTAGAGGGCGTTTTGCATTTACCAAGTGGTAATTTATAGTGGATGGAAGACTTATGGCCTTGATGAGAGGTTGGTCACCTCCACCCAAAAAAACTCAAAATTTTAGAATGGTTCAAAACAACCAAGGACCCAAGGTCCTCAATCTAACCATGGTGTCACAATAGATGGCATGGCATTACCGACCAACCTAAGAAGAAAAATGTTGTGAACACTAGAAATGTAAATAATAACAAAAAATGTAAATAATCGAGGAACAAAAATCCTTCTCCATCTATTAATACAACTGGTCTTGGTCACCATCCCTTGCAACAGTTCAGGACCAAGCCCTAAATCAATACCAAAATCAAGGCCAAAGACCTCTAAATTATAATTACAACAATTAGTATCAGAATAACAATCAAAATTATGGACCACAAAAAACCAAAACTAGAGACTAAGGGATTATGAACCTAATTTATATTATGGATTCCATAGAGTGATTGACCATGATGTTTGGTCTTGTTAAGAATGTAACAAGTTTATACAGAGGATTCCATAAGATCAAAGGCAACTCTTTATTGACATGTTCTTAGTAAACCCTATAGAACTTCCCAAGTTACCCATATGGGACCTGTCTCTCCACAAAACACTAACCTTGGGATTTATAGAGATCCTTTCCAAAAAATGCCCTGAAAATGAGAAAAATAATCCTTAGGGTGCTAAAAAAAGGTATTCTTATAGGAACCCATGATCAAGAATCCTCTACGTCTACTGATCCATGAGTTTATCCTAACTCCGATCAAGGAATCAAATTAAATCATAGGCTTAGTTGAGTTGGAGACATAACCAAAGTCCATGGAACTACCTCTACTCACATGTACACGTCACAACCTCTCCCCATGTATCCCTTAGTGTAAGATGATTCACCTGTAGTTCCCTAATCTAGTAGAGGCTTATGATTTGATCATAGATCTCACTAAAGACCTTTTCTCACATTTCCTTCTTAGATTTGTTAAAGAATCACCAAATCACCGATCCACTTTGCTAGAAGCTTTAGGTCTTGGTCATTTAGTACACATCACACCTCCTCTGAAGCCAAAAATTAACCACATAGACTTCGATGTCTATCCTCTGGGCCAACTCAAGAGAGATATTGGTTTGTGTTTGACATTAATAAGATTCCTATAGATGCCAAATTAACATAGAGAGGTGATCTTGCATTGTATTTACAAGTATGGATCTATAATAACTACGTCAAGAGAGCAATGATTGATGATGGAATTTGTTAATATTATTTCCTTTTTCTTCTTACAAAAGCTAGGGTATGGAGAAACAAACTATTCCTCCACTAAAACACGCTAAGGGGTTATGATAGCCTTAAGGCCACATCCATTGGTACTATATTCTCCCCATCACTCTTGGTCCTAAGACCATTCTAAATGAGTTTTATATTATAGACATAGGAAACCAACTATAATATGATCCTTGGTAGACCCTGGATTCATAGAATGAAGGCTATTCCATCTACATTATTTCAAGAAGTAAGATTCCTTCATCTAGGGAAAGTATTTGTAGCTCAAGGTGATCTAAAACCCTTTGACATTCACCTAACAAATATTAAGAAGAAACTTGGGGTTCATTCTGAGTTTGAACTCCCAGCTAACTAGTTAAACAAGACTCTTTCTTCTAAGGGACTAGTTTCCACATCGAAGCTAGTTCTAACAATTGAATTAGAATCACCAAAAGTGATCAAAGGGGTGGATATTAGTGAGAATAAGAATTTTTAGTAGAGACCGTTTTTCAACAAAAATAACAAATAAAGATAGTGAAAATCTTGAAAAATGTTTAGCCAATCATTCTTCCTTTCGATTCTTTAGGCATTGGGAATAATATTAGATTGGTCTCTCTTCTAGCAGATGGCTTAAAAGAGGTATGTATGGTTGAGGAGGTTTTTGAGGTCCAGGAAGAAGATTTAAAAAAATGAAACATCTATTTTTCCTAACAAAAATAAGACCCTCAACTATGATGGAACAAAATGCCACTATGACAGGGGAAGGGTGATTCTCACTTCTCCAGAAGGGAGAATTCATTCCATTTTCCTTAAAATTAAATTTTGAGTATAGTAATAATGGAAAAATATGAAGCTCTACTTCTTGGACTCATTGTAACTAAGAGGATGAGAGTGCGTAACGTTAAAGTCTTAGGTGACTCGAAAATCATCACAAACTAGCTCTTAGAGGTTTACAAGACTATATTAGAACACCTCCATATTTACACATCCACCGTACATGAGATATGTAAATATTTTGATTTCATTTCTATTGAGGACATTCCTAGGGAGAAAAATCAGCTTTTCGATTCTATGGATACCCCGTCCTCTTCTTTTTTGTCCTAGCAATGATTTAAAGGAAATGGAGTTCACGATCTCTATCCGAGATGAACCTTTGGTTTGGAAGATGCTAACAATGTTATTATTTCATATGTAGAGACTGGAAATGAGCATATCACATTATATTTTGTAGAAAATGATGAGGCAATCTTAGGATTCCTCCATGCATACTATACCTCCATCCCAGTGCATCATAAGAAGGATTTTCCTCTCACCCCTCTTCCTTCTTTAAAGATAGATAGAATAATGAATCCTTCCTCATCAAAAGACTTTGAAATTTATGAAGTTGAGGAAGAGCCTCTGGAGTTTCCTCTAGCTCCTCCTGAGTTTGAATAAGGGAATGCTTCTTTAATAGAAGAGCTATTGAAATTAACATTGGCTCAAAAGAGGAACCTATAATTCTAAAGCTTGGTTCTTCATTGTCACCTAAAGAAATAGAATAACATACAAAGGTGCTAAAGGAACATTCTAAATTGTTAAATTTAGTTATAAGGATATGACATGAATCACTCTAATGTAGTAGTTCATAACTTGGTCACCAAACCCAAGCAAAAACTTGTAAAAAAAAAATTTGAGGCCTATGAAGCCTAAAGTCACTTTAATGGTAAAAGAGGAGGTAATGAAGCTCCTTTAGGTAGGGTTCATAAATCTAGTAGACTACTCTATGTGGCTATCTAACATTGCCCTGGTTCTTAAAAAAAATGGAAAAATCAGGATATGCATTGACTTTAGGGACATAAAAAATTTGTTCCTAAGGATGAATTCCCATTGCCATCCATTGATATCATTGTTGATGCAATGGGTGGTTATGAGTTGTTATCCTTATGGATGGGTTCTATGGATATAACCAAATAAGGATATCTCTAAGGAAGATCAAACAAATAATACCTTTATAACTCCTTGGAGAACCTTTTGTTATGTTGTTATGCCATTTGACTTGAAGAATGCTGACGCTACTTATCAATGCGCCATGACTTATATTTTCCATGATATTATTCACAAAATTTTGGAGACATATGTTGATGATCTCTTAGTGAAATATAAGAAGAGAGGTGACCACCGTGAAGTTATTCAGATCATTCTTTCACACTTGATCAAATACAACGTAACCTTAAATTTGGAAAAATGTGTGTTTGGAATCACTAGAGGTAAGTTATTAGGATATATTTTCTCTCTCGAGGAATTGATGTAGATCCTACGAAAATATGGGTGATTCTTGAAATGACTCCACCATTTTAAGAGCTTGTATTAGGTCCGTTCTTGGGAAAACTTGGGGCAATCCATAGGTTTGTTCCTGACTTTGACATATGCTATCCATCTTATCAATGAATTTCTAAAGAAGTATTGTTCTAAGGCATGGACCGATGAATGTCACAATGCATTTGAGTCAGTCAAACACTTCCTTATGTCTCCACCAACACTCATGCCACCCAAAGCTGATCATCCTCTAATTTTGTATTCTCGAGCCACATATGTCTCGATAGTGTGTATGTTAGCATAGGAGGATGATGATGGTTGTGAACGTGCCATCTATTTCATTAGTCATACATTGTTTGAATATGAAATGTGGTACACCCAAGTGGAGAAAGAGTGTTTGGCCATTGTGTTTGCAACTAAGAGGTTGAGACATTACATGCTCAACCAAGAAATAAGAGTGATTGTTAAATCGGAATAGTTGCGACATTCTTGACTCAAACAACCTTATCTAAGAAGGAAGATTTATAACGTTAATGGGAGAATTCAAGATTAAATTTATTAATCAAAAGTCTGTAAATGGACATATTATTGCTGATTGGTTGGAAAATAACCCCATAGATTGTGGGAAAATAGTTGACTTGAAATTCCTCAATGAATGTGTTTACTATATAGAAGCAAGACCAGTATTACTTCGTGATCATGGTATACTAATATAATAAACCACATAATAAATATAACATATCCCGAGGGGAAAAAATCTAAACAAAGGCAATGACTATGTGTCATATCTGCTAAATATGTAATTGTGGAGGAAGTCCTCTATCACAGAGCTTTCGATGATATGCTACTAAGGTGCATTAATGAAGAAGAAGTGAAAAAATATTCTCTTTGAATCCCATAGTGGAATCTGTGGTGGCCATTTTGGAGGGCATTCGACCTCTCACAAGATCCATCAAATGGGATATTTTGGCCCACATTAGAACATGATGCGATAGAGTACACACAAAAGTTGATAAAAGTGTCAAGAGTTCTTACACGCTATACACATCCCAACCTAGGGCTCTACAACCAATAGTGACACCTTGCCCCTTCTCTACTTGGGGTCTTGATTTAATAGGGAAATTATCTCCCTTGTTATCAGATGGCCATAAATTTATCATCACAACCACAAAATACTTCACAAAGTGGGTTAAGGCCATGCCTCTAAATACAATACCTAGATTAGTCATTACTAAATTTATCTTAAACAGATCATCTATAGGTATGGTGTCCCACATGTAATTATTTTAGATAATGACACTCCCTTTAAAAATGAAGAGGTTTGTGAGTTGTGTGCTCAATTTAAAATATCTCACCACAAAACCTCTTTATAGTAAAGGCTGCAGAAAATAATAAGACTCTGAAGTCCATTTTCCTAAAAAAGTTAAGGAGAATAAGAGAGACTGAAACTAAAGATTTTTCTTGCTTTATGGGCCTATATGACTTATGTTCAAAATCTGATGGGGAAACCCCTTTCTCTCTAGTTTTTGGTGCTGAAGTGGTCTTACTACTTTGGAGGTAGAATTTCTAGTATTTTGTGTGTCATTGTAAGGAATTCTCAATGAAGATGTGTATCAAGATGTGCTACTAGTTGAAATAGAAATCCTAGATGAAAGGTACCTCGAGCCGAACATCATCATCGAGTATATGTAGATAAAATGTGTTGTCAATAAAAAAAAGGTATATGAACAAGGAATCTTGGAAGGAGACCTTGTATTAAGACTTGATATTGAATTGAAAAAAATTTCATGAAGATATAAAATTCTAGCTAAAATGGTTAGGGCCTTATCAAGTAATGGAAGACTACAAAAATGGTTCGTATCATTTGTGTACTCTTGAGGGTGAATAATTTAGTGAATTCGTTAATTCACTTCACCTCAAGCATTTCTATGTATAATCATTTGCATGTCCATATTGTCATCACTTACATTCACATCGTCTTGTTACTTGCATTATCATATCGTGTAAATTTTGAAATAGAAACTTAATTTTCAAGTGATTCTTTGACTTTCAAACATTGGAAAATCCTTTAATCACACTTACTTCACCATTCTTTTCATACATTCAAAACCATATAATATTTAGCATCAATTTCACACAATAGGAAAATTTTGACATTGCTTATAAGTTCTTTCATACCCACCGATCTTCTCTACCGTTTCTTCCGATTTGGGTGATTTTTTCCCATGGTTTTCACTAGAAGCTTCTTGATTATAAACATTTCCCTAAACATTTCTCTCTATAACAAAAATATTCTAAACATTTTACTTGGAACTCTTGTTTTCCTATCTCAAGCTTTGGTGTTGAGCCCTCGTATCCTACTAGTTGCATGGGGTTGAGATTAGGGGAAAATATTTCTTCCCAAAAAGCACAACTCAAAGTCAATTCAAAAAATAATAAATAAACAATAAACATAAAATTATTTCATTACAAATAACTACACTTCTCGTCCCTACCAACCTTTGGTGATGAGCCCATGCTTCTTACTAGTAGCATGAGGTTGGGAAAGGAGGGAAGTGCCCTTACTCACCTATGTTTGTCCTCAATGATGAGCCCATGCTTATTACTAGTAGCATGGGGCAAGACGTAGGGGTCACATTAATAAGTTAAAATTTGCAAATAAATAAGGAAATAAAAGTGCTTCTAAAAATTCCCAATAAAATGACTTAGATGTATATGTTAAGAGAGACAATTATTCTTTAAAACCAGATTTTATCAATCAATAGGCCATCTATGGATCTAAGTCTAGTCAAAACTTGCAAGAAAAATTCATTTCAAATTGGTTAAGTTAATTTTGGTTTGGGTTGGGTTGTAGGTTTCTTAGTAAATCCTTGTCAAAGTTCTTGTCTCTTGGTCATTCTCATTCACATTCTTCAAAACATACATCTCGTGTTCTTCTTGACTCTTAGTGGTGAGCCCTCACATCTTACTGGTTATGTAAAGTTAAGAGTGAAGTGAGGCTATCTTATCATCATATCATATTCAACACATTTTTCCAATGAAACATAAATGCTAAAATTTACTTGAAAAGAAAAGTATCCAAATTACAATTTGTTACCATACTCATAATCATATGCATATCATTTTGTTTATCACATTGTGTCATTATCATCATCCATAACATGCATTCAAAAACATGAAAAACATCAGAAATTATAAATCATCTAAGAGTACACAAATGAAATAAACCACAATGAAGTCAACTCTTACAAAAGAATGCCAATAAAAAAAAAGATGTCAATATGTATATATGTATAATTTATCAAGTTTCTCATGTACAATTCCATCACACCATAGGGTAAGTGTGGTCAAAATTCTCACTATGAGCTCAAAATACAAAAAAATCGATATACATATCCAAAACAATTCTCAAAGTAATAAATGCCTTAGGCCTATCCCTCTCTCATGGATCCTTGTGAAGGAGCAAGGTGAGGAGTCCTGTTACAGCTCCCGTGATGAGATCGGCTTGGTGCAACATGGGAGCCTCCATGTGTATATCGATTAGATTGTGCAGGAGAGTGACTAGTAGTGGTGGCTCTGTTGTATGAGTTTCCTCGCCACCTATCTCGGGTCCCACGGAAAATTTTAAAGGTCCCTCCAGAAAAATCCTTAGAAAATATTTGGTGAATATTGGTAAAACCAATTCTACATGTATGGCGAGTCGTAGGAAAAGTTGATTCGTGCGGAAGGTGATTTTATATAATCATTCTAGGAAAATTTGACATGGAAGAAGTAACAAATACTACCAGCTGATAACATTTTTTATGCTACTAGCTGATAACATTTTATATGATACCGACTGGTACCATTTTTCATGCATCCGACAGTAGCATGCTACATGTTACTGAATGAAAAATTCTACATCCTATTGGCGATGATCACCAAGCATGCTATTGGATGATAGAATGAAAAATGCTACCATCTAATAAAGCATGCGAGAATACTACCAATTGGTAGCATTCTCGCATGCTATCGGCCGATAGAATTTTGCTTGCTACTGACCGGGTAGCATGCAAAAATGCCATCGACGGTAGCATTCTACTTGCTACCGATGTTAACAGTAGAATGTTACCGGCCGGTAGCATTTTGCATGCTCCCGACTCTAGAATGCTACCGACCGATGAAATAAAAGGGTGTTTTTTTCTATGTAGCCGATCGATAGCTATATTAAAAGTCTTATAAATACACAAGGGAAATCATTTTCACTCTAAAAAAAAGAAGCCGAGAATATGAGGAAAACCCCTTAGCTATAAACATGAAGAAAATAGAATGCCAAAGGACAACGACAAACAGGAGGCAACTGCCAAGAATTTTATAATAGATTGAAAATGCCAAGAAGAAAGACAATTTCCACACATCCCAAGAGCCCAACTGTGTCAACAACAAATATGTGAAATTATTCATTCAAGAGCCTGGTCTTTCCTCAATTGTACACATTTCTAGAGGATCCTAATATGTTTTCCCAATGGATCGAAGCATCTAGTTTCATAGGGCTAGTGTATATGCCTCAATTTTGGATAGACCAGAAAACACTTAACAATCTTCTACTCAACTACGAAACTTCCAATTTCACCTTTCATATTCAAATCCCATCTCATGCATAGTCATTTGGAACTTCACTTGAGGACATTAAGCGTCTAAAAGGACTAACACAAAAGATGTGGATCCCACATGATGAAGGATGTTTTATTAGATGAAGTTTGTAATTATTTGGAGTCTAATTTTCAATTTTCTATTGATGCAATTTCAGCTAATACTACCAAAGAAGTTTATTTTTAGTTTTGCATTTCATTTTGATTATTTTTAATTTTACATTTCATTTCATTATTAACAAAATGTGTCTCCTTGTATTTACATTTACAGCTTCCCAAAACCCTTCAAAAGAGGAATTCAACTCAAGGATTTTAGTCACCCATTTCTATAGGTTGTGGTACATTTCTTCCGGCTAGGATTATATTACAAGGCCGATATAAATATATTACTTTGTGGGATTTGACATATATCATTCACACCCTTAGTGGGAGGAAATTTTACCGGTGTAACTTTTTATCCTCGAGGATATGATCTCGATTCATCTAACATTCATTTGAATGAAAATGTTACCATAAACTCAAATTTTTTTATTCTTGGTTTATATTATGAATCTCTCTATAATTTATGTGGAACCAATCCTTCGACAACACTAAATTCAAAGCTATCGAATTTTTTTGTTAATAGTTCAAGAGCAAGAGGTGGGTCCCAATTTTTGATTATTCAGCTTTTAATTATTATTCTTTATTTTTGTAATATTTATCTATTACTATTAATATTTGAAATTAATAAAGAGTTTACTTGTTGAATTATCATAGAAGATGGTCATGTTGTGGCTACATCACAAAGGGAAGTCTTTATTAGAGGTCATTTATCACCGTGTTCAAGAGATTCGATTACTTATTTCAGATGATCAACACACGAGGACACACCTCCACATTCTATCAAATGGATGAGGAGTTCCTTAAACCCTCAAACTAACACATCCACCATACCACATGCATTAATCATAGGTATTTTAATTTATGATGTATATATGTTTTAATATGTTTGAAAATAAATGTAATTAATTATTTAAAACTTGTATATGTTTCAATATTTCTTATAACTTATATTGCTTTTCTATAGAAACCTCCAGTAGCACAAGATTATATCGTCGGGATCAAGCTAGCCCAATAAAAAATGTATATGAATTTGATCAAACACAGGAGGTAGAAATATCTTTGGTACCTCACTCTTTGGCTCCGTAGTAGAATCTAATTTTTGTATTTTTCATTATATTTTTTAACTAAAAATTCAACAAGATCATCAATCGTTGATGCTTTATTATGTTTAGATGAAACCTACTAGTACAAATCCCATAATTTTCAGTCTACTTCTCTACAAAAATCACATCAACTGCAACATACCCCATCAACAACTGCACTAACAGAATTCACTCAACTAAGTAATTTTTATAATCATATATAATATAACATTCTATCTATTATTATTTCAATCCTATTATGTTTTTCATTTGATTTTCTTATGTTATTTAAAAAATTAATTGGTTGTTGTAGGGGCCTCCCGCACATCCAATTCAAAATCCATCTGCTAATATGAGGAGGAAGATTCCACCTCCGCCACCTCTACCAAAACATATCAGGACCAGGTGTAATGGAAAGTATATTTTATTTGTTCCTCCAGCTTCAAGAAGGGGCAAACTTAATTTTGTAGCTGAATTTCCAATGTTTTCATTGGGAAATGTTCCTAGTGGACGAGGTGTTTCGGTTTTGAACAAAATTGATTTGGATGAGGAATATCTAGGGATTGAAAGCGGGTTCAGCCCCATTGAGCTTTCAATCCCAAATATATGATTCATGGGGCAAGGAATCCTTTTGCAATAAGAGTGGATAGATCAAACACACCTTCTCTAGTACATACTAACTTAACTGATGACTAAATAACTACTTTTTCACTTAATGCTCTTTTGGTTGACAATTGTGAAGCCAATGTTGATGTTTTATTGAAGGATATTGAAAAATTAAAATTGTGGGAGTTTAGGGTGAAAGTTTTGATTAAAGAAATAAATTCATGATTTAAAAATCACTCCCAAAGACATAAATTGTATTCTTGGTTGAAAATGAGCCAACAAAGCTTAATATTTTGTTAAATTAAGTCGTGTCTAGTTATGTATATTTTGAAACTAATTATGATGATGAAGTGTTGGACATTATGTTGGATATAATTGAGAATTTAAATGCATAAGTGCAAGCCTACCATAATATGTGGTTGAGAGACAAGGGCCTTGTAGTTATTGCAAATGCCGAACAAGACAAGGCATTGGTAAGTCTTACTAAATTCTCAAATATTATTTTCAATTTTTTGAAAATTAATAAATTATTTTTTATATTTTGAAATGCAGTCCAAGTACGAAAATTTGAAAAATGAGGCTACAGTGCTTGATGCGCATTTAAAAGTGTTAGGAAATGTTTAAATGTAGCGCTTGAATTAAAGAAAAAGGTTGTTGGGTAAGTGCATGGAAATGTGGTCCAAATAGAGGAAATAAATCCATTTTTTGGCCATAATATGCTCGCGTTATGGTTCAAATTGTGTTATAACGCGATAAATAAAATTCAAAGCTCGCGTTATAACGTGAGCGTGTTATGGCTCGGTATAAGTTTTTCTTTTATTAATCTTTATACTTTATTATTTCTTATAATTTAAATTTATTTTAGCAAATATAAGAAGTTAGGGTTACTTTTCACCTTATGAAACTAGTCTCACAACTCCATCTATCACAATTTAGAAGATAGTTTTTCATATTCTAATTTGGTTAATACATAGGTATTTTTCAGGATTTTAGCATTCAACCTTCAAGCTTTTAGGGTTTAAATTATACAATTGATATCTATTTTGTGAAAGAATATAGGATTTGTTTAGGTTTTTGGGCCTTTTGGATTGGTTATTGACATTTGTAGGAGTGTTAAATGTGTCAAAATTAGAATTTACAAACCTCACAACTCCTAAAGGTAGTGACAACTTATCTCTCCATCAGTCTACAAACACCATCTTGAACAAGCATTTGGATTCACCATTAGCAATTTCATCATATAATCACCATACACATATTCCCTATATCAAAATGGTTTGAAAACTAAGCCATAAGCCCTAAGCCATAAGCCATAAGCCCTAAGCCTAAAAACCTAAACCCTAAATCCTAAACCATATTTTTACCACCTTGAACCCTAAACCCTAAACCATAAACCATAAAACCTAAACCCTAAACCCTAAACCTTAAAACTTAAACCCTAAGCCATCAACCCTAAACCCCGAGCCCTAAATTCCGAGCCTTAAACCTTGAGCCCTAAACCCTAACCCCTAAACCCTAAACCCTAAGCCTTAAACCCTAAACCATAAACACTGAACTTTAAACCTTAAACCATAATCCCTAATACCTAAACCCTAAACCCTTTACCCTAAACCTTAAACCCTGAGCCCTAAAACTTAAACCCTAAACATTAAAACCTAAATCGTAAACCGTAAATCATAAACCCTAAGCCCTAAAACCCAAAACCCCGAGCCCTAAAACTTCAACACTAAACCCTCAACCCTAAACTCTAAACCCTCAACTATAAACCCTAAAATATTAACTCTAAACCCTAAGCTTTAAACCATGAGCCTTGAGCCGCGCCTATACCCTAAACCCTAAACCCTATTTTTACCACCATTAACACTAAACCCTAAACCCTAAACACTGAGCCCTAAACCATTAGCCCTAAACCCTAAACCCTAAACCATGATCCCTAAACCCTAAACCCTAATCCCTAAACCATAAGCCCTAAATAATATTCCTAAATCTTCCTAAATTACCTCCAACACTTCCAAGATTATCTGACATCACCTCCATATGCTTAATATATTTCTTGAACTCTCCTAGAGGGTGTTTGATTAGATTTGAAATTCCTTTTAGGGTTTATGGACTAAGGCTCAAGTTTTAGGGTTTAGGGCTTAAGCTTAGGTCTTAGGTCTTAGGGTTTATGGTTCAAGGCTCGGGGTAAGGGTAAAATGTTTAGGGTTAAGGGCTCATGGTTAAGGGTTTAGGGTTTATGGTTTAAGGTTAAGGGCCTCAAGGTTTATGGTTTTGGGTTAATGGATTAGGGTTTAAAGCCTAGGGTTTAGGGTTTAGGGTTAAGGGTTTATGGTTCATGGTTTATGGTTTAGGGTTTAAGGTTTAGATCTCATGGTTCGGGGTTTAGGGTTGAAGGTTTAGGGTTTAGGAAACATAAATATTTTTCAAATCTCTAGTCTATAATAGTGATTACAAAGTGAAAAATTCTCTTGATAATTTGGACTACAAGGATCAGAAAACCTCATATATTTCTAGTAGGTATCATGAGTGAGTTCATCTTTTGGAATATCAATATTATGACCATATTTCCTAGTATCATTCCTAGAACCATCATTGAGTATGCTTGAACAACTACCTTGTTTATGAGAGGTTTAATAAGTAACTAAATTGATATAACATCTACCTTGTGCCTTGCAATGCATATTACACATCTATACCAAACTTGTTTCTCCCCATATATACTTGCGCTCTTGAATGTCAATTTCTTCACACTCGAAAAAAATTTCACATTTATCATATTTCCATGTATGGTATTATGCAAGCTAGGATGACCCATTGGAATCTGGAAAAAATAACCACATGCTCATATTCACATTCATGATTCAATTTGATACATGTTCATATTCACAAGAACCTCTTCTTCCTTGAAAGTGCCTAGGTTTGTCTCACTAACTTGGTAAGGATTACACATACTCCAAAAAATTCACATTTCTCATGACATATATGGTCGTTGCCACATAGATGTTCAGCATTGGAGTCCAAAATATCTCTATCATTATAAATGGAAGCCAAGTAATAGTGTCTCCATGTATCCAAGGATCGAGGACTACTAGGGTCTGTGGTAGGATTGGACATCTAGGAATAATTTAGTGTTTTAATCGTAATGTCGTTGCATCCGGAGAAACATTTTTAAACATCGAGTAATGCAACCTTGGAAAATAAAATTGAACCTCATAAATCCTCTCAAATTTCCAGCTTACACAAGCACTGGACATATCAAGCTCTATTCTTCAAATGAAACCTTCGTTCCCGAAAACTTGCAACTGAAAGAATTATTCAAAAGAACATCAAAAACAATAAAATTTGCTTGGTATCCTAATCCATCAGACCTAAAAATACCACTAGACTTGTTATTCTCAATTTATAACACTCTTGGAGCTCCAAATATTTCACAAGATATAGAAAAAAAAGAGATAGCTATATTGGGTAACATTTCTTTGTACCGAATTATTCTTGGATATCTGACATTTCCCTCCTTCAAAATATCAACAGATGAAAGGAATCAAATTGTGATGACTCTTTTTGAATGTTCTGCCTATGAAGTAGATGAACCCTTTTCAGTTGAATCCTCTTTGTCAATAGTAATTTAAGAATGGGTAAGACCAAAAACATTACAGTGAGTGAAGTAGTTCCCATGTGATGGGAAAAATAAGACTGTTGTATTGGGTAATATTTCTTTGTGTAAGCTTCCCACAGGAAAGGGGTTGATTATGAAAGGGATGTATCTATTTTTGCTTGGATATCTAGCATTTCCCTCATTCAAAATTGTTGTACAAAATTGCACACACGTATCAAGATTTCCCGGTAAATGCTTGTGGGTTAGTTTATCTCATCTGATAAGGATTCTTATAAGATAAATCTATCTAGAATTGGGTTATAAAACTTAGGATTCTTCTTGAGTCACACCATTATGGAGAAGACTCTAATACCGTTATAGCTATAAAACATTCAATATTTCTAGTTCCTACTTTTTTCCTCCTAAATCCTTACGGAGCTCCCAGAATCACCAGAGAAGTCAATGTTCACAATTTGACTGCTCATTCCTTACACCTGAAAGCTCATTGTTGAACATATTATCCCTTAATGATCAAAACTTTCCTAAATCTTCCTAAACTACTTCCAACACCTTCAAGTCTTTCAAATACCACCTTTAGATACTTAAGAACTTTTCATAACACTCATAGAGGATGCACATAGGCTCTAAATGGCCAAAATTGGCCTTTTTAGGCTTGCCAATGAATTAGTATTTGATTGCACTTCAATGAATGAAATAATGGACCTTTTTATTTTTTTACAAGCTTATACATGTTCACCCAATGCAGTAGGAGTAAATTCAAGGACAAGGTGATCATGAAATAGGAGGCAGGTGGGCCCAGAGAGGGATTCAAGAATATTTGGGAGAAATATTTCGCATTGTGGCTTGGTTTTCATGGTTTAAGTTTTGCATTTTTGAGATATCATCTTACCCTTCTAGTTTTCAAAATCATCCTTGAATGGAATCAAATGTAGGATGCTCATACACTTATTTATCATATCCCTCTCATGAGAATAGGTGACTTCTTGATCCTTCACACATGATGGTATTGGATGCCTCACTAGCCTGACTAGCTCATTTTGATTTGTTTCTCAAAGAGATTTGGACACAATGGTAGAGTCAAGATATACCACATATACCACATAGCAAATAGAAACATGAGAACGTTATAACATGAGTGCGTTTCATATTTTTAGATTTGAAATTACCAAACAATAGGATTGGATTTTCTTTGGATATACAAACCAAAGGTTTGGACTGTGTAATCCATGAATAAATTCGTGATTTACAAAAAAATGTCACGTGTACACCCCGATAAAAATGCGTTATAACATAATATTCCAAAAAAATTATACTACTATGTCAAGCTCGATTATACCTTGGTGACGATATTCTTCTTTCTAAAATCCGATTAGTTTAAGGCTTTCATCCATAATTTCTTTTACTAGTGCCTTCTTTTATTGCAAAAACTTACGCATACATTTTGGTGCACATTTTATGATTTTTTAAAAAAAGACTCCTTTTCAAAAATCCATTCTACACACATTAAAAAAGAAGAAAAAAAGACTTTTTTTCTCAAAGTTCTGAGGGTTTACACACAAATATCTCATTTTCGGGATGTGTGCACTTTGAAAATTAAAAAATAATAATAAATGCATTCAAAAATTATGAAAAAGTTATGGGACCTTGTACATGGAATTACCTAACTTTCTACTAAAGTGATTTGAAAAATAATTTATAAAAATAAAAAAATGGGGGCACACACACATAGGTTCTTATCATTTTGATACAAAAATAGACATACTTTGTGTGCAAACCACATTTGACCCTCTTAATCTCCACCATTTTTGAAAAAAATTAGTAGTTTAGAAACTAGATTATGAGCTCTACGATACTTATTCTTATCACTTCATCAAAATTTGAGCATGTGCATGCTTTGAATTAATAGATGAAGTTCAGGTTTTGCTAATTTCAGGAAAAATGTGTCCTTTTTGACCCCCTTTTGGACCTCCATTTCCATGTACTTACCTGTTATCTTAAATAAGCAAAATAATACCTTGAGAAGGTTAATAAAATCACATGGAATGGATCCGAGATACTTTGTTGAATAAGGAAACAAAACAAGATCTAACATTACTTGTCTCTGCTAGTCATACAACAAATATAAAATGAGAAATTCTTTCGAATATCAAAGTTGCAATAAAGGATCTTGTCCACTCGGGTGTTGTCAAAGAATTTTTTGTTGTGCAGGAGATAGAAACTAAAGTACATACAAAATAATCTTCTCAAGGATGAAGCTGAAAAAATAAATTGTGAAATTGTAATTGTCATTTTTTAGAATCTTTTTGTAAAATTGTTTCAAATTCAACGTATAAATATATATACTTATTAATGAAAATATTGAAAGTTTCAAATTTTAATTGATGTGGCATTTTAATTTTACTTTTGTTATATTAGTGCATAAGTTATTCAAATGGATTCTTAATGTGATTATTATTCTCAATTGTGTTTGATATTACTATTACATAATACATTACTGATTATTATCATTTTCAAATACTTTCTGTGGATAGAACTACAAGTTTCATTTCCAAACACTAAAATTATTTTTCAAAGAAAAAAAACCGAAAAAATATGGTGTTGTATTTGTACTATATTCATGCATAAGACTCAAAATTATAATATTATTCCATAAATGGAATGATATTATTATCATTTAAAAGACAACAGAAAAAATAAGTATGACATTTCTCATTTAAAAACTCTAAACAAATTGCAACATTGAAAATATTATTCAATAATGAACATGCCTATAAAACAATATACATACTTATAATATGATATGAAATTTTCTTTCTAGAATTAAAATGTACATTCATTCTTCTTTACTTAATATCAGCTATCTCAAATCAAACATATGTTGAATACTTTGGTTCATAACATCATTATCTAATATTTTGCTTTGATTTTCAGTCACGCTTTGTTGTTATCCGTAGTCCTTGTATTAGAATTATCTGAACCATCTCCTCTTTGCAAGAGAATTCCATACTTTCATTACTCGTTCATAAGGAAATTCATGCACATCATATCGTGAAACATACAATATCAAGAAAGTATCAATATTTTTATCCAGGTTTGTTATGATAATTTGATTTTATAAATTTTAATGTATAGAAAATTCTTTCATCTTCAACTGATCCCAATATCATTGTTTGACATAATTCATACAATCATAAATATTCACTAATTCTTTCATGAAGGATGGTACTAGGATACAAAATTTTCCATAGAAGTGTAATTTCTCCTTTCTTTATTGGCTCACTCAATAATTCAAATTGTTCGCTCATTACTTGGCCAAAATTAGTTGATTGCAATGCAAGTGATTCCTTTTGAAGAACACCATTAATATGAAATCCATTACATTCAACTGATTGTCCAAAATACTTAATAATAGTACCCACGTGTCTTTTAAATGACTCATTACTGCTCTGCCTCCTATAGTATTAAAAGTTAGGATTGACCACTCCCATGGCCTCAAGAATCTCACCTTTTAAAAATGATCTTTGATCTCACCGGATAAGCAATGTGAAATTTTGATATATATTTTTTCTTATTTTAGATATAAGAGCTTCATATAAATTACGAGTAATGTACTTCTTCAAGCTCGATCCAACAATATCCACTGTTGAATTTGAATCTCTTTCCCGTTAACAAAGATACAAATATGACCACATACAATGAATCTAAAGTAGTCTTAGGATCCTTTAATTTTTTTAGAGTTTTCCAATTCATCAATACATGTCCTTAAATCATTCATTAGAGTTGTATAACATATCTAAAGTTTGATGTACCCTTTCCCCTGAACCTAATGAAGTCCGCTATATAGATGGATCTTTCTTGAGCAAGCTTTGTTAAGAAATTCATTTCATGCAACATTAGAAGAATCCCACAAAGTGTAAACAATGTTTCCAAGTTTTTTAAGTGGTAAATCAAATATTTTTCCCTGTCAACTTGCCTACGGTTCTTAAACATGAAACAAGTTAACGATGGATATTCCTTAAAAACTATGTGCAGGCTCATACATAGAAATCCATCTTGTATCAACATATTTAAGACGTTTCTTACTATCTGTGACCCCAAATGAAAACTTCTAAAACTCTAGAAATATTTTTGGACTGCTTGACATATAGGTATGTAGTTCACGGATAAGCTCTTCAAATTTTTTAACACATTCAAATGTGCTTACTATCCTATATGCAAGATTCATCCAGGTGTCTTTGTGAAATGAATAGAAAACATATAAGGAGAAAAATATGTTTGGACGCACGCATAGACATCTTCTATGACCCTGCATCACTGATGCACCATCAACACTAACGTAAATAAGCTTTGTAGCTATAGAATAATTAGACATTCCTATTATATCCTTCAAATTAGATATAGCCAATTTGAAAATATTTTTAACATTGCGATTTTCTTGAGTTTTATGAACATATAGCGAGATAAGGTGTTCTTGTGTGGTTCTGGAAAGTATAAAGCGCATATAAACCCAAGAAGTGTTGTCAACAATTGTAAATTCATCAATGGAAAGAGAGATGAAACTTTTATTCTTGATGTTTTTTTTTAAATCTTCTTGTTCAATCATGGCAAGAAATCTTGCCATCTCCCAAGCATTTCTCTCTAACCAATGTGAATGTGGAAGGTTTGGAAACCCATTAAACTTGAACATTTTCTTATATTCTGAAAAATCTGAAATTGGTTTGCCCATTTTAAGAATAAAGAATATGGTTGAAAATTGGGTAGTTTTTGCCTTCATATTTTCATTTACAACTTTTCCAAAATTTGCATTAATGGTTCATCCTTTCTCCTAAAGTTTTTGAGAGTGTTTCATCTTATTGTCATACTCCTTATATCTTACATGCATGCACTCTTTTGCAATTTTCCATCTATGAGTCTTTGTTATTTTCCCATCATTTTTAGTGAGTGTGTAATATAATTTGACACAATGTTTCTCAATAGTTCCCAATTTAAGGTGCATTCTATGTTATTTACCTAATTTCCAACCACAAATAATACATCTACATTCTTTGGGAATATCACTACCATTATCTGGTTGTACATGTTTAATGAATGATACCGACATATTGTATGATACCGCATATTGTATACTATATTCTACTAGCCGGTAGCATTCTCGCATCATACCCGCCTTAGGTAACATGGAGTATGCAACCGATTGGTAACAAATTGAAACACTTAAAATTATATAGAAAAATTAAAGTACCTTGAAAGCGAGAAAGGAAATATTGAAGCAAGGAATATCGGGTTGATGATGATCTTTAAAGCAAAAGGAATTATGAGGTGAGGAATATTTGATAATCACAATTTTATGGAAGGGGAAGTTGGATGTTTGGAACTATGAATAATGAATTATAAATACTTAAAACAAACAAACACACACACACACACACACACACATTAATTTCACACTAAGGGTGATTTGAATGATAATAATCATCTATTGGTGTGAACACCTTGACAAACCGACCCCTAAAATTAACTAGTACTCATAAAATTTTGACAACTCACTCCTTATTCCTACCCAAAAAATTTTCCAATTTGAAAATTTGAAAACCAAAATATTAGTGAATTAAGGAATATTCACCACTAAAATTTTATCTGCTAGGTCCTCATCTATGGAAATCACGGTCCTCAATTGAGTGATATCCTCTATAATGTGCCACGATGGCGTGGATACGTCAGTATGAAGACCAACTAGTGTCATGTCTCCAAAGTCGGTGAGCAACGCTTCTTTAGTCTTCTCAGTAGGGATGACGAACATGTCTAGGTTCGCATGACGAATAAGGTCTCACTATCCATCAACTATGGCTATAAAGAACATAAAAACAATGGTGAATTACAAAGCGTAATATAAAATAAAAAAGAGAAGAAAAATATTACTAACATCTAATCTAGAAATTAAAGATAAGAGAAAAGTGTTTATAGTCACTCGAGTCTCTAGGAATCCAACTTGGATCAATAATCATTGCTGCTGTAGGAGTTGATACTGCCTCCTCCTCCTCAGATCTCTCCTCCATATGTTTTGGATGAACAGATGCCTCCTCTATCTCCTTAGGGTGCACTAACTCTTCCTACGCCTCTGCCTCACCTCTAGCAGCCACTAAGGCCTCTTCGTGCCATGTCACTTCGATTCTATCTCCTCCCTTGATCCTAAATTTTTCTTAGCCCCCTCCTCCTCCTCGATTTTCATTGGGCCTACACCAATATGTAATACCTATCTTGATCTAATTTATACCGCAACAAATGGATCTAGTGTGGCCTGTGGTGTGTTAATAGGAACCCCGGTGTAGTAATCGCTTGTCACTTTGTAGCTATTCCTCTCTGTGGATCTCGCCTCCCATAAACCCCCTGCAAACTATGGCCACTATTGGGAGGGCATATATATAGGGTATCCCAAACTGTTGCTGTACTTGAAAAATTGGATGGGTCTCTACCCTCTCACATGGTCAACTAACCAAACAATAGTAGCACAAGAAGTCGGTGTGACCATATCATCACCCCCATTAGGCCATCATATGCTGATATGGATGGGCTACCATATCAGTTATAGTCAGAGTAAAAACTAATTGAGAAGGGCCCTTGAGTGGAGCCATATCCACCCACATGGCTGCTATAATCACAATGGGATTTTCTATCCAAACTCCCCTCTGGTAGGGGATTATCTGCTTGTATACCCAAGACATCACTAATGTAGGATGGATAAGTGATTTAGCCACCAACCTAACAATCCCGTAGAGATCATGATATATATGTCCTAGTATGTTGATCCCCCATGCATAGACCTTGCCATGTTACTCAAAGATATGAACAATAAGAGCCCCAAAAAATAAAAACCTGTTTCCTCCCTTTTCCCCGATCAAACACAAATCTAAAATACCAATGATGGCCTTACACAGGTTGGGGATAGGTGCGGCATCCACCATAACCAATCAGACCCCTATTTGGTGCCTATGTTAGGTACAAGTGCATCACCTAGATAGATAGCCCAACTACAGTCCTCGCCTTTATCGAACTGGCACTCTTTAGTGCCAAACTTCCCTCTTGGTGAAAAGAATTAGAGGATCCTATAAACATTCTCAAGTGTAATGGTCCACTCTCTCCTAACTCTAGGAAACTGAAAAGTGTTTTGGTCTGCATCCCAATAAATGAGTAAGTCACAAAGAAGGTGATTTATGGGGAAATAAGTCATGTCCGAGTGATCCTCTATATACCATCCCTCCTTAATAAATCCCTCTCTTCCTGGGTTAGTAAATGTAAGATCCGGGCAACCAATCCTACCGACAGCCCTATTCCACCTGATGTATCCTCATTGCATCCATAAACAATGACAAAAGAGTAAATTAGAATCTCATAAGAATATAAAAATCTCACAAAAAATAATATAAATACAAGCAAAAATGAAAAAAACATTTCATATTTAATTCCTAAAACACACAAAGTCATAAAAATTACGAAACTGCCACTCGTAAGAGGGTGGCGATTGCAAAATTTACACTCTATCGAGAGTGGCGGTTATGTAACTCGCCACTCTTTGTAGAAAAGTGGTTGCGTAACCACTACGATGGTCATGTCCAAAAATTTGGGCCATGCCCTTAAGCCTAAAAACTTGTAAAAATGAAAAAATACATAAAAACATTCAAATAAACTACAATAATCTAAGAGGTGCCCCCTTTGTGATCATTTTGACTACAAAATTATCAAAAACTAACCCCCTATAGGTAGTTTAAACTAAATTCTACATTTTAGGCGAAAAAATGCATATAACTCACCTATTCATGAACCTTTGCTGCCATTGCTTTGGTTGTGTTACCATTGTCGTTGAGTACTCTTTAATTCGACCGTATTTTTGCGTGAAATGGTCATTGATGATCCGAGCTCTAAAAAGAGCAAGGAGTGTGTGTGAAAATGATTTCCATAAATAGTAAAAGTAATATATATATATATATATATATATATATAGTATATATTTATTTTCTAATATCTCTTTGAGTGAGTTTCTGCAGAGGGACGATGCACCGGAGCAGTATATTTCTCACCCTCGTGGATACAATACGTAATCTTGTCATTTTATTTCAAAATATTTTACTAATTGTGTTTTATATGTGCACTTGATTCCCATCTCTATTTTGCAAGTTGGGTTGGCGTGGTTTCAACACATTGATGGTTAAGGTATAATTTATAATTCTCCCATTTGGGAGCTCCATACTCGAATTCACGTTATACGCCCATTCATGGATAAAATGATTCTCCAAGGGGGAAATATGTACGTCCCCAATATTAAACAAGGGCTATATCAACGGTACGGTAAAGTCTCTAATGATGATTATCTTTTCTAGAACAACGAGGAAGTCCAAATCCTTTCCCCTTGTTTTTCATATGCTTATTTTGCTTTATTTATCCTTGTCTCATATTTTTCTATCTTTCTAAACCATCTTTTTCTTGTTGCAAAGTTTCCACGACTTTAAGTACACAACCACCATGAATGTTACATAACCACTAGTATTATTAGACAAGTGGTTATGTAACTTCCATGGTGGTTGTGTAAACGCCAATATGCACAGACCGGTGATTCCATGCACATTTATCCAAGAATTTGAACGGTGTGTTTTGTACGTGTGTCTTGAGTTTGTGAGTGTATTTCTTGTCCATTTCTTGACCATCTCTCCTTATTTTTGTCTTGTTGGATACATATTGAACTCCTATTACTTGTTTACTATTATTAGAATGTTGAATTCATCTCTTTTGGATGATTTGACACTTCTTGATTTCCAAGTGTGCTTTAGACTTCTTCTCTACCATTTTTCTATAAAAACAGATTTTTACCCATATCATGGGTTGGATATTTTTTATTTGAATTGCACCATTACTCTGCCAAAATCCTGCCAAGAAGTACACAAACAACACAAGTCTCTTTGTTGCTTCCCACTTGCATTTGTGACCATATTTCCTGCAACTAGTCTAGCCCCAACGTCTTCTTGATTTCTTCTACAATCAGCCAACATTGTTCCCTGGATCAATTGGAATCTCATCTTTGGAAAGGAAGATGAGGAGATAAAATAATCATCACCACACTTGGAAGTTTTCACAATTCTACAATAAATAGGTTGGGGTTTATTACATTTTCTTGAAAGGTTTCATTTGTAGAACATTGTTGTTAAAACTAAGAAAAACAATACACTTGTTTTAAGAAGTAGAATTTATAATTTCTTTGTTATTAGTAAGAATATTTTCGTTGATATTTTATTCTCGGATTATCCCTATGGATTTATTTAGGAAAGAACTTGGAGGAAAATTTTGTGCATGAATTTCTTCATTTTTTAATTTCGTAATACCAATGAATTTCATTTATTCATTTCCAAATTTGTGTGCATACGAAAAAAATTCCATTGAAATATTTTTCCCTACTTATCCCTATGGATCTACGAAGGAAATAAGATTGAGAAAGATTCTCATATCTACACTTGTCATTTTAATTCTTCATTATTAGTTTACCTATGCAATCCATTTGTTTTACCAGGAATTTTCGGGGTAGAGGAAATTGCTTATAACAAGCCTTATTTCTTCTCATGATTCTTAGGTGGAGAAGTTAGAAGAAGTTAGATATCCACAATTACAAATTAGAATAAATCCATGCTTGAATTAGATTTACCTTCACATACTGCAACAGAGGAATAAATACATATGACAATTCCCTATTTTTTATTTGTTTTTAAAAGAAAATTATTTTATTTAAATTAGTTTCTTTTTATGTGTTTTTATCTTTGTTTTTTTAATTTCCATAAAAACACAAAAAGATAGATTAGAAGTTAAAGTAGATTTATTTCATTCATTTCTTTTAAAGAACCATTGAAAATACAAAAACATTAGATATCTTGTTTTACTTTGCTTTAACTAAATAGTTGTAAATCAAACTTAATTAAAAGGAGAGATTGGCTATCTTATATTTAATTCAATTTTATTTTCTTTGTTTAATTAAAGGTACGAATTAAGGTATTTTAGATTGGAAAGAACACAACTTATATTTCCTAGCGGCTAGTCTCCTCGAAATCATCTCTCACCCTTTGGATTCTAGCTTGTTTGTTTGTTTCCATTTCTCTTGACTTGGTGCCCACATGACCATTCCGGGTCCACCACAAGAACGAATCAAAATATTTGACCTGCTTATAATGCAGCCAAACATTGAGCAAAACCAAATTGATATTGATAAAGGATTACATTAGTTATTTTTTAGAGCCACACCTATCCCCTACAATTATTGGCCAACTCATTTCCCTCAAATAAGAATCAGACATTTCCGAAGAATATTTGGCTAAACAGTAGACATGATTAGGCCCTGAACCCTTGATTTGTCTTTTCCACATATTCCATCATATCTTCATGACCCTCTTTAGAAAAGAATACATAGACGACAAAGGGAAATTCCTTTGTGTTCCACAACTAAGTCGGGATTTGTTTGGCTCCATTGTTATTGACATTGAACTATAAATAATGATCATCCTTGATCATAACATCACCCCCAAACAAGTTAGGAAAGCATTCATTTCTATCATCAAATAGATCCTATTTTCTAGTTGAGAATATTTAATTTCCTTGAACTCTTTTCATCATTCCCACTTATCCCACCTACACTCTATCTATCTACCACATTACCATCCCATCCATCACATTCTAACTCTCCTTGCATGACCTCGGGAGGTCATGTGCTTATGAAATCATGTGTTGATTTTTAGTTGTACAGCTTCTCTTTATACCCAAATCTAATGATGTTAAGCCTACTATTAATGTTGTTTTTCAACCTTCTAAGATTCAAATCAAAGACACTTGGCATATATTTACTCGATTTCCTTATACTCCACATATGTTTTCTAGTTTTATTTCTCTTCCACCTCCTCTTAAGTATGATCCTAATAGGCCCCATGGCAAGACATTTTATGAGCATGCACATTGTGATTACCATAAATACAATGACAATTGTAGTGACAAGTGTTTCAATATTTTCCACTTGATTTAAGACCTCGTTGAAAATAACGATATACAATTTCTTTAGTGCACTATTTCCACTTCTAAATATACTCATGACAATGGAAAGCTAAAAATATTCAATAACCCATTATCTAAGCATGATAAGTCAACTCCTAATTCATCTTCTAATCATACCTACCATTCAAGTACCTCTTCCCGATTCTTTAGATCATTCCCTTAGATTCCTTATTAGTGCTACTGATTTCCTATAACATGTTATCACTTTTAATGATGCTTAATTTCATGCATCATTCTCATCCCATATATTAAATATCAATTTTTTTTTGGGACCCATGCTATCAACAATGTTATGGTACATCCTACATTCAAATCTAATACATGCTCATTATATTTCTTGTAGTCCATTGGCTTCCCTCTATCTTAGATGACACGTAAGTCTCCCACTTCTCATGGCCATGTTATTTTACCCATTACTATTGGGCCTCTTACTAAATCTATACCATTTATCGTTGGATCTACTACTATGCATTATGACATGCTCTTAGGATTACTTTGGCTTTGGGATTCCAAAATCGTACCTTATATTGTTCACTTGTGCCTTAAGTTTATCCATAAGCGACATATTATCACTATTTAAGGAATTTCACCATGGACACCTTTGTTTGTGGCTCATCCAGGCATCTCAAATTCAATTTCTCATACTCCTAGTGCATCTTCTCCTATTCATGATGGATCCTTATCCTTGACACCTCTTATGGTATCTGGAGCCCTTTCTCCTCTTACAACACCTTTTGCACATCCATCTTAGTTTAATTCACATATGGCTACTACTCATTGGCCTCATTGTATCTATAGATCCAATAGCCCACCTCATGGGGGAATCTCTTCACATTGGTCACATGCTCCATCTAGACATATTTCATGCTTTATTTTGCTTGATCTAGATCTGTCTCATATACTTGGCTTTATGTAATCTCCAAAGTGACCATTAGACCATAGATCATGTTCACATGTGTAGTTCCTTTATATCACTTGATCATCGGTCCATGCCTAGTATTATTATCACATATATCATTTTTGCATTCAAACTTGGGGTATCCTAGTTCCCCCACACCACTCGATGACACACTCTTGTTCCTGGTTCATAAGTGATCATGTTGATGGTTTCTTCATATGGAACTCACTTTGCAAACACACCAGGTGGGAATCATTATTCCTCATTTGCAGCTGTTGTCTTTCACATATTTACAATAATTAAAAAAAAACGATTACTTAGATCTTGATTGGATGTACTCCTGCCTCCTTATATTACTATATGCTACACATTTTCTTATCATGTTACTATGGTTCATAATATGATTTAAAATACACACATATGTGTTCAAAGGGTATCTTGATGTGAATGCAAGTCTCTTTCATGTTATTAAAATATGTATAATGCTTGGCCCTATCCATTACCTATCCCACTAAGGCTCCCGGGGTGTTTACCTTTATCACTTATTACCAAGCTCTACAATTAAAATATTTCATAGTTTCATATTTAGATATTACATTATCACATACTATTTATCTTTCCTAACACACTAACAATGTGCTTCATGTGTAGCATTTTCCTTGCAAGACTCCTAATCATGGTTATCTGATTTGGTTATACCTTATTTGTCATTGTTTGTGGTTTATGCCTTATGTTTTCTTGATTTACTTGTTTTCAAAAGCCTTGAAGGCTTCAATTGTGTTAGGAATTCATATAGTTAGTGCTCCACATTTATGTTTATAAGTTTGGGTGATTATTATATTGGGTGAGTTGTTGAAACAACTCACGTATTGTATTAGTTGAATTGTTTGTGGAGAGAGCCATTATAGGGAGAGTTGTTAGAGCAACCTCCTTGAGTATAGGAGCATCTTTTCCTTGATAATTGTAATTTTCCGTATTTAATATTAATACATAGAATACAAAAATAATTATTATTGTGTATTCAATGAATTATCTAGTTTTGTGCTTTCATTTGGTATCAGAGCGTGATTAGTTCCTTTCCTTGATGGATGCGTAGCAGATTTTTGTGGGGGCTGTAATATTTGTCTAAGCCCTTGTGGATGTTAATTTTTTTAGAAGAGTTTATACGGTATTTTCATTAAGGTAGCTTGTAGTTATTAAGTACATTAAATCCCTGTGGAGGTCTGTACACATTTACTCACCACCCGACTAGCCAGCTTCAAAGGAATTTGATCGGCATTGGATAACTATAGCATTCAATCTTGTGCTAATTTTTCTCGGATCTAATTTCCATCGGTGGATTTCTCTTGCGTAGTGTGACAAATTAAGGTTGTGGATCGAAGAATCTTGGATCCAAGAAATCCACTTTGTTGAGCTTTGAAAAAAAAATCGCAGTTGATGATCACCTCTGCTTGACTCGTGGATAAGTGTCTACCTTCATGGAGTCTATTTCACATGGATACTCTCGGTGGTGACTCGGATCAAAATATTTTCACACTCGCCCTCCTAGAAACGAATTGGAATCTGTATTAGTGAGTTTATCGGCTCAGTGGCTCCCTCCACGCTCCTTTATTTACATCTTCATTTTGTTCCTCACTCTTGAAACCATCGTTCAGATCTGAGAACACGTAGGATGCAAAAATATCTACTTATCAGAGCACCACATTCAAGTCTTCCGTCATTTCTACCATTTAGGAATGTCACTATCATACATCTGTCATCCACGTTGAAGATATCTTTGGCCACATAATACTTGCTGAATTACAGAGCTCATTTCGGGATCAACGTCATTCTACACTGATCAGCAGTCCCAATGCCATGTGAGATCTAATTCATTAAGTTCTAGGCATATGGTAGTGAGTTTTATTGAGGTCAATTTTTTGATGAGTTACTTTATTCTATCCTTTTTCATGTTCTATCTAAATTCTTTGTGCATGTCATCTATACGTTAGAATCTACATTAGCTTTGTCAAAAGTTTAGAGGGTGGACCATAGGGTTAATATAATTATTTTGTATTTGATAGCTAAAAGGTTTTAAAACCTTTTTACCTTATTTATTTGTATTTTGGGTCTTTAGAATGTTATACGTGTCAATAAAATTATTAGAAGTCGATTTGTTAATAGAGTTGGTAACGTTCTTAGTTTTTCTTTTTCAAATCCTCATAAACATTATTGATGTTTATATTAGGTCTGTAAGAATCAATATAGTAGATTATTGTTTGGTTGAAAGTCATAGTGTGGTATTAGTTGTGTTGAGTCAAAAATAACATTTCATTACTTTTTAATAGTCAAATGTTTTTAGGTGAATATTTTATTACATAAGTTTCTTATAGTCAAGTGTAAATTATAAAGTACATTGTCTAGTCAAAAGATTCAAGTTGTCAAAATTGTAAAAATACATTTTTTTACCTCACAGATGCATTTTCGGTGGAATCTGACGTCCGAATTGTAATCGCGCTTCATGATCAAATTCAGTTGAACTAGCAAAGATGATACCGGAGGTAGGAGGAATCAGATGTTGGAGGTCATCCAATGACCTCTCGTCGATGCACAACGATGGTGCCACATACCAGATTTGGTGACATGTGTGTGTGTGTGTGTGTGTGTGTGTGTGTGTGTGTGTGTGTGTGTGTGTGTGTGTGTGTGTGTGTGTGTGTGTGCAATTTGATTTTAGTGCTTTCAGTTTGGTATAGTTTGCAGTTTTCAATAAGTGGAAATTTCACATTGAGGGGGGGAACATGATCCAATGTCCCATTTCCATTATGTCATATTTTCTATGTATATATGAGCATCAGATTTCAACAGAATTTCCTATGTTATTCCCTGCAGTGAGATGTGATGAGGGCTAAGAATAGTACTTGGTATATCATGATGTGGTTGTAGGTAAACCACTTGAAAACCTTCATTTGTGGTTCGTGGTAAACCAATAACAAAACCACCATTCTTGGTTGTTGGTAATCCATTTGTAAAAAACCATCATTTTGTGGTTTGTGGTAAACCAATTGCAAAACCACCATTTTCGGTTTTTGGTCAACTATTTGCAAAACCATCCTTGAGGTTTGTGATCATCCTGTGAAAATCACCAGATCATGAGCAGGTGCAAGTACAAAGGCAAGTTTTCCCCATGTTCGCACTAAGGGGGGGAATGTTAGGAATTCATATAGTTAGTGCTCCACATTTATGTTTATAAGTTTGGGTGATTATTATATTGGGTGAGTTGTTGAAACAACTCACGTATTGTATTAGTTGAGTTGTTTGTGGAGAGAGCTATTATAGGGAGAGTTGTTAGAGAAACCTCCTTGAGTATAGGAGCATCTTCTCCTTTATAATTGTAATTTGCCGTATTGAATATCAATACATAGAATACAAAAATGATTATTATTGTGTATTCAAAGTGAATTATCTAGTTTTGTGCTTTTAGATTGTCTTGTGAGATATTGAGTGGTGTCCTATGTATGTAACTAGCTACTCATTGAGTCCTTGTTTTTGCATATTCTTATATACCTTTACTAGTTACTATTTTAGTGTGCATTTCTTGTTTGTCCTTTGAAAATTGTATGCTATTATTTTCCCCTTGTTTTTCTTGTGCCATGGTAACTACCATGTGTAATCCCCCTTCCCCTTGCAAGATTCCTATATCATATGTGCACATCAGTTTCATCCTTCCTCGTTTGGGCTCCATTCACATTTTTTCATCTCATGCACCCCAAACGAGTGGGGTCAAACATCAAGTGAAAATTTTCACCCTCCCAATAGTAAAAAAAAAAGTTATAGAAACACAAACAATAGGAATAAAACAAAAATCAGTTATAGAATAGGGCCAAAAATAAACTTGGCCACAAAACTCAACATGGACAAAAGTGCCTAGAACAGACAAGAATGCCTAGGTGCTAGTGTTGCACATGGGTACTCATGTCTTGGGGAAAATAATTACAGAGAATCGATAACAGATTTATGCAGTCACAATTTTATCTAGTTTTAATAGTTACACAACCAGTTTCAGATTGTAATAGGTCACTAACAGAACTAACTACTAACTCAAGAACTAAAACATGAACTAAAGTGGGAAATAAATAAGGGAATGACACCTAGGAAAATGCAGAAATTGATATTCCTAGAGCCTTTGTGTTACCTAAAGAAAGTTACAAATTAGGTTTGTGATCATGTATAGTGAAACTTATCTCGTGGGGAAGCTTTAACGGTTAGAGGAAAAAATAGATAACTCTCTCAATACACTTTCCCTTAGCGAAAACAATAAACCTAAATTTCAAGTTTAGCACCAAGATGCTCAAATCCCTAGTTTGGCGAAAAGATGCCTAAATTCATGTTATTCCAACCAACTCCTAAGCATCGGGTCTACAAGTAGGAAATTTTTCTATCCCTTTCTCTTTCAACACAACAGGTATACTCTAACCCCTTGGTTTAGATTTCCAATATGTATTTCCATTTTTACATATTTTTCAAGTTAAACTTCAATTGCATTTGCCTAGAGAATTTAAAACACTTATTATCTTTTGCAAGTCCTATCCTATCCCAACAAAGGAAAATATTACAAGAAACCATGAAGCAAATATCGAGCACACTCTATAAAAAGTGACACTCCAAGGAACTAAATGCACACATCATTATCACTCCACACACACAAAGGTCACCCCTAGGATCCTTATCCTTCCCTCTCCTTATAATTTCATAGTACACATCTTGCACTATTCCATTTGGCACACTACAACACTCATTCAACATGCTATTAGGTACAATCTTCATTCAACTCTCCAAGGTACACTTTTTTCTACTTTATGCTACTAAATCCTTATTCAATAGTATAAAGTGGGAAAAATGTAGTCACTAAATCACACACTTACTATGTACATCTATCCTCTAAATACTTCATTTATATGTATGAGTCCTAAGCGATATAATTACTCATTAACACCATTTTACTTTGTTTCAACAATATTTTTATCCTTTTCATCTTTATTTTTGTTGTTGTTTATGATGGAAAACTTATAGTTTGTCATGCCATCCGACATCCTACTTAGCTATGATTTCATTTTTATCCTTTTGAGCATCCTATATAGAACCACTCATCGTGGGAAGGAGCGACCAGGCGTTATCACCCCTCTAGATGCCTTTATCCTCATTATCTCTTTTTCTAATTTTTCAAATGTTAATTTTTTATTTTATCCTTTTATCACTCTCGGTTGAACTTTCACTTATTAATGAAGAAAAATAAGCAAAGAAATCTCTCTCTCACACACATGTATTATTTAACCTTATTAGGGGTAGGAATTCAAGAGGCACATACTATTATAAGGAGATAATATTTTATATCTACTACACTAAAGGATGAATTTTGGGAGTTCATATTTCACTACATATGAGGGTTTATTATGAATTCCATACCACACATTCACATTAGGACAAGGTAATTGTAGCCCACTATTCTCTATATGATTGACACTAGGGCATCCTAGCTCAAGGGACATTATTTCAATCACAAACACACACTAGAACTACATTGAGTCTAAAATGTAGTATAACACTCAATGAAAATCACATTGGGGTGACCACCGAGGTCACTCTGACTCAAGCATATACATATTTTTATTCATCTAATGTGTGCTTGAGTATTGTACAGTAGCTAGGGTTTATTTTGTAGGTACATGTGTGACACAATGAATCTGATGTGACATACAATGAATAAGGAGTGACACTAAGAAACATAGAAATAATAATATCTTGAGTTACTCTGCATACACTAGATCCCATAATGAATCGTAGGACCCACGCGCTTGTGTCTACACCCAGACACTCCTCTCCATGATATTTTCACATGCTAGGTTAAGAATAAGAGCTTACACAACCCGAAAACACATGTTCATATTATCCACCAGCCCAAAATCAATCCAAACCTATAGTGGCAAACTAAGTCATTCTATAAACCCCATATCTCACTCTTGCTTATACTTCTATTAACTAGATCTTGTATGTTACTATTATTTTATCTAATTAACAATGTCTTTATCTATGATTTTAATTTTATTAAATTAGTTATCTATATGTAGAGGATGGAGGAAATGAATGTAAGAGGTAAAACATTAAACTCAAGTAAGTAAATAACTCAAGGGATAAATGTTATAATATTAGAAAACCAAGAAACTATGTGAAATTATTAAATCCAAGACAAGGAAAATTTTAAGACCCCTTACCAAAATCCAACTTGGATTTTTTTGGTAAATTTGTAAAAATGGATTTCATGTTGATGATGAATATGAGAAAAATGTATATAGTGATGCAAGTGAATAATTTATCTAGAAAAATGAATGCGAGGACGGTTACATGGGAGAAACCGTAAAAAAGTCAAAAACGATTTGGTTGTATAGAGGCCCGGTGCGGGCATCTGCAAGTGTAGACGAGTTGTTTGTACCAAATCACTAGATGACAGATTCCTATACATACATACACCCATCTCGCATATGCAACCGTGTATCTACGCATGAAGATGCTAGTCTACGTATATGTAACTAGGAGGTTGTGCTGTAGATGCCCATTTGCATATAATATCGAGTGACTACATACACTACTGGGTGACAATGAAAACAAATAAATATGTAATTAAAAATTCCAAAATATGAACGGGGGTAACATCTAGTCACCATATCAAATGATGTAATACTTTGTAAATAAAATAAACATGAATATGAACTATGCATGACAAATCCAACATTACATTAATCTCATACTATAATGAAGCCAACACAAGTGATAAAGTGTTTTCACAGATGAAGAAATAATGCTAACCATTTTGCTTTAGACCCTAAACTTCTTCGCTTGAATGTGTTGTGATGTAATTAAAAAAATTCCCTTTCCTTCACATGATAAATGGATGAGGAGTCTCAATCTTCCATCTCAAACCCTAATAAAATCCTTTATAAACCTCAAACATACCCTAATGTCTGTACATGCAGCTACCTGGTTTCATCGTAGACAGTGTCTGCATGGTCAAACACCTATCCACACATGTAACGAGGGATTTTTATGTACGTATGCCTAACAATTGGTATCTATGCAGAAACATCCCGGTTGCATACAAAATGCTCCAACATAACATAAATCCAGTCTATAATTAAGACAACACAACTAAGATAGTGTTTTCAGGGTGTGAAGTAAAATGGTTAGCATTCTTCACTTGAATGTGTTACGCTATACTAGAGAAACTTCCATTACCCTCAAACTTAACAAAGTAATGAGAAGCTTCAATCTTCTAGCTAAAACCCTAACAAAATCCTTTACAACCCTCAAACAAACCCTAGCCTTCGATTTTCAAACAACCTTAACCCTAAATGTAGTATTTTCTCCTCTTATTGGTTAACAATAGATTGATTTTATAGCCCCATTAACACCACATAAAATACATACGTATTACATATGATGAGCCCTAAAGAGAATGAGAAAATTTAATTTAAATTAGGCATCATTTATGTGTTTGTCCCCTTTTTAATTTTTATTCCCTTCTCTCTCCTATATGTGATTCATCCCTATGTGCATACACTACTAGGAGGCTTCATACACATACACTTGGATGTATGGATTTTTAGTTGGGTGTTTGGGTTATATAGCTTGGCATTTGGATAATAAGGCCACACATATGAAATTATGTAGTCGGGCATCTGGACTATGTTGTCATGCACTTGGAGTATGTCATCATGCATCTATAGTTAGGTGTATGGACTATGTGGTCAAGATTTTCTGTTGGGTTTCTACAATCGTGTGTTAAGACTATGTGGTTAAGCTCATCACTCGGGCATCTTTATGTAAGAGCCTTTGAATTTCATAGATGCTTAGATTTTTTATTAGTATATATTGGTGAATGTACCTGATTGGTGTTTTGAGGTAGCAGCGATATACATGCATAAGTATGAAATTTATTTTAAACACTAGGTGAGCCTACCCACAAAAGTAACTTTCATCCCAAAATATTTGGAAAAGTGTTGCCTTGTACAACTCCTCAAAATTTCCAAATGAAAATTTTAAAAATGTAAATATTCATGAATTAGTGAAGATTCGCAAAAAAATCACCTTGATCTAAGGTTGGTCTCTAATATCAAGTGGTGATCATGTGTGTAGTTCATGACCGAGTAGATTTGGTCACCAAAAAATGTTTCAAGTGAAGTAAAATCAAAATCGCATGGATTTGGTAAAAATCATCTATACACATAACATTTACTAGGTTATATCAATATGAATGATCTTCATGATTGATACAATATACCATCTAATAAGATACCCAATTCTATATGGTAACATAATCTACCTAATGTTATATGGTGAAAAGATATCTCAGTTATAAGCTCTCTTATTTTAGTTATACGTTACCTTTGCAAGAACACAAAAGGAAATTAGATATACGCCACAAAATGATGTAATAAAAAGGTTTGGGATGGTTGGGAAGGAAATATATGCCTTCAAAAAGACATGCCAACCCACTTGTATGTGTGCTTACCATTTAATCCATACCACAAGGTTGCAGTTGAATTCACAATATATTGCCCTCGACACCCTAACATTGAATCAAACATACACTTTTTGGCATGTTGCATTCCTTGCCACCTCGAGAAAATTGGTTGGAGAGGAGAGAAATTGAGGGAGGATTTTTTAGGTGGTATTGACAC
This sequence comes from Taxus wallichiana var. yunnanensis, assembly GCA_018340775.1. Lineage (NCBI taxonomy): Eukaryota > Viridiplantae > Streptophyta > Pinopsida > Cupressales > Taxaceae > Taxus > Taxus wallichiana. The sequence goes on from CM031241.1 coordinate 612,596,942, forward strand.
TAAGATGTAGGCAAAGACATGAGGTTCCCCTCGGTGTCATGGTTTGCTATAGATTTCCCACCATGTTTGAGTGTTTTTATTCTTAGGGATCATAAAAGATGTCACATGATCGATGTATTCGAAAGGTTTGGGATTTTTGGCTAAAAAAAATTCCTCTAATAACATATAATTATTTTCTCAAATGTGTTGGCACCATCTATTTAGTGACACATGGTTTTGTTTGTAATATATTGCCCCATACACCCTAACCCTAACTCAAACTGATGTTTTTAGCATGCTTCATTCATTTTCACCTCGATAAAAATGGCTAGAGAGGAGAGAAACCAAGAGAGGATTTTGTATATGGGAATGAAAATGATCTATAAGCCTATACAAAAGGATTCTAGGTGCCACAATTTACGATAACTTTCCCATCAAAGTTTGAGTGTTTTTTGTCTTAGGGATATTAAGAGACTATGCTTGACTGATGTAGTTAGGATGGTTTGGAAGTAAAAATACACCTCGATAGTGTGTACCATCCCACCCAAATGTGTAGGAATCATCTCGTTTTATGCCACGTGATTCTCGTTGCGTATGATATCTCCCAGACACCCTAACACTGACTCAAATTGACAATTTTTGATGTGTTGCATTCATTTCCACCTAGATAAAACTGACCAAATAGGAGAGAAAACAAGATATAAGTTTGGAGATAGCCCCAACATCGAGTTATAGGCATATACAAGAGATTTTTATGTGCCATGGATTAAGAGAACTTATCTATCAAAGTTTGAGTTTTTTTGGTTTTATTACACTAAAGAGATGCCACTCAACCAATATAGCTAGGATGGTCTAGGACCATTGGAAAAAAAAATTCACATGATAGGGTATACCATCTTGGCTATATGTGTGGGTGTCATCCATTTTTACATGAGGTTCTATTTGCAAGGTATTGCTTTCAGTACACCGTAACTTGAAAACTAACATTTTTAGTGCGTTGTATTCATTCCTACCCCAAGAAAACTAGATATAGAGGAGAGAAAGAAGGATATGATTTAGTATATGAACCCAATGTTGATCTATAACATAGAAATGAGGTTCCCAAGTGCTAAGGTTTGTAAGAAATTTCTGTCAAAGTTTGAGTGTCTTTGGTCTCGGGGATCTTAAGAGATGTCACCTAACCGATGTAGTTAGGAAGGTCGTGGATGGCTGGGAAGAAAAATAATTCCTATGATAGTGTATAACATCATGCTAAAACACATGGGCACCATCTATTTTGTACCATGAGGTTCTATTCACAAGACATCACCCCGAGATACCCTAACACCGACTCAACTAATGCTTTTTGGCATGTTGCATTCACTACAACCCCGAGAGAAAACTTAGAGAGGATAGAAACACATAGAGGATTTTTGAAAATCCCAACACTAAGATGTAGGCATAAGAAGGAGGTTCCAGTTGCCATACTTTGTGAGAACTTTCCTATCAAATTTTGAGTGTTGTTTGGTCTCACGACTCTTAATAGACTTTGCTCGACTGATGTAGCTGAGAAGGTCTGGTATGATTGGGAAAAATAATGCTTTCAATAGTGTATAACATTCTAATCAAACATTTGGGCACTATAATTTTTGTGCTAGGAGGTTCCACTCATAAGATATCACCCTAAACACCCTAACACTAACTCAAGCTTATGCGGTTTGGTGTGTTGCATTCGTTGCCACCCTAAGAAAACCGGATGGGGAGTAGAGAAACCGAGAGAGGATTTTGTAGATGGGCCTAACATAGAGTTATAAGGATAGATGAGAGGTTCTCAAGCTCCATAGTTTGTAATAACTCACTTGTTAAAGTCTAAGTTTTTTTGGGTCTCAAATCTCTTCAAAGACATCGCTTGATTGATGTAGTCGGGAAGGTCCAAGATGATTGGGTAGTGAGAATATTCCTTTGATAATGTGTTCCATCTTTCTTAGACATGTGAGCACCATCCATTTGGTGCCATTAGGTTCCATTCACAAAATATCACCTTGAACACCATAACACTAACTCAAACAAATGATTTCTGGTGTGTTGCATTAACTTCCACTCTAAGAAAATTGTCTAAATAGGGAAGAAACCATAAGAGGATTTTGTAGGTAGACTTGATATTGAGTTATAGGTATAGAGTAAAGGTTTTTATGTGACATAGTTTGTGATAAATTTATCGTCTAAGTTTGATTTTTTTTTGGCTCATAGGAATTTTAAGATATGCCACCCGAATGATGTAGTCGAGAAGATCCAGGGGATGGTTAGGTAGAAAATTTATGCCTCTCGATAGTGTATACCACCCCCGGTCATGTGGGCACCATCTATTTAGTACCATGAGTTACTTGGTGAGTCACTTACTAATTTTGACCTATTCTAACCTCTCTCAAGGTGAGGTTTGAGATTTCTTGGCATAGGCATGCCCTTCCTAGGTGGGTCTCAATCTCAGGTAAGCTAACTTGTGAACATAAGTCCATGCCAAAACACCAAACTAGGTGTTTTGAGAAGTTTTGATTTTTTTAATATATAAAGGAGCTTCTAATGGAGGAACATACCGGTTCACAAGAAAACATGCATCAACCAAAACTTATGTTATATTGTTGTGGAATAAATACTTAAACAATTCCATGCCATTCTTGAGCATTCAACTTAAAATTTGAAGTTCTATCTAATTTATATGGATGTTTTGAATACCTATAAAATTCATAAATGATTAACCATAATACATGAACTTAAAATTATCCTCATAATAATCATGATGTTTTATGTTAAATTAGATATATTACTCAAAATATATAATTTTTGCAAATGAATAATGATGCAACACAAAAACTTAAGGACTTTATTCATACCACATGATAATTGTTACAAGCTACACTAAGTTTTGGATGCATTTTCATGTTCTTTCTCAAGAATAAATGTTATGACACCTCATTCTTGTGCATAATTCCTCTAAGTATTTTATTTTTATACCAAGGTCTTGCTTGATGCCATGATGTAGTTTATGATGTCGTAAAATCTTATGAGTTTGTACATATCTTGTGGGACCTTTATCATATGTTTCCATAATTTAATCTCACATGGGGATGAATATCATGTCAACATCAATACATTCAAAAGCTCAACACACATTCCTCGATCCATTTTCCTCACCTAAGGAAAACCTAAGCAAACTCATAATTAGAAGAGATGCATAATCATGTAACACTAAGAGGGTGGTAATTCAAAGATATGGTTAGTTCATTGAAGAATAACATGATATTGAAGCATTGAACATAAATTAGTTATTACTCTATTAAGTGATTTTATTAGAAATGAGCCAAAAAATGAGAATGAGGCATCAAGTACCTCATGATATCTTACCCTAATGATATCTTCATCAAGTAGCATAACTATTTCTTAAGATATCACTATGTAGTAACATCTCAAAGACCAATCTTTTATCATTATAGTGACACCTCTTGAAATGCAACTTTTCCCTCGAAAAAATCGATAATCCTTGACAAAAATATAATTGTGGAAGACTAATACATTTTTAAAATGCTAATTCAAATTTCAGCTATATAGATTAATAAATATATGAGAAGAAATTTCAAATCTGTGGGCTATGGATAAACACTACTAATTAAAAATTTAAACTAGTGCGACAAAAAAATGGAGACACACACCGAGATTCCATGGGTATTTCTAACAATTATGCCTTATGGACTTTAGGCTTGTGAAATTAACCAAAGACCAAATAACTTCAGGTTCACAAAGTCTGCAAAGATCTAAGGACAAATACATAAGGTTAAATTACAATGGAAAAGATATCTAAAGTTTTACATTGTGAAAAATATTATATATGTGGTGCTTTGCTATTAGTTTTCACTACACAGTATAACATACTAAAAGAAACATCATTTAGTAGAAAGATAATTTATTAAACAGTATATATGTGGAACCTTCTTAATGGTTCGATTTTCACACTCTGACAAGGTTATTACAAAGGATAATAGCATGCGAAAGAACATGGACAAGTTCTATTGGCTTGCATTCTGACTAACTCTGACAAAGTTTTAATACAAAACAAACTAGTGGGATCGATGGATTAATATTATTGGTTAATACCATGTCAAGGTTAATAAAAGATTGACATCACAAAATGTAAAGAGACTTGGAGCTCTTATATTGGATTGGATTTCACATTGGATAGAAAACAAGTTACCAAAATTTTGAATTTGTAAAGAGCGTAGATTATCCTCTTTGGCTCATGCTTCACAACGATAAGAAGGATTGAATATAATTATGGCATTGAGAAGTAACATGAAGTCATGTCTTATTGGATAAAACATTGGAACAATATATATTGCATTTGGTTTCGGGGTGGAATTAGAAACATAGAGTTAATCGTATTTAAGGGAAATCTTTTGGGTCAATAACATCAAAAGACATAAAAATTAGAAGACACGACCATGAAAGACAAAAAAATATACAAATAGCCTATAAGCGCCACTAAATTGCAATAATATACCTTTAAAATGTGTAATATGATCAGTTACATATATCCAATCTTATTTTGCATTAAATTATACAATATCTTCTAAAATAATAGACATTCATATCTAAAATTATGTATTTCATTAATTTATTCCTATAATTCATTGTTCTTTATAAAACAATTATGTTTTTGAATGTATACATAAAAAAATATACATCATACAATCATTTTTTTATTTATCGAATAAACAAAAGATTTAACTTCTTTCCATTAGCTTTTTACCGAGATTTACATAGTTTTACAGAGAGAGAACTTATTTGAGACAATGATCAATAAATTATAGTAAAAATTCCAATGCATATACATAGGTAATAGACACCGACTATGGTCGCACTATTGAGAGGAAATACTATACACCCAATGTATTTTCACCTTTCCTTGGCTAGGAACCATCCGAGGTTGTACTTTGTACCCTCGGTTAGGACACCTCTAGTGCCACTCTCTATTTCCCACCACTTTTCTATGTGTGGTCAGCCTTGGAATTACTTCCACAGACTAAATTCAAAAGTCCTCAAGAATCTTTATAATATTCTCTTTCTCAAAATAATCTCATTCAAAATTCATTGTTGATGTCTCATCCATTGTTTACTTTTATATCTCTTTTTATGATATATCATGGTAGTTATGAACCATCAAAATGGTTTCACACCCTTTCATAAATCAATTAAGCATCTTTAATCGAATTCTCGGGATATTCATCTCCACTTTAAGCCGGTAGTTTATTACAACATATTTTTATAAAGATCTCAACTCAAACTTGTATTAACAAGTCTTTAATGCTTTAAAGCTTCAGGGATTTAGTCACATAACACCTCTTAAGGAACATGTAATTTAGTATCTCATAAGACATGACTTCAAAGGTATTTTAAGATTATTTTCATAGTTTAAGATCACCAAGATATCACCCAAGACAAATCTTACAAAAACTACTTCATAGGATATTTTCATAGTGACATCTCTAGTAGAAAACACATTTTATCTAACAGGATATCACTCAAGAGGCATCTTAGGAGAAAAATCATGTCCTTTTTTTCAACATAATTTAATCAACTTAATATTTTTAGCAATAACTAAATTTGAATAGTGAAGTATCCTCCTATGGGTTTTAAAGTCTTCAAATAACCATTGATGTACATTTTTATGAGGGTATCTTTGAAGCCATGTTCTTGTGACAACCACAGACCTAATAGGATAAACTAGGTCTTCCCCATATGTGATACTTGTAGTTAATTTATTTTTCACTCTACACATTAACAAAGATAGTAATATGTCCCCTCCTTATTTCCTTCATTTGAAACAACTGAAAAACATGCCATGCATCCAAAGTGTTACCACATTTTTTAAGTACAATTACAAAAACAAATATCACTAAAATTTAAAGTAAAAGTTTTATCGTTGATATTTTAACTAGTTCCACTAGAATTGAGATATGATCATAATTAATCGATGATGCCATTATATATTTTTATTATTGGCAAATAGTTTTTTGAAAGGGACTATACCCTTGAGAACAAAATATGGCCTAGGAGCCAGAATAGGAATGTGAACCAGAGAGAAAAGGATCAAAATCCAAGTGTTACAATGAAGCTCGAAGTAGCCCAAAAACAACTACCCAAACGAGACAAAACAACAAAATTACTGCAAAAAAGCAGTAGAGAGACCACAAAAAAACAACATAAAAACATACAAGAACAACAAAAGCAACTACAACTACTTCTTGCTGCATATGCTGGAAAAATGGGAATTCAAACCAATCATTTTGCTGAAGCTTTATCTGCTCTCTGGGGTTTCAGAGTTGCACGGGCCCAAAATATCTAGAACCTTATTGTTGAAGGGGACTCCCTTAATATTATTAAACTTCTGAATCAGTCCTCATCTCCCAGCTGGAATATTAAAGATTTTATCTCTGAGTCCATAAGCATCGGTCATACCTTCAACAGTATCAGAATAGTACATACTTACAGGGAAAACAAGCTGGCGGATGCACTGGCCAATTATGGCATTAACATAAATTTCACTACATGGGATAAGGATAGTATCCCTAATCATCTCCACAACAACATCCATGCGGACCTTCACATGCAAACAATCTCTAGAGATATGCCTTAATCTTTGGAGGAAAATCAAATCCATAAATTCTTCCACATGTCTTTGCTTTAAAGTATATGGCGTGGCAAATGATATCTAATTCAAATAATAGCAAGATTTTTTTAAGGAACTTAAAGTGGAGATATCTGGATTTAAAAATCACGCACGCGGGAGGTACAATAGCTGTTGATATCCGGATGCTAAGCTCCACGAAAACCGATGATAACTACAAGGTGAAAGCTGACAGGGAAGGGGTTTTCACGCGCGACTTCCCGCAGGCTCAGAACAGCAATCACACAGCCGTTCGTGAGAAGACTAATGGCTATAGTTCCTATTTTTATGTGACCTTCAACAGCAAGAATCGTAATACTCTTCATGCTCAAAGGTATCCTAGAAATTGCTGTAACCAACACATCACAGTGAAGATGGGAGGGCCACCCTGTCAAATTGAGCCATGCGCGGACCCTGACTGGATAGAAAACACGGAGCTTTGGAACATTCTTAGCATTGGCGGCTTCACCAGCTTTGTTGAAAGGATGCAAGGGCATGATCAAAGCATCTCTGTTCGCTTTGCCAAGGAATGGAATGGGAGGACAGTCGACTATGGGGGCGGAAAATTCTTATCAATGAAGAGCTATTAGTGACGACGGCCTCGGCTGGAAGGGTACCGCTTCTTCAACAAGAGGGTTATCAAAGAGGTTAAAGAAAGAAGATTTGTGGAGGAGGATGAGAAGCTTATTTTCAGCACTGCGGGCCTACTTGTAAGCTCAATTCCACCTCCGTACGATGAAGTCACCCGCATGATGATTCGTTACATCTCCTTGGAAGGTAGGTTTGTTACTGTCCCTGCTAAGCACCTTGTCTTTTTGAACCACTTCCGTAGGAATAGGTTGGTTTGCTTCCCGCACTATTTGTTAAACTCTCTTGAGCGCTCCATTTTGGAGTTCCAGAGACATACCCGGGCGGTTCCCTTGCACCAAGGGCTTATTCTGCTTATCCACAAGCTCTGCCTTCTTAAGTATCCCGGTCTCCCTTACTCTCCCAGCCCGGCTCCCCCTTTGATGGGCTCTGCTGCCGCCAGTCCTGTCTCCCCTGCTGCCCCTGCTGCTGCCCCCGCCTTAGGTGCTGCTACCCCCATGCCGGATGCTCATGCTTCTCCTTCTATTCCTCCTGCTGCTGCCCCTGCCACCCACCTTGCCTCTACCTCTAAACGAGTCACTAGGGCTTCTAGGAGACTCAACCTTGAGACTGCTGCTGTGGGGGATGAACCTCTTGAGCTTGATATTGCTCGTGATCTGCTGAACATTAGAAGTGCCAGTCCCCGGGAGGCACAGATGGATAACCCTTCTAAGAAATTGGAGGCCTTAGAGGCAGAGATTAAATTGCTGAAGGTTGAGGTCAAAAACCTTGCCAAGCAAAAAGGCAAAAAAAGCATGGAGGGGGAAGGGAGCACTGACAATAGTCAGATTGATGACATATACAAAAAGCTGACCTCCTTAGACTCCCGCCTTGGGAAGGCTAAGACCAGACATGACTACAATATTGCAGCCTTTAGGGCCATCGAGGAGTTTATCGTGGGTCATGCCAAGAGTGTTTCAAATCTAAGCGGTGTCCCGGCAGTGCTTTGGGGCAATGATAAAGAGAGCAAGAGAACCATTGAGGAGCTCGATAAGATGGATCTTTGCTTTCGATGACCACGTTAGGCATGTTTCAAGCTTGGAAAAAGTCAAGATCAATATTGATCAAGCGGCCAAGAAGTAGTCCTGGTTACTTCTTCCGCTCTTTTTGTTAATATTATTGCTTTCTTGGTCGTTGCCTTCTTGCTTTTTTTTGCCGTTGTTTTGCTTTGTTAAGTCTTATCTGTGTATGCTTTTTTACAGGCTACGTTGATTTTGTTGTAACTCTTGAACTGTGCTACAGTCACTCTGCTCCTCTCTCTTATTCCGGCTTATAGGCCTTATTTTGTATTCAAGGGTATAGTCCCTTTCAAAAACTATTTGCCAATATTAAAAAAACTACAACTACTTCTTGGCAGCTTTGTCAATGTTGGTCTTGATATTCTTCCAGGAGTGGAACATACCCAAAGTTGTCATGTGGGCAGCATCAGTATTATCCAGCTGCTCAATGGTCCTTTTGCTTTCCTTTTCGTTACCCCAAAGTGTAGCCGGAACACCACTGAGGTTGGAGACACTTTTGACATGTTGCTCAATGAACTCCTCAATCGCCCTAAAGATGGCCATGTTGTAATCATGTCGAGTTTTGGCCTTCCCTAAATGGGAGTCTAAGGAGGTCAGCTTCTTGTAGATATCACCAATCATTCTTATCAATATCCCCCTCCTCCTCCTTTTTCTCTTGCCTTTTGTTTAGCCAAGTTCTTAACCTCATCCTTCAAGGTTTTCATATCAGCCTCTAAGGCATCCAACCTTTTGAAGAACTTTCCATATGCACATCCCCGGACTGGCACTCTAATATTCAGAAGGTCATGTGCAATTTCAATTTCATGAGGCCCCTTCTCCACAGCAAGAGTCTCAAGGTTAAGCTTTCTAGAGGCCCTAGTAACCGGTCTTCTAGAGGTAGAGGTGAGGTGGGTGGTGGGAGCAACAAAAGGGGGAATGGAAGGAGAAGCTTGGACAGCCGGCAGGGGGGTGACTGTAGCGGTGGTGGGGGCAGATGGAGAAACAGGGCTGGCAGCAGGAGCCCGGCAGAGGGGGAACCGAGCTAGGAGAGGAAGGGAGACCAGGGTACTTAAGAAGACAACATTTATGAAGCAAAAAAATAATCCCTTGGTGTAAGGGAACCGCCCGGGTATGCTTCTGAAACTCCAAAATGGAGCATTCAAGAGAGTTCAGCAAGTAATGGGGAAAACAAACCAAGCGATTCCTACGGAAGTGGTTAAGAAAGATAAGATGTTTAGCAGGAATAGTGACAAACCTACCTTCCAAGGAGATGAACCGTATCATCATGCGAGTAACCTCATCATAGGGTGGAGGAATCGAGCTAACAAGCAGGCCCGCTGTAACATATATTAGCTTCTTAGATCCTTCCACAAATCTCCTCTCTTCAGCATCTCTGTCGACCCTTTTGTTAAAGAAATGGTAGCCCTCCAAACTAAGGCCGGTCGCTTCAGCAATAAGTTCTTCATTGACCAAGATCTTCTACCCCCCATAATCAACAGTCCGCTCCTTCCATTCCTTTGCAAAACACACAAATGCTTTGATCATGCCCCTGAACCTTCTCCATGAAGTTGGTGATGCCACCCTTGCTGAGAATGCTCCATAGCTCAATATTATCCTTCCAGTCTGGGTCCACACTTGGCTCAATTTGGCATGGAGGTCCCCCCATCTTCTCTGTGCTTAACTGATTGCAACAAATTCCCAAATTCTTGTGAGCGCTGAAACCCGTCCGCTTCTTGCTATTGTAATCCACACAAGATTGGAAATGAGAGTTGTTGCTTTTCCCATGAACGGCTGCGTGTCTGCTGAACCGAGCCTCATGGAAAATTGCATGTGGGAATAGCCCGCTCCCTATCATCAATCACATTACTACTGTCTTCGGTTTCCGTGGAGCTTTGTATCTAACTTTTAGCAGTCGCAGTGCAGCCCGCATGCACGATTTTCAAATCAATGTAACTCCACTTGAAGTTCCCCATATATTTCACACTAACATGTTTATTTGACATGATTTGCAGCATCATATTCTTTAAGTCAACACGTGTGGGAGTATTATTGATGATGATCCACACTCAAAGATCATGACTCAGCTCTAGATATTGCTTGTGTATATAAATCCACATGAATGCTATTGTGGAGCTTCTTAGGGATGCTATTATTATCCCAAACAGTGAGGTTAACATTAATGCCATAATTAGCCAGCGCATCCACCAATTTATTACCCTCCCTGTAAGTATGCATGATCCTGATGTTATTGAAAGTATGACTAATACTTATGGACTCTGAGATAAAATCCTTAATGCTCCAACTAGGAGATGAGCACTGTTTAAGAAGATTAATGACATTCAGGGAGTCCCCTTCAATAATGAGGTTCTAAATATTTTGAGTCTGGGCAATTCTCAGGCCCCATAGTGCAGATGATGCCATTATATTATCCCCTAATCTTGTGATGGTTTTCATGTCTCCATAGGCATAAGGGGATTGTAACACCATTCATCAACCCATTATTTTGAATGACACTCATCCCAATCAAAATTCATATATGCTAAATAAAAACATGCCATTATCCTAGTATAAATAGTCTAGGAACTAGAATCATAGCTTTGAAATGAGTGGAAACCACTTGACCCAATTATTGTGATAAAATATTAATACATTGTATTATTTTATTCCTTCACTAACCAAAATAATCTTTTCACATGAGAATATTTTTCTGATCCACTTGAAAATGTCTCACTACACTAATTTATAATAGTTGGAACATCAATTAATTTTTCATCGTTATTTTACTTTAACTACTATCTTTTCAATGCCCTTTTTACACATGCTTTGGAATCATCATACTCCCCTTTTCTATGCCTAGCCTAAAATAAACTCCAAAATTGTTGAACTCCAGTATTCACATGCATCCTACTCAACCAATAGAACATACAGAATTTTTAAACTGAGTTGCACAATTGTTTGACCAAATGCGGTATGATTGAACATGATATCTTTGACATTAAAATTCCTATAAAACATCTCAAAAAAGCTTAGAAAAATATCCGTAATGTAATATGTCATCAGTAATATTAAAGTGGCGCTCTCTTAAAAACTTTATAGTATCTTCTAGGGTATCGGTGCATGTCTAAATGTAATATGCACAAAAATGGAAACTTGAATTGAATTATAGTATTGGGATTGAACCTCATTTTTGGTTGTAGTGTATAATTTTCAGCAAAATCTACAACTAAAACAATGGTCCCAATTGGAAATTTTCCCTGCATATCCTAAATTGCCCATCCAAAAAATCGAGCTTGGTGTGTGTCTTGTATATTGGTAAATAATGTTCTTAAATTGTACTATGAAATTAGAAACAGGTGCCTGAGTTATAACCATCTCACATCTTGATGACTCTTGTACATATTTTACAAATTTTTACTTCTTAAAATCAACCAATTACTTTCCAAACTCATGTGTAGTTTCCTCATGTAGGCAACCACTCCAACGAGACAAGTTACCATAATTATTACATGTTTTGTCTAAACATTTTTGGCCAAAATAAAAACGTCCATTAAGTGTCATATAAAATACTTGGAACTAATTATCTTTTAGATTTTGGTGGAGAAGGTACCCTACATTCTTGCATAATATTGTTAGTATGTAAAGTACAACATATATAACAAAAAACATCAAAATGCATAGAAAATTCAATATGGACCTTACAACAACAAGTGGTGCATGTTTGGTTTATTTTGACATAAAATGGCTTACACATCTCAAATGACCTTTGATAATCCTCAATTGATCCTTATATTGTTCAAGAAACTTATTATAGATTTTTGTTTGGGTTATTTCCAAGAAATGTTTTGGATGCGGTTTTGATTTTTTAATCCTTTTCTTCTTCTTAATACATATTTAAGATTAGGAAAGAACCTTGTATTGTGGCTCAAAATTGTACCCTAGGATTTGATCATGAAAAATCAAGAATTTTGGACAACATTGGATGATCTAAAAATGTGGGACTTGCAAATTGAGATCATCCTCCGAGAGAAGGTTGGTTCCTTAACATATTCATAATGCTAACACTAAAACTATCTCTAAGCCAAGCCTAATCTAACTCATCAAAGTAACTTAGAAAGACTTGATATCACCAAAAAAATGGTTGATCGCTCTCTCTTAAATTTCTAGAGAATAAATAATATATAATGCAAGCTTAAAGGAGCATATGCTTATCAATTTCCAACTCTACAATTTAAATTACCTCAAAAACATATTTAATTTGAAAAAAAAATGACATGAAATCATGAAAAACATAATGAATTCACAATCACAAATGAAAGAGCGAAAGGCAAGAAGATAATAATGGAGGGAAATGGGAAGATTCAAGCCACATCTAACATAATATTATTGTTATAAGTATGAACAAACTAATACAAAATTCATAGGGTGAAAAGTATCACAAAACACATGCCATGGGTCTACAACTCCTTATATTTGTAATTTTTTTGACATAATAACATTACTAAGCAAGAGATTATCCATTATATGAAGAAAAACATTACATTTTATAGAATGGAGTAGAGGAGAGGGGTTCAAAAGATGTTGGGAAGATGTTCAACATGTTAAACATTGATAAAACCTCCTAATAATCCCCAACAGGTAATCTCCTTGCCTCATGATGGTTCATGCTTTTATATTTTCCTTTACTTGTAACAAACTCTAGATATTTTCTATGGATGAGCACAACCTCCGGATCAATGGATGTCCACAAAATCTAGAAGATGAAAGAGTGTGATGTTTCCAAATGTTTAATTATATTACACGGATGACCTTTTTTCATCATTTTGATTGGGCATGGGATGAATATGATATTTTGGAAGTATTTATAAGTATTTCTTGGCAAGGAAGGATCAAATGAACATCTTACATCCAAAAATGGTATCTTTTGACTCCTGAAAAATGACATATAACTTCCCCAAAATCCATAACTTAAATCTTTCAAAATACTTGATCATTCCCGATAAATATTCCTTATTTTGAAAGGCCTCTCCCAGATGCTTCTAACATATCAAAATTGAGGTGAAATGGATCTCCACAATGAAAAAATTATCAAAAACCAAAACCAACCACCCGTAAAAAATATTTGTTCTAGGGATTCCAGAGTGTTTTGAAAACTTCGTGGAAGTTTCATTGTAATGTGGATCTATAAGACTTATGGCCTTATAACTTCCCCACATTCCACACAATTTTACTTCTTCTTTATGTGGATTTTGCATACTTTGGAGACTAAACTCCTTTTTCTATGAATTATAGAGTCTCGGAACACTATTTTCTACTTTCCTCACCTATCCGTGTTAGAATTTGTTTCCCTTCTCATGAAGGTCTTATCCTTCACTACGTAGCTTCTATACTTCATATTCCTCGTAAAGGTATAACCCTTCATTTGGAGGCATATAAACTTGTTGATCATTTCCTTTATTTCATAGATTTTAGAATATGTGAAACACTAATATTTAAATATCCTACGAAACACTATGATAGTGTTCCATGGATTTTGAACTTATCTGCATTCTAATTTGTTTATTTTTCCATAGGGTAGGAGAACCCACATAACACTATATTCCAATCTCCACCTTGTAAATTTTCAAAACTGGGAGCAAGTTTCTTTATTCTGCGACCTTTACAAAATCAGTAGAACACTATTTTCCCCGACTTCACACAATACTATAATTCAATGTCCCGTGACCTACCCTTCAAGGAAACTTTTAGAGGAAAATATTTGTAATTTGGTGAATAGTAGGAAATCAGGAATTCAAATTTGGCTATCTTTATGGTCATGGAAGTTCCCAGATTTCACCTAAAAATTCCACAAACAATAATTTGTCCTATGCGAATAGCCAACAAATCTCCAATCCCAATGTATATTTTTATTGAATCATTGTGTGATTGACAAGATGGGATTTTAAAACATTCTTAGATCACCAAGAAATCTATGGAACCTTTTTGGTCCTTTTGTGTCATTCACTGACATGTATGGAAGTTCATTTTAGGAATTTGATTAAATTATCTCTCTCTCTCTAAATATATATACATATAGGTAGATTGTAAATCACTAAGCATTGAACATTATCAAAGTTCAAAGTTTTTAAAAATATTTTTCGATTTGCCAATTTGTGAATTTTGAAGTAGTAGAAAAGGATTCAATGAATCAACATATTGAAATTTACTTACAAAAATCAAATAAATCAAGGTATTTCCGGATACTACGTTGCATTTTACATCCTACAAGCACTTAGTGTATGTAAGTCTATTTAAAACCTATTTTCTATGATTTATCATGTCACATTGCTTTATCTTCTTTTGTAAGTTATTTATGTCATTTTTTTATTTTACGGTATTGTGAATGTCATGACACTATAATGCCTTAGTCAATTTTCATCCCATTGTTTCCAACTCAAAAATTTTCCTTATAGGATTCATAAAAAATGGCAACTAAAAAGGGAATTTTAGGAAAAAAAGCAATTCTAACCCCTCCCGATGGTCTTGGCATTTGAAAAATAACACCTTATTTTGAGAAACCATCTAAGGAATCCCATCATTCTAACAGACCGAACACAATCAATGGATAATGATTTCATTCAAAATGAAACTTGGAATGAGTTCATTCAAATTTGATGAGTTCATTTATGATTTTATGACTTATGTTGCCAATGACGAAAAAAATTAAATGTATCCCCTTAAATACATTCCATTGAATGAAGTTGAGTTTGAAAATACATCACCTACCTAATTATATATTAGAGGTGAAGCTTTTGGAAGTCAACGAAATTCAAATTCCACCATGGAAAACACTAAGGGGACACCTATTTATGGAATAAAGATAAATGAAAGAACATAGGACTTGGGAAGGAGTTTCAGGTTAGAAGGGGTTCTAAAGTATCCATTTATTGAACCTATTGAAAATGAAAATAAAGATGAACCTCCCAAAGAATGAAAATGTACAATCTGTAGTTGAAATTGGGTAAGGACAAGACAATGCAACTTAAATTGGATACTATTGAGAAGCATGTAGGAAAGATATATGAAAAGCAAACTGTAGATGGTGATTATGTGAAGAATGTTTCCAGATGGAAAATTGTAGATGATTGTTTACATATTAGGTATGAAAAATAATTTGAGGAGAAGATAAATTGAAATAATAGTTGTAGAGAATGGAGGGACAATTACCTCTCAATTCAACAAGGTCATTCAAAATAATATTTTAGGTAAAACAATTTAGATAGTTACTATTTTTCACATTATGAAAAGAGGTCATCCTATAATAAATTTTCCTAAACAAAATAAGATGTTTTTTTTCTTGGTGTCCCACACTTTCCTCATTCTCACTAGTCTAAAAGTAGTGGTTGGGATTGGGAAAATGCATAGTTATGGTTGAGAAAGAAGACTTGAAATTTTTAAGTCTTTATGATACATGTCTTTTTCTATTGATGAGGTTATAATAGTAGATAATATTACTTGGGTTTATATGCATGTTTATACTATTGAGAATCATGTGAGAACAACCTCACTTAATTTCTATTCACAAGATGAGAGAGAAATCCAATGCTGAAAACCTTTGTGAATTGGTGATAAGAAGTTTGAAGGAGATCAATGGCATGGATGATGCTACAATTGCATCAAAGTTGGTATGTGTTGGGGAAGATGGGGCATATGTAATGCAAGGTCATTGTAATGGTATATGTGTAAGAATTCAAACATCTCATTTCTTGTATATGATTTCCATTCATTGTATGATCATAAAATGAATCTAGCATACAAAATAGTTAGAAAATTTAAACATGTAGCAAAAGTTGAAGAACTTGTTCAAGAGGTGCATGCTTATTTCTTCATAGTCCTAAAAGGTTCATGGAATTCCAAATATTTTAGAAGGACTAAAAAATGGGCATAAACTATTAAAATATTTCGACACTAGGTGGATCTCATTGTATCAACCTAGTTTGTAGGGTGTACGATGAGTATCAATCCTTATTAGGATTAATGTGGCAAAAATCGCATGGAAAGTGGACAAGGCTCATGATTTGATACATCATTTGACTGATATAGAGACATTTATGATGTTGTGTGGTCTCCTTCCCATGTTGGATAAAATACATCATTTAATTAAACAAGCCCAAGAAAGAACTATATATATTGCTGATTTTTCTAGTTTGAGGAAATGAGTTTGTCTGGATAATAAATATTTGTTTATCAATGACACTACTTTTTCAGGTCCAAAGTTTGATGGTTGGAATAATTTGATAAAGATTGGAAATTCAAGTAGCTTTCTAAGTTCAACTTGTTTGGGGAAGTATGTGCTTCTGTATGTGGATATGAGATACCAATGCACCTGTTTCAAGTAGTAGCTAGTAAGGTTGAGAAGGTAAATGTCACAAGGACACTGTTTGATAACATTGTATCATCAACAAGGGTAAGGTTAAGAGAAATTACAGTTTCCTACTACAAGAAAAAGGAAATTTTTAGTAGGGATGCTTTACTTGAAGCAAATGACTTTAGTAAATCCCACCTATTGGAATAGTGTCCAAAATGAAATATTTTTGTAGGAAGACTACCACAAGAGGTTGACTACATTGATTCAACATTTTTGTAAGCCTGTTAATATCAATGGAATAAATATTCCAGGTATTTTAAGAAAGGAAAGTTTGATTGATCAATCCCATGAATTCACCTCTATAATGATTGAGCAATTCAAATGTTTGGATAATCCTTAGAGTGTGGAGTAATAACCCAACTATGGAAAAAAATTGGGTTAAGTACTATTTTGTAGCAAACCATGTCTGATTTTTTCTCATTGGTTGAGCTATGTCAAACAATGATTTTGGGTTTAGTTGAAGATGAGAAATTTTCAGTGCCTTGACCTTTATAAAGTCAAAATTGTGAAACAAGCTTGAAAAAAATTTGGAAAACTATTTGAGAATTTACACATCATGATACGAAGTGGATAAATTTCTTATGACAGGGATTTGGAAATATGGAAGTCGATTAATGAAAGGAGAGGGGATGATAACAATGCCACAAATACAACAAATGACCCTATTACAATAGTTGATTGTCAATGAAGTGAGAGTCAGAGAACTAGTCAAGCAAATGATAGAGATGATCCACCATCAAATTGAAGCTTCCATTTATGGATATCACATGATATAGATGTTCATATAATATATTCAAATATTCAGTACATTGTTATGATAATATCTTTTTCCTTATTTGTATTTTTAAAAAAGCATAATGTCATTTGTAATCTTTGGAACGAAAATAGAAATACATTGCATTGATTTGTAGTATTCGAATATAAATATGTTGTTTAAAAAACACTTATGTTTCTTATACACCTACAAAGCATTACCATAAAATATTTGTTAGTTTTGTGAACCACTATGTATTGAAAAGAAAAATTACACTATATTCCTCATGCAACTTTCTAGAGACACACCTTGTATGAAAACATTGAAAAGTGCAATGAATGGAACAATTTTCAAAATTAAATTTCTCTTAATTATCTCATCCTTTGTACCATGTTCCCGATTTCATTTATCAAATTACAATTTATTGTAAATTAGAGTGATTGATGTGTAACTTTGTTAGAATTTCATAAATGAGTGGTGGTGGAGCTTTCCTTTATTGTTGTATGCAAACTTACTAACAAGGTTATCAATGGTTTAATGAAGCTAAAAACTTGAGTAATTGTAGATATGTGAATTTCTTAAACTTCTTAATATCCAAAATAACAATACTCTATTTTTCTTTTACTTGTAATTTCTTGAATTTGGAATCCAAAATCTCTGTAATAGCTCAAATATTAGGTGATTTGAATCTATATCTCCACAAATTTTTCTAGTCTTTTCAACTTTAAAATTAAATCCAATTAATTCCTCATGGTGAGATTTAATAAATTTCGAGATGTTGTTTTCAATTATAAGAACTATTTTAGATTTTGAAAGGTGATCCAGTAAGAAGGCTCCATGTATGTAAAGTTTTAACAAACCATTTTATATTAAATGATCTTTCTATAATGTATGTTTCACTATAAAGTGCGAACCAATAACAAAACACCACATACTTATGGGTTTTATAGTGTCCAACTCTACATATTCTCTATTAGTCACCTTGAAGGACAAATCAACAAGAAATATCCATACTTATAATGTTTTCACAATGTTAAATTTTTTTTTTCTTGCTAACTTAGTATGTCTTATCGGTCATTGTAAAGAATCCAAGCCCATAGAAAGATCCAAGTTACTTCACAATTCACAATTAGTCCTTTAATAACCTTGTTAGTTGTTAACCAATAAGAATATTCCATGCTACTTTGACTTTTTACATAACCAATCTTTGCTAAGACTTTGTCAGAAATAGTCAAAAGTGAGCCGATAAGACATCTCCACATTCTTTTGCATGTTGTTTTCCTTTTTAAGAACCATGTCAGAGTGTGAAAGGTGAGCCAGTAAGAAGGCTCCACATGTATGTATGGTTTTAACAAACCATTTTCTATTAAATAATATTTCTATCATGTATGTTTCATTGTGAAGTGTGAACTAATAAAAAACACCACATGTATGGATTTTCACAGTGTCAAACTCTATATATCCTCTATTATTCACCCCAAAGTGTAAACCAACAAGAAAGCTCCATACTTATAATGTTTTCACAATGTCAGACTTTAGTTTCTTTCCAACTTGTAGGTCCTATCAGTCATTACAAAGTGTGAGCCAATAGAAAATATCCAAGTTACTTCACAATTCATAATGTTAGTCCTTTGATAACCTTTTTGGTTGTTAACCAATAAGAATATTCCATGCTACTTTTCTTTTTCATAACCAATCTTTATTAAGAATTTTTCAGAAATAGTCAGAAGTGAGCCAATAAGACATCTCCACATTCTTTCACATGTTGTTTCCTTTGTAAGAACCATGTCATAGTGTGAAAGGTGAGCTAGTAAGAAGGCTCTACTGTATGTATGGTTTTAATGGATTGTTTTATATTAAATGATCTTTTGTCATATATGTTTCATTGTGAAGTATGAACCAATAACAAAACACCATGTACATATATAGATTTCATATAGTGTCGAATTACATATCCTCTATTAGTCACCCCAAGCAAAACCAACAAGAAAGATCCACACTTATAATGTTTTCACAATGTCAGACTTTAGTTTCTTTCCAACTTGGTAGGTCCTATCAATCATCAAAGTGCAGCCAATATAAAATCTCCAAGTTACTTCACAATTAATAATGTCAATCCTTTGATAATATTATCAATTGTTAACCAATAAGAATATTCCATGCTACTTTGATTTTTGCATAACCAATCTCTGCTAAGACTTTGTCAGAAATAGTCGAAAGCGATAGTATAGTTTAAGACATCTCCACATTCTTTTTGCATGTTGTTTTTACTTTGTAAGAACCATGAATCGAGTATGAAAGGAGAGCCAAAGAAGGATCCATGTATGTATGGTTTTAATGGAATGTTTTCTATTAAATTGATCTTTCTATCATGTAAGTTTCATTGCATTGAAGTGGAACCAAAAAAAAACACCATTTACGGATGGATTTCGTAATGTAAAACTCTACATATCCTCTATTAGTCACCCCAAAGCGCAAACCAACAAGAAAGTTCCACACTTATAATGTTTTCACAATGTCAGACTTCAGTTTCTTACTAAATTGGTAGGTCATGTCAGTCATTTCAAAGCATGAGCCAATAGAAAATTTGTAAATTAATTCACAATTTTCAATGTCTATCCTTTGATAACCTTGTCGGTTGTTAACTAATAAGAATATTCCACGTTACTTTGATTTTTACATAACCAATCTTTGCTAAGACTTTGTCATAAATAGTCAGAAGCGAGCCAATAATACATCTCCACATTTTTTCACATGTTGTTTTCCTTTGTAAGAACCATGTCAGAGTGTGAAAGAAGAGCTAGTAAGAATTCTCCATGTATGTATGGTTTTAACAGACATTTTTTATTTAATGATCTTTCTTCATGTATGTTTCAATGTGAAGTGTGAAACAATAACAAAACACCATATACGTATGGATTTCATAGTGTCAGACTCTATATATCCTCTATTAGTCACCCCAAAGTGCAAAACCAACAAGAAAGCTCCACGCTTATAATGTTTTAATAAGTGTTTTGAAGATGTAATAACATATGAATGAATAGCTTCTGTGTAGTTTCCTTTCTTCAGAGAATTCAAGGTTTGTAAGATTCATGAAGTACTTGTCTGTCAATTTGTGAATAGAGAATGAATCAAAAAGATCCACATAGTTTCATAATTGAGTAAACATTGAATGGGTTAGCTAACACTGATGACATTCTTGTAAACTTTCATAGACCAAAAATGTTTATTTCCTTTACAAAAAATATTAACTTCTGATCAATTACCTTCCAAATTAACCATTCATAATTAGAATTATGTGTTCAAACTTGTAACATTTGATAAACATGAAGTAATTTCTTGAAAATACACAAGAGCGGAGAGAAACATAACTATAGAGGAAAGAGAAGGAATGATCCAAATGTGCAACATAGATAAACATGTAGATCAAAGACTACAAATTATTTGGTACCACTACCAATCTTGGAACTGCTAAGGGACAAGACTATATAAGTTATAACTACTATATGGTCATGAAATAATTTCTATAGTCTTGACTTCAATCCTTCAAACCTTAACCTTTGACAATATGGATCTAAAACTTCTTTTGTGCTTCACTTGTTATAAAGTGATATTGAATCTCTTATATAGCCTTCTATAGGTAAAATATTTTGATAAGGCATACCATAGGAAGATAAAATGAAAAGATAAAATACAAAAATGAAATTAAAGTAGATCAAAACATAACTATTCTCAATGGAATGCTTGGGAGATTTTTAAATATGTTTCAAATGATTTTTGACATGGTGTAGATAATCTTGCATCACTAAGTCTTAACAATGTCTTATAGTGCTAAGTATATTTTTTGGTCATTATAGTGCTAAGTATTCAAGTTTGTTCACATTATAACCTTGATAGTGCCAGTAGGTCTCTATAAGTAGTAAAACTAATCAAATTTATGACTATGTAAATAGATTTTGCATATCTACAAATTTCATGACAAAGAAAATTATATAGTGATTAATCAATCAAAATAGATCTAAGAAACTTTGCAATGCAATTGAGAAGGAAATACATAGAAATTGAAAAACACTCACTAAACAATCCTTGGACTATCAAGCTAAATTTTCTTTATAAAAATCTTCCTCCTTAGAGGGTAAACCACTGGTATAGTTACACAAAATTACCACCACCATGGGGCTTAAAAATAGGCTATAGCTAGTTAAAAATAGCTCAAATAATCAAAATGTTTGTGAGTGGATAATTAAAGGATAAAAACTATAGCTTCCATGCAAGAAAGTTGATACTTCCTATTTTTAAGATTACAGATGTAACAATATTAAATCCTAATAATAGGAAAGCTACTATTTGTTCCTTGTTCAAGCTCTACTTAGGTTCCACTAGAAGTTTCTATGTGTAGATTGTGTTTGACTACACTACGTTGAAGTTCAGTCACACATGCTTTGAACTCATTCTCAATATAACCCAGGTCCAAAATAGGTGGCCTCATCAGATTAGGCACTTCTTGTATGAGTACTAGAACTCTATTATAGATAGGTTTAGCATTTTCACTCAGAAGTGAAGCTTTCTCCACTTTTCCATTTGCATAAGTCACCAATGCCATAATATTTGATGTCTTCCTAACCATATCTACCTAGGAAAAAGCTAGCACTTAGAGTAGAAATGAATGATTGCAATTGTTTCTCAAAGATGGACTTGTGAATTAACCTGCCTTATGGCTGATGCATAGAGGTAATATGAGCTTCAACTAATAATTTATATATCTTCTCTACTATACCTTATAGCTCTGTCAAAATCCTTCCACTGTGGCCATCCAATCACCTAATTCTTTCAAAATGTTAGCCATGCAGATATTTGTTGTATTCAAGTCCTAAATTTTGATTCATAATACATTGAGACAAAGACCCTTGTTTATGAAAACTAGTAGTTTTTCCATCATGGAATTTATCTTAGTCATATGTTTATGTTGGTCTTGTACCTATTTATAACCCTTTCTCTGCTACATCTTGATGACTTTGTATAGAAACTAATAGCTCATATAAAGTTCTCAAGGACATTTACACATTGGGAAAAGTGTTCTTTGGCACATTGAATTGCTTTTGAGCATCAAGATCAAATTGAGCCTTGCATTCTCTTAACCAAATCAACTATCATCTACTAAGTGGCATCAATAACTGACTGGGGGTTTACATCCATGAATTCTTCCCCCATGTGTGCTTTCTTGAAATCCTCAAAATGTCCTCCTTTGTTTCCATGTAGATAGAGTAGATCCTTGGGAAAAATTCCTCTTTGTGACCCTCTTGAGGGTTCTTGTGGGAGTATCATACTTGAGTTTACACTTTGGGTCTTCAAGTTGTGCCATTACAAAAGCCATTGCTTTTTTCCCAATATGAGGAGTCCATGTTCCTTCTGAAGTAGTAGATGCAATTTTCATTATGGAAGGAAAGGTAGAAGAAGGCCTTACCACTTGTGGTAAGGTGTGTGGTGTCCAAGGAAAAGTTTGGTTTAGCTTGAACAGGTCCCAAAGGGGCCAAGAGATGGCTCATGAAACTCTAAGTGACCATAGGATCCTAGAAAGAAGAAATGGGAATGAAAGAGGGAATTGGAAGGAGTGGCACATGCATGCCTAATAAGAAATTTTGGGAAACATATGGTGTGATAGCTAGAAAAAAAGTGGATGAAGAGACTAACCATATTGGGGAGAAATTGAAGGAAGGTCAAGGAAAGAAGGAGAAGGTTAGCATTGTGCCTTCAACTTAGCCTTATAAGGTCTTCTAACAAGATTGTTAGATGATGTTGAGAGTTGAAGAAGATACAATAGTAAGAGGAGTGGAAGAAGAAATTAAAGAAGTAGAAGAAATGGTTGTAGGAGATACACTCATTGATTTTGATATTGTTGTAGTAACTACAACAGGATGGGAAGAAGTGACTACAATAACTTGGGGAGATAATGATATAGTCATTGGTGATGAAAAATAAGGAGAAGAAACAATTGAAGAAACAAGTGAAGAAGAAGAAGGCATATGAATAGAAACTTGTGCCAAAATAGAAGGGAAAGAGAAGGAGAAATAATAGAAGTAGTAGAAATAGGGGAAGAGAAAGGAGGATTTTGATAACTAGTAGGATCCAATATCCCATGATCTCCTCCTGCTTCATCTTTAAAGAAGAACTAGTAGAAATGAGAATACTACTAGTGAAAGGTCCTAGGGAAGATGGAATTGGAATAGAAGAAGAAGAAACCATCCTATAGAAGTAGGAACTGAATAAGTAGAAAGAAAAGGAATAAACATATGAGGTATAATTGCAATAATACTCACTAGAGGAATACTAAGAATAGGACTTGTTGCTTGTGGATTGTGTGACTTGTGGTTGTCCCAATAGACCTTGCAGGGCTTGTCATTTGTATGCTTGGAGAAGGAGAAGAATGAGAAGGACAAATTTTCCTTTTGATGGAGGAGGCACACAAACAAGAAGCTTATGAATTTGTCTTGAATTAGTACCTTTTCATCTGAATATTCTTCCTCATCTTCCCTCTATACTTCTACTTCTCCTGGCCTAACTTCCAATCCACCAACTCTAGCCTATTTCCCAATAGGTGCATAAGTAACTTTGAAATTTCTCATATATATGGCCACCACTTGATCATTGACCTCATCCTTATAAACTAGGTCATCCTTGTGGGGCTGATGTTTGTAGTTGTAAGTGGCCATGTTAGGAGTGTGCTTGCAGAATTGTCCCACTCTTCATGTCAGGTCAAAATTACTTAGAGTATGATAGTCTAAGTGGAATGATGTCATGTGGGCTGCTATTCTCTTGGCCTTTTTCCAATCAGTCAAGACCATTGAACCTACTGAGAAAGGAAGAGGAGGATAAGTAGAATTTTTCTTCTTTTGTTCCTTTGCCACATGACTGATGTATAGAAAAAGTAATATACAATATCCTTCTCAAATAGCTTGTCTGAAAACATATTTGGGTAGTCTAAAAGGGATAGTGAGAATCCCCTCTACTCTTATCACTATACAGTCTGGGTAACACAAAAATATCCCCATTCTCTCAATGAATTGATGATTCTTTGACTTACCCTAGGCATAGGGTGTCATGTATGGCATTGTAGATCACAGGTAGTAGTTATTACAAATCACCTCCATGTTCTTCCTATAGTTATGCATGTGCATATTTATAAAGAACTTGGGACTATATGACTGTTGTCTTATGGTGACAAACTAGGGAATCCTTGAAATTTTTGGAATCCACACATGACATCAAGAAAGTAAGACATCATATAGAAATTATCATGTTTCTCCGAATTCCTAGAACTCATAAGATTTTTGAAGAGGTTAAAAGATAGAACTCTAACCAAATTAGGTATCTTTTCATCATCGATGATCATGGTAATAGTAGGGTACCCATGTCTGATTGACATGCACAATATTTGGTGCTCCAAATAATCTATTCATTAGGGCCATTCCCACTCTCACTCCATGTTTGAAAGATCTTATATTCATCTTTTCTATTAATACTTTGGACTTGAAACTAGTTGGGTCCTCTGCCCAATCTTTAAGCACAATCTTAAGGTTATTGCTCTTTCCCCATTGTTCCACTATTTATTGATTGAACTAAATATTAGATCTAGGGAGTTGGTAGTAAGAAGTAAAATACTCTTCAGTTATATTATTAATTACATTTCCTCCTTTGGATTTTAGAATTCCTTCATTACAACTTACATTATCACCAAAAATACCCCAAATCAAGTCAATACAATGCATTACCTCTAGTTTTCCAGCTAAAATATGCAGCCCACTCTGTCTAATGGCCACTAGATCAGCCATGAACTATTCTTCATCCTGGTCTGCATCATCATCGTCATCTATCAAACTAGCTCCTTCTACCTTCATTTTCAAGGTTGTATAATGCTTGAAGCCGATGACTTGTTTGTCAAAAAATGATGTCTCCAAAGAGCTTGTTCGAGTAGAAAGTGTGCAGGTAAGCCTCCATTGACAATAAACATTTAAAATACTTGAGAAACTATAGGCATGCAAAGCTCTCAATCTTAAAAACATAATACTTTGTTTTGCCTTGTGATCACTTGAATTTAGACTTTAAAAGCTCAATTATAGGATATAGCTCAAATACTAGGTGCTTGAGCATGAAATCCTTTCAAGAGTCATGTAAATCTTGCTAATTCGTGATAAAATGGTGGTATATAACATTGCAACATTGAATTATAGTCCTCCATTTAATAATTTATACGTTTTGCATTAGTTTTCATCAATTTTTTCTTTCTTTTCACCTCTTAGTATGGTTAATTCCATTTGGTGAGATTTGATAGGTTTGCATGTTGTTTATATTTATAAGGACCATGTCAAAGTATGAAAGGTGAGCCAGTAAGAAGGCTCCACTTATGTATGGTTCTTACAAATTGTTTTCTTTCTGTCATGCATGTTTCACTGCGAAGCACAAACCAATAAAAAATACCATATATACGAATTTCACAGTGAGTGTCAGACTCTACATATCCTATGTTACTCACGCTGAAGTGAAAACTAATAAAGCTTCATACTTATACTATTTTCCCAATGTCAGTTGTTTGGTGGGTCTTGTTAGTTATTACAAGTGCGAGCCAATTAAATAGCTCCAAGTTACTTCAAATTGAATGGCTATTCTACCGATAAAATGCAATGGCCTACATCCATGCCCCATCATCAAGTATCGACACATTAAAGTATAATTATAAAAATATTCATTTCTCAAAATAAACTTTTCTATTTTGTCAGTTGTAACAGTTCGCACGGGTTTTAATTAAATGCATAAGTGACAAATGTTTTGATCTTCTAGTCATGGTGAATTATATATAAGGACATGTTAGAACTGGTATAATTCACAAGTTATATAAGCATGCCAATTTGAGCTCTCTCTCTCTCTCTTTCTTCTCATCCTGTGCTACTTAAGCTTTATAGTTTCCTATTAAAATATGTTATTTGTGTTTACCCACTATGGATGAAATTCCAAGGAGATTATTGCATATAATATTTTATGCTAGCGATGTTGAATTATAATCTTTCAATCAAGTCTTAACCTTTCCTAATCCCATGGAGTGAATGGAGGATTTTTCTTCTATTGAAAATTTACGTTTTGGTTTTCTTGTAAGGCTATATTTTGTTACCCCCGCCTTTAAAATGTATCAATTCCTTGTTCGAATTTTTTTACCAAAGGATATATTTTACTTCTAAGGATGGCCTGCAGCCTATCTGGAAAAAATTCTACCCAAAGGTTATGGGGGTAGGAGGTGCAAGCCCTGACATAAATTCTTTGAAAAAATACATTTCCTAGTTGTTAAATAAAGTAGGAAAATTAGAGAGAAAGTTCTATAAGGTTGTAAAATAGAGAACTCGTGATTGTGGCTTTACACTCAAGTGATAAATCTAAGTCACCATTGTTGGTGGGAAAGGGAAGACAACTTGATGGGTTGCTGTATTCTCCAATCATTAAACCAAAAGATCCAATTGTTAGTGTCATTATAAAACTAGGGTTGTGTCCTAGGCTATTTGCAATGAAGTTTTACGCAAATCAGCTGTCGTGGTGGTTTTCTTTGGGGGGTTTTAGTTAGTATGGTTCCCCTTGTTTACCTCTAATCTATGGAAAGGAAATGCAATTCTAAACTATTGAAATGAAATACATGTAAGCTACTAAAACATTGTTGCTATGATAAAAAATGCATTCAAAGGAAATAATTTAACTAAATTTAACATGCACACACCGAATTGAAATAACAGAAATTGAAATAACACACACATAATTGAAATAGCAATAGGAAATATACTAAGCAAGGAAATAAGCAACTGCATTTAGATAAACATTCAAATCAAAGCATTTAAACTTGAACTTATTAGAGATAACGAGCATGCATGAAACATCAATCCTCCAATCACCTTGGTTGAGTGGGTCCTTGCTCTCCCTTGGGATTGAGGTACTCTTAACACCAAAATATATTCAAAACAACATCGACTATATTGATTCAAATGGGTTCCAAAACATATTTAAGTATGAGACTAAAAGTAAACACTAACTAATATAAAATTGTACTGTAAATTACTATCATCAACTACTACTAAATTGTCTTCAAGAAGGTGTATTTATATACCTAATTAGTTACAAAAATGCCATGATTATAGGCACCAAATTCAACCAATAACAACCTCATTAAAGATCATTGAAATCCTATGATATAGCTAAAAATGATTCATGTTTGTAGGCTTGTTATGGAAAAATCCTCCATGATGGCATGATGGAAAAATACTCGGCCTTCTTGATTATAACTTCCCAAAATTGTAGCAGATGCACATTATTATCCTGCACATTTAATCATATTACTCATAGAAGTAATTAGTAGGAATTTCTACGGTCAAGAGTTCACATGAAACAAAAACAAGAGAAATGCATCAACCTTACTTAGGATATAACTATATAGAACATCCCCATGCACAAATTAACATTTTTAGGAATAAATAAATAACCATATAAATGATATAATAGGTCAATTAATGCACTCATCATCTCCCCTACACTTTACCTTTTGCATGTCCTAATACAAACTCATCTCTGCCCTACTCTTTGTCCTAAATATTATGCCATATCATATTCTTTGAATTGATATACATGTTGTTTCTTTGTTTCCTTACATCCCTGAGTGCCCAAGATAATCTCTACCCATTTTGTTAAGCTATTATGAGATTGGGAAACATTATTCTGTCAGGTAGTCATGAGACTCAAGATAAGGGGTGGTCTCACCTATTTTCCAACCCACTCATGGCCATACTCTTTCTCACCTTTATCTCGACAAATTCTAGATGATTTAAACAAGTGTATCCCCCCTCCTCTTGCTCCAACTGATATATTGGGGAGAGATCACTTCCTTTATTTTCAATGGTGAGCTCAATGTATCCCACCGTTTATCAAAATCTTGTAGTGCTTCACCAAAATGTTGTCAAATGTAAACCTCAAAATCCTTAACACATTTTTTCTAAAACCTTTGAAGTATTCTTTCATATGCCATCCTGGTAGTAAAGAGACCTGAAATCTTTCTTCATAGACACATCGTTGTGATGGGTAGGTCTGATGTAGAAACCTATAGTTCGGGTTGTTTGATTGAAAAGTTCTATTTTCTCACCCCATACAATTTGGTTTCTAAGTAATGATTGAAAATCCTTTAATTGAAATTCCCCCACAGACAAATTAATGAAGAAATCAGGAACATTAGTAACCAACATATTGTGAAGGTAAAATTCACACAACAGATTCTGAATCTCAGGAGTACTCTTTTGATAGATTTCCAAGAAATTTTTTCCATCTGGGGCCTCATAGGGTTCTCTACTACACATCCTCATCAATTTCCGGCATAAAATTGTTCTTGAATAAACATACTGTAAACAGAGGAGGGTTTCCTACATGCTAGAAGTTTTGAGCCATAGGAAAAACATAGTCCATGATAGATTCTAATTTCTTTTTATCACTTGAACTGCCTCAATCTCTTCCCTAAGTTTCTTATTAGTCCTTTGTCTTTTGAGACTACCAACTTTTACCTTTAGAGTAGTACCTTTAAAGTAGTAATTTCCTTAACCTTCTCTACAATTCTTTGTACAAATTTAGTTTGTAAAGAAAATTAGTATCTTCCATACCTTTCAAATTTTCTTTCAAAGAGGAAATTTCATCCTGGTAATGCCTTAGCACATCATCTCCATGCAGTTCTTGACCACCAATCTCCATTGCAATAATTTTTGGAGCTATGGTATGTATTTCCATGGTGCTCTAGTGATTTTTGGAGCTTCACACTTAGTTTCCGAGTTGTAGGAATGTCTGACATATCATCATGTGGAGTCTGTAGGAACATCTGACATATCATCATGTGGGATCTTTTCCTCTGGAATTGTTGTTGTAAACTCATCAACATTTGACTAATTTTCCAAGTTAGAAGGAATATCAGTTTCAACAATCTCTTCTATAATTGGGGCAGAATCCACAGGGGATGGTGCAGACTGAGGAACTACAGGTTTCTTAGAAGCACAAGACCTTCTGGGTCTGGATGAAGTAACAACAGATGTAGGTGGGGTAACCTTTTTCTTGGAAATTTGAGGGTTAGAGGACTAGGTGGCTTGGATTGTAGATTCTTCCAATACCTCATTCAAAGGCTTAGGAGTTGACTCCAATTTAGGCTGGGCACTTGGAGGTGGTGTTGAAGAGACTAGGGCAAGATCCTTTTTAATTCTATTTTATTGTGAACTTTCCCCTGCACTCATTTTTTCTATCTTCCTCTTAGGCTTGTAAAACACCTGATGTACACATATCAAACGTATGAGTTTTGGGTGTTTAAGGGAGGATTTATAATCTCCATTCTTGTATTTTGACCCACTTTTATAACAACCACAAAAATATATTCTGGTAGATTAACCTAAGTTCAGGGTTTGTGTGACCCTTCTTCAGATGAGTTAGGATTTTCAATGTATCACCTCAGTACTAATGGCTGCCCGTCATAGATAAAATATCTATTAACCCATTTAGCTACTTATTTCCAGTGACTTGGTAAAAGACCTCACTTTAATCCCTTTTTGAATACCCTAGGGAGTGAGTATTATCTCTGGCATAGCTTCCCCTTGATCATGAAATAAAGGTATCAAATCTTTCAGTGGGGAATTTGTAACAATTTTTAGTCCAAAATCCGGGAGGTTGGATATGGCAACGATAATATGACTATTTATCTCAACTCTTTTACCCCTATTTTTGAACATGTCACTTCAAAATTTAACAGAATTCATCAACCAGTTCTTCATCAAAACCTTCAAAATTTCTAATGAATTCTAACCAACCTGAGTCATGGAACACTTGTGAGATGGCAACATTGCATAGGAGGATCTCTACAGATTCAGGTTTCAACTTTTTCTTTTGCCCCATGGCATGGAAAAGCCTGGATGGTTATAGGGTAAAGTGACAGAAGTTTTATGCAAAGAACATAGAATAATGGCAGTTTGAAATATACTTTAAGCTCTTATTTACATTGAGTCGGTGCAAGTTTTGTGGCGGAAAAGGTTGATAGGACTTAGAAAGGTTTAATCCGTCGCATGACTCACGTCTTATCATCATGAATGATAATGCCACTTGTCCTTTTCACAAAATTATGACACATGTGGTTTATTTTCTCATTATTATTCATTACCTCCCACTTTTTGGCATGATATTTTGATTTATGACCACAATAAATGCATCGAGAATTGTGTTTTTATTTAATCATATTAAATAGATGCAATGGGGGAGTCCTAAAAAGATAATATCCATAGCAAGGAAGAATGCACTTAACCTTGCCAGCTCAGCTCCCCGATAACCGTAGAATTCCACATCCCACATTCACAAAATAAATGTGATTAATGTATAGTTTAATAATTAACATCCCTAACCTTTATTGAAAGCATGAAATAAATAAAACAAACTACAATATAAGGGGAAGAGGATCGAAAGCATGATCATCTCCTTTATTTGAATTCAAAAAAAACTATTCTTGGTGGGAAGAGCCAAACTCTTCCACTTGAATCCATTTCTTTGCATAGTAGCATATCTTTGGTGAAAGTCTCCTTATTCACGAGGACACTAATACATCCTTAATCTATGTCCATTCATGAGAATCTATCTCCATCGATCGGTAGTAGTCTCACAAAGTCATTATCATAAACCTTTTTGATCTGGTAGGGTCCCAACCATCTTGTTCTCAACTTTCCTTTGAACTGCTTGGTACTTTGAGTCAAATAGTAAGACCCAATATCCTTCATTAAATTTTTGTGCTTGATACGAGCATCATGCCAGATTTTATTTGGTGTTGAAGAATTTCAGTTTGTTGTTGTGCCTCCATCCTCATTTCATCCAGTTTGTTCATTTGCATTACTCTCTCACATTGCACTTCATCCAACTCAATTCCAACTTTCATTATTTTCCTCCAAGTCTGTAATTCAAACTCAATGGTTATAATGGCTTCTTCCCATACACTAGTTCATATGGGGAGAAACTAGTAGTGGTCTTCCAGGTTGTATTGTAGGCCCAAACTACTTCTGGGAGTTTTGGTACCCATTTTCCTATCTACATTGACAACTTTAGTTAAAATGTTCTCCAGCTCTCTATTTGTGACTTCCACCTACCCATTGGATTGGGGGTGATATGGTGATGATTTCCTATGCTTGATTCAATAGATCTCCAAGAAGGATTCAATCATGTTAGACACGAATTGAGGTCCCTGATTAGATATAATGGCTCTAGGGGCGCCAAATCTCAACATAATCTTGTTGTACAAAAAGTCAGCTACAACATCTTCATTGGCAGATGCCAATGCTTGAACCTCACCCATTTTGTGACATAATTAGTGCACACCAACAGGTACTCTTTCCCGAAGGATGGGGGATCAAATGGTCTAATGAAATAAATTCCCCTTTCTCAAATGGTCCTAAGACCAGCTGAAGATTGAGGGGAATTTCAAGTGGACAACATAGGCTTCCCCATTCTCTAACATGCATCACACTACCACACGTACTTCTTGACAGATTTGTGAAGAGAGGAAAATAGTACCTAGCTCCAAGGACCTTGTGAATTTTCCTCTTCACTGAGTAATTTCCTCCTCCAGGCTCATCATGAAAATATCATAGTATGTCATACACTTCATCCTCTTAAACACACCTGTGAAGAACCATATCAGGACAACATTTAAATAAAATTCCATTACACCATTTGTATGTAGAACTGTTTTTAACTAATCTTATCCATTATTTATTGGTAAAGTAAGCTAGAAACTTCCCTGTAGTTAGGTAGTTAACAAGATCAACAAACCATGGAGGTTGTGTTGATACTGCAAACAAGTGCTCATCCGGAAAGTGATCTTGGACTGCCTCCTCTTCTCTTGAAACATTCAATCTAGATAGGAATTCAAAAACAACATTGGCCTTTCTAGGCTTATCAATAATAGTCAAGTTAAATTCTGCAAAATAAGTAACCATCTAATAATTCTTCCCCTACTACTAGTTTATTCATCAAATATCTTATGGTTGAATGGTTAGTGTACACAAAGATTTTATATCTAGTAATATAATGTCTGAATTTATTCAGAGAGTAAAAAAAACTAAAAACTCATTTTCTGTAGTGGTGTAATTCCTCTCTATGGGGGTTAGATTTTTACTGATGAAATAGATGGCATACATATGGTATTCCTCGTCCTTTTGTCCAAGAACAACTCCCATGGCTGTGTTAGAAGCATTAATGTGAATATGGAAAGGTTTTCCCCAATTGGGTCCTCTCAAAACTGGAGCAGTGGTTAATTTATCTTTAATAACTTCAAAAGCTTGCTGACATTGAGGAGACCATTCAAAGACATAATATTTTTCAACAAGGAAAACATGGGTGCAACAATTTTATGAAAATCCTTTTTATGAAACACCTATAATACCCTATATGTCCAAGGAAACTCTTGATGTCAGTCTGATTTTTGGTATAGGAAGTTTAGTAATTACTTCTATCTTTTTAGGATCAACTTTGTATACCTTTGGTAGAAATATGATGACCCAAAATATTCCTTGATCAACCATTATCAAAAAAATTTCATGACTCAAGGAAAGTTGGTGTTGCTCACATCTAGTTAACACTTTTTCAAGATTATTCAAATATTCTTCAAAAGTTGACCTGTGGATAGTAAAATCATCCATATAAAATTTGACACAATCATTTGTAAGGTCTATAAAAATAGCCAAAACTACTCTTTGAAAGGTGGCAGGTGTATTAAAAATTCCAAATGGTAGAACTCTATATGCAAATGTACCCCAAGGACAAGTGAAGGTGGTCTTATCTCTAGTCAACAGGTGCTATATTGATTTGGTTATATCCACTAAACCCATCCAAGAAGGAGAAATATTTCTTACCTACTAGATTGTCTAAAACTTGATCAATAAAGGGAAGGGAAAGTAATCTTTCTTGGTGGCTTTATTAATCTCCCTATAGTCTATACAAATTCTCCACTTACCATTTTTCTTGGGAACTATAACTAGTGGTGATACCCACTAACTATCAAATATATGATAGATGAATCCTACCTTCAACAATTTTTCTATCTCATTCTTGACAATGTCTCTAAGTGCTAGATTAATTCTTCATTGTGGCTACCTAACAGGTTTAACATCCTCAGTGTAAATATGGTGAGTGCAGATGCTTGGATGAATCCCTTTCATGTCAGTATAGTCCCAAGAAAAATATTTTGAATGATCCCTCAAGATATCTACAACCCTAGTCTCTTGGATGGCTTCTAAATTGTTACCAATGGTCAACTCTTTTCCTATTTCAACAATCACTTGTTTAGTGTCCTTCGAATAACAAGATTTGCATTAACAATCAAAGAATTCAAGGGAAAAACATGAGGCTGTAACATGTGAAAAATAGTCATGTTTTCAAGGGACATAACCTTGGCTAAAGGACAATGGAAATCAATGACTGTATGTTCTTCATGATAATCATAGATTTCTTCACAATTTCCAATAGAAATGTCACTTACCAAGGTGATATTATCCACTTGAGTTCAAAATAGTTTTTTTTGTAGCCTCAATTTGAATTTCCATAGCCACAGTTCTAGTTTAGTTTCATACCCACAATATACTTTTCATTAGACATTGTGTATGGCTCAACAATTTCTTCCATATGATTTTTCACTGCAATGGTATCCAAATAAGAAGAAATCATATTGTTAGTATCTAAAAAATCTACCCATACACATTCAAAAACATCCACATATGGTTGGGCAAGAGGATACAATGAAATATTCTTTACTTTTTTTCCCATTCGAAATAGTCATTTTTCCTGACCTATAATCAATGTATGCAACAATAGTGGCTAACCAGGGCCTTCCTAAGATGACTGGGTATCCTAAATTCTGAGCTTTAGGTTGTAAGACCATAAAATCTATAGGATACTCCCAAGATTCAATCGTGACCATAACATCCTCAATAACCCATATGTAGTACAACAATAGATTGATCTCCAATTGAAGAACAATATTGGTTGGCTGTAATCCTATTAAAGACAAAAATTGAACATATATGTTGTTATAACATTGATGGCAGCACCAAGATCTACCAAAACATTAGATATTGATTGACCATTTACAAAAATAGTAATGACTGGACTCCCAGGATCCCCATATTTTGGTGAAAGAAGCTTTCCAACTACGAGATCAACTAGATTTCCTTCTACTTTGACTATTTTTGGTACTTCCTCTTCCTTCCTAGTGTTTTTATACAATGGATTCTAATGGTCTGTTTAACTCAGGAATTTCCCTTATTGCTCTCAGAAGTGGGACCTCAATGTTCATCTTTTTCAGCTCTTGAACTAGTGTTTTTTCTTCCTCATTTTATGTTTCTCTTAACCATTTTAGGAAAGGAGTTGCATGTACATTCCTAATTTTTCTTGGTTGTTCCTAGTGGCTCGTGTTTGTGGAACATGTTCAGTTTCCTTAGTTCACTTAGGTATTTCCTCACTCTCCTTCAATATTTACTCATTTTCCTTAGGTATTTCTGTGATAACTATAGGAAGATTGTTTATTGTTCTTCTAGACCTCAGATGTACATTATTAATGGAATTAATTTGCATCCTCTCATCCTATATTGCTTCATTAATTGAAGATGTTTGTTGATTTTTATGGTTTGAGATAGGTTGGGCTAGGAGTTGGTTTGTGCTATTTTCCAATGTTGATAATTTTATTGTGGTGGAGGCATTAAATCTTCTTGTTGTTTTTGTGCGAACCTCTTTGGATGATTATTCTGTTGAGGTGCCCATTATTGATTTTCCATGGTGGTATATTAGCTGGTGGTGCCCAACCTTGTTGATTGTATGGAGGCACCCATGGTGGTGGTTGTGGGTAAGCCACCTAGTTTGGTGGTGTCTAGTCAGGTTGTCCCCATGTTGGTGGAGGAGCTTGATTGGGCCATGACATCATCTAGGGGTTCTGAGTAGGTCTAGGGGCATAAGACAGATGGTTATTTGATCACTGCATGAAGTTTACCTCTGCATTTGATTGAGTTATGGAATTTAATCTCTCTTTCACTGAGGTAGGAGATTACAATGATTGGTATCATGGTCAGAGACATCACAGATCAAGCACATGTTTGTGACATCCAAAGGGCATTCTCTTAAAGGATGTCTCTTCTTGCATTTAGGACAATATATATCTAAAGGTTCCTTTATAACATTGTTCTTGGCTTTCAGCCCATCTATGGTTGAAGTTAATTATGACAGGATGTCTATTTTCATGTTAGTAATTTCTTCAAGAATTTCTAAGGTACCTAGGTCATTCTTTGATGTTTTCCTTCACCTTATACCTCCTCTTGTTCTAGAGTATTTCATACATAACTCAAAATTCTATGTCATGGTGAGTTTGTGTACATCACCTCCTCCCATGAGATGGAGGGAGTCTTTGGTTTCATCATCAAGTCCTTTAAGGAAAAATGTCTTAGTGATTTCTGCATTTAACTCATAACCACTCCTATGGAGAAAGAAATATATCCAGATAATCTTCTAGATTTTCATCTTCTTTTTGCTTTATCTGGAAGAACTCTTCTCTCCTATCTCTTCCCTTGTAGTAGTCTTGATATTTGTCCAAAAAGGATGTCTCCATGTCCTCCCATGAATGAATGGAGTTAGAGGGAAATCCCATGAACCACCTCATGACAGAGTCTTTGAGGGTGGAAGGAAAAAGTTTGAGTTTTTGGTTGTCTGTTTTGTAGTCATATGTTTGGAAAAGAACTTTGAATTCAAATAAGAACTGGTCTAGGTATTCTATGGACATTCCTCAAAAGATAGGGAGAATGGATGGAGAAATGTTTTCATGGGTGCATCCTCATCCTCATTTAGGACAATGGGATAAGTAAAGGTTCTACCCAAAGTTTGGTCCTCATCATTCCCATTGTCTCCCATTTATGAAAGTTGTTCTGATTCTAAATAAGATGATGTGGACTATTTAGAATTACTTCTAGGCATGATATTAGATTCATTGTCACTTTCAGTGTTCCTTACTTGTGCTTTTTTTGGAGATATTATTTGAATATTACGAGGTATAAATCTCCCTTAGCGTCCCATGGCATGTGCATCAATGTTGGTCGTGTAAAAAGGATTAGGAATTCTACTAGTTACATAGATTAACTTCACAAACACCCATATCATGTAAGGTGAATAAAATGGCATGTTGTTCTTATGGTGTCCCAAAAATGGTGCCAAAAATGATGGGTCATTGTATTCTCCAATCATTTAACCAACAGATTCAATTGTCGGTGTCATTATAAAACCAGGTTGTGTCCTAGGTTGTATGCAATGAAGTTTTACACAAATCAGTTTGTGGTGGTTCTCTTTTGGGGGTTTTGGTTGGTGTGGTTCCCCTTGTTTCCCTCTAATCTATGGAAAGGAAATGCAATGCTAAACTATTGAAATGAAATACATGTAAGCTAAATCTTTGAAACACGTTGTTGTAATAAAAATGCATCCAAAGGAAATACTTTAACTAAATTTAAAATGCACACACCGAATTGAAATACACACACCGAATTGAAATAGCATAATTGAAATAACAACAGAAATATACTAAGAAAGGAAATAAGCAACTGCATTCAGATAAACATTCAAATAAAATCATTTAAACTTGAACTTATCGAGATAACGAGCATGCATGAAACATCAATCCTCCAATCGCCTTGGTTGAGTGGGCCCTTGCTCTCCCTTGGGATTGAGGAACTCTTAACACCAAAATATATTCAAAACAAAATCAGTTATATTGATTCAAATGGGTTCCAAAACATATTTCAAGTATGAGACTAAAAGTAAACACTAACTGATATAAAACTGTATTGTAAATTACTATCATCAACTACTACTAAATTGTCTTCAAGAAGGTGTCTTTATAGACCCAATCAGTTAAAAAACATTCCATGATTATAAGCACAAAATTCAACCAATAAAAAAATCATTAAAGCTCATTGAAATCCTATGATATAGCTAAAAACAAGATTCGTGTTTGTAGACTTGCTATGGAAAAATCCTCCATGATGGCGTGATGGAAAAAGAATTGGCCTTATTTATTACAATTTCCTAAAATTGGTAGTAGATGCACATTATTATCCTACATACTTCATCATATTACTCACATAAGAAGTTAGTTGGAATTCCTATGGTCAAGAGTTCACATGAAACAAAAAAGAGAAATGCATCAACCTTACTTAGGATATAACTATATAGAACATCCCTAATGCAAAAATTAAAATTTTTAGGAATAAATCAATAGCCATATAGATGATATAAAAGGTTAATTAATGCACTCATCACAACCCTTTCCCTATGGTAGAAAAATTATGCAAGAATGGTGTGTAGTGCCCAAAGGGAAGGATGAGATTCTAAATTTTTTAACTAGCCCTCCTCCGTCTCAGAGAAGTTTGATTGAGAAGGGGATGTATGCTTCCTGCATCAGTTAAATTTTGTATATATTTCTGGTCGTGGAAAATTACAAGGAATTTCATGAGAGGAAGGAGAGACTAGAATCTCTATCTTTGCACTAGTCTCGTGTTCGTTTTCTCATATGAAACGGTGAGCAAGAATAGTCATGTATAGCCACATAGTGTATATCTTATATCTATTTTGTGGATTTGTAAGTTTGTATGTCAAGACTATTGTTTCCTCCTACAAGATATATTTTGTAACTTCAAGTAGTATGCCTTTAAGTTTAGTTTATACTTTGAAACTATATATAGATCCCTTTTCTATTATGCAAAAAAATAGTAACATGTGAAACACTGAAACAATAACTTGGTTCATATCTTGGTATCTGTTGGGGCCTTTCTTATTGTTACTATTTATTTTTGTGACTTTCATAACATTTTATTATTAATAGAAGCATTCTCAATTTTAAAAAAACACTGAAACTACTCTTTTTCTTGTCAATATTTGGAAAATTTCATTAGTCTTCTTAGTGCTAGAACATCAAGTGAGTGTCAGTGAAATAAAGATAAATTATAACTTTCACTGAGATAAAATTTGACAGAGGGTATTCACCAAACTAGTTTTAGGAGATTTTCCATTTGATCTATAACCAGTTTTTATATTTTTACCATTTTCACCGAAAATATGAAATTTGTTAGAGGGACACTCACCACGATTTCTATATGTTTTTTTAGGGGGACTCCTTAAAATTTTCCCTGATACCCTTCCAAAATTATTCCCAACTCTTGGGCTCAAGCTTCTTGTTGCACAGATTAGGAGAACCCGCGCGAAGCACTAAGTTCCACAAAAATCCACTTGAGTCTAGAATCATGCTCCTTTTTGTTTCATGGATTTCAAAACCTAGGGGTAGTTGTATCCTTTAATTATTAAATTACACACAACACCGAGATGTAGTGTTTCATGGCTTTTCATATAATGTTTTTTCCTATGTCCAAAATCAAATCTGCAAGTTGTCAAAATAGCCCAGGGGTTATTTTGGAAAATAATGTTGGCGACCTCTAGGGCTATCTGCCTACTAGATGATGAAGAAAAATTAGATTTTAGGCATCCATTGGCTATGGAGTCAAGCTTGAAAACTTGGAAAGACAAATATTGAACTTGAAAAACTAACCCTCGGATCTGTATGGACTTAGAACCGACATGGGACTGTTTTACTCTTCCTCTTGAAAGCTAATTTCTAGGGATTGTAAAATTGCAAACTATCCAAGAAAAATGTTTTTTCCAAGGAAGAAGTATCAATGAATGTAATTTTAAGATGATCCTAGGGTCTAAGAGAAAATATTTTGATAATTCCCCAAAACACCATATTTCCACCATGAAACCCTCTTTGAATTAAACTACGCATAGCCACAAGAAAGGGCCCAAAAAACTATGTACAATAGGAAAATCATACATGATTCAAGTGGGAACATGTATAATGTGCATAAGCACTTTTTCTCTAAAAGAAACCACTATGTACAAGGTGAGATTTTACCTCAATAAAAATCTTGAGGTACATTCCATTGACTGGGATAGGAAGTTCATCTCCATTCAACCTTTCTAATTAAAAATCATAATTTGATTTGCGTATGGAGATCACATAAGCGTTACTCCAAATGACATAAAATTTGGTGTGCATTCCTAGTTGATCTCTATCCTTGTCCCATTTAAGGAAAAGGTCTCCCTCCTTAAATTTTCTTTCGTTTAGTTTCTTGTCAAAGTATTTTTTTACTTGGGCTTTCTACCTTTCCATTATATGCAAGGCCTTGTCTCTTATATCTTCTAGCACCATTGGATCTGCATACCTAACCTCCATTACCTCTTCATAAAACATCTCAAGTTGTCTTATGAGTTCCAAGGCTGAGAGATCAAGGGAAATTGGAAATCTTGCCTCTTTGTCATAAACAAGTTTAAATGGTGAGTGTCAATTGACCTCTTAGGAGTGATCCTATCAACCTACAAATTTTCTTTCAATTTTGTATGCCAAGTTCTTTTATTTTCTCCCAAGTTTCTCTTAATAATCCTTAGAATATTCATGTTTGTTTATTCATCAAGAACATTTCCATGGGGATAATAGTATGAGGATGTGCTTGGATGGAGTCCAATTTTGATAGCCCAATCAATTATTTATGTCCCCAAGAATTCCAAGGTGTTATCTGATATGATTGTGGAAGAGAATTTGAATCTATTACAATTCCCTTAGAAAATTTAAAGATACTAACTTCATTTGCTTCCTTCAAAGAAATAAATTCAATACATTTGGTAAAATAGTTAGTTGTAGTCAATATCCATTTGTGCCCTAAGCTTGAATGTGGGTTAATCACTCCTATAAAATCCAACCCCATTGCATAAATGGTTTCTCAACTGAAATGGGGTGGAGGGAAAAGGCCGAAAGTTTTTCTTTTCCTAAAAACAAGGATAACTTCCTATATTTTATGATCCATGCATGAAAATCCTTGAAGATGTTGGCCCAATAGTAACCACCCTTCATAATCTTGAGTGATGTGGCTCTTGGGGAAAAGTATCCTCTCCCGGGTCCATTAAGGAATTCCTGCAAAACATTTTCTATCTAATTGGAATCAAAACACCTGAGAACAACACCATTGATCTCTTTCTTAAAAAAATCCATCTATGAATACATAGGGAATAGATTTCAATATGAAGTATCTTAATTTTTTCTTTCTCACACTCGAGGATAGTGACCTATTTATAATAAGGTCATCATATCTTGGTACCAACTATCAAGAACATGGGGAGGAAGTGGTTGGTTATCTTGTAACATTCAAAACTTTTTATCAACTCCTAAATCTATTACAAACTGTTCACATAACCCTCTACCTATCATAAGCTCGGTGACCTTGATACAAACATCATACTCTATGACCTTAGTGATCCACCACATTCGATTTTTATTCACATCCTTATTCATGAGGGAGTATTTAATGCTTGGATGGGACACCATCAACTGAATATTATTATTTGAAAGCATGTGTTTGAATTTTTTAAGTGCATAGATGAAACAAAAGACTTTTTCTTAACAAAATTGTGCCTAACCTCATAATATTTGAGTGCTTAACTGAAAAAAGTTACAGGTTACTCCAAGAAATCACTATTTTTCTAAACCAAAATGGAAAAAATGTTGTCACTTCTTCCAAAGATATAAAGGATCAAATCCTTATCATAATCAGGGTTTATTAGAGTGGGGCCTAAGAAATGGATTTATTGATATTTTCAAAACTATTCTTTCCTTTATTTAACTAACTAAAGGAAATATTTTTCTTGAGCATAGAGGTAAGAGGTTTAGCTAAAGTAACAAAGTTGGGAATAAACCTTCTTACAAAATTTATTGTTCTTAGGAAGCTTTACAAACCTTTCTTGTGCCTAGGGCAAGAGAGAGAAGAAATTACATTCACTTTGTCTAGGTTTATGGCAAGGCCATCCTTTGATACCATATATCCTAGAAACTTTCCTTCATGAACAAAAAACACACACTTCTTAGGATTCAAGGAAACACCAAACTCTCGACATCTATCAAATACCTTCCTCAAATGATTCAAATATTTACTTGTGTGTTTTGAGTAGACTCATTATATCATTTAAATACACTAATATCATGTAACCAAAAAGTCCCTTAAAGGAGATTTTCCTTTGGAATATTTCACCAACATTTGTTAATCTAAAAGGCATATTCCTATAAGAATAAGTACCCCATTTAGTGGTGAAGGTTGTCTTGAACTGATATGATTCTTGCACAAGGACTTGGTTGTACCTTGAATAACCATCTAAGAGAGAGAACCTCTCTAACCCAACCATTGTTTGAAGGATTTTTTCCATGGATGGAAGGGGATAATGGTCCTTTAGATGTGCTCTATTCAATTCCATAAAGTCTACACATAATCTAATCTCCCCATTCTTTTTCTTGATTAAAACCAAATTTTCCACCCAAGAAGAATGCTTGATATGAGTTTAGCCAATTATTTCTTCATCAAGGGATATACTTTTGGATTTATAGGTTTTTTTACGCATGATAGGTTTTGTGTTGGGATCCAATTCAATGGTATGTTGTGTAAGGATTGGATCAAAACCTTTAAGATCTTCATAAATCCAAGAAAACACATCATCATACTCTTTACAAAGGTCAACAAGAGATTACTTTTCAGAATTACTACATACCTTTCAAACTTAAAATACTTGTCCCTTAAAATGGCTATCTACTCATAGCTTTCCTCTTTGATAATTATTTTCATTTTCTCTCCTTTGAATTTATCATCAAGGTTAAAGACGCTTTCCAAGGTGATTAACCCTTAGGAAACTTGTTGGTTTTTAGTTGGATGATTTTCTCTTCATATTTCTCTTACAATCTTGAATGATTTCTAGTGGAGAAATCTGCATTATCATGTAAATTTTTTATAATTTTTCTTATCACCGTTAAAAACCTTCTAACAAGTTACATTATCTCGGTATGTTGGGTCTAACCAAGAGCTTGACATGTTGTTCCAAAACTTTCTTGATGTCTTAGGGAAAGTCATACTAGGATCAAACTATTGTAAGTCTATTTGCATCTTTGTTTTACACTCTTAGTATCAGGTTGGATGTTGAAAGAATTAAAAACTTGAATCATGTCCCATGTTCTATGCTTATAGGATTTTAGTAGACTATTTTTGGATATGGAATGAGCTCGACCTGATGTATGACCAGTCCATTATATACAAATACTTATAGTAACTTGATTCCATGAGTTTACGCCAAATGGAGGCCTTGGATCAATTCATCATACTCCACCACATTATTTGTACATATGAAATAAAGTATGAATGAAAATAAATATTTCTTCTCATTAGGAGAAATCAACATAACCCCAACACCAATGCCATTCCTACTTTTTGATTCGTAAAAGTACGACTACCACACTCTATCTTGATACTCCTATGCATTTTTGATGTTAGGTATAAGGGAATTATCCTCATGTATATAATAAGTCCCTAACCCTGTTTCTTCCATGTGATCATAAGGATAAAACTCAAAGTGTTCCTTTGACCAATTGTCAATTAGAATGTCAAGAACCTCCTCTACAGATGTGGAAACCTCAAGATGATCATCACTCTCCTTTTGTTCATTCATAAAACAATTCATGTTCATAGGCCCAAGTGTATAAGTATCAATGTGGTTATGAGAAATAAGATAAAATTTGATAGTCAAACTAGTTCCATATCTCGTTTTGAGTGGTATATGTGACCAATCTATAGAAAAATATCCCATACCTTCACAAGAAAATATATATGGAAAAATAAGGGAGGGAGTTCAATGACTGAAATATATTGTGATATTGAAATAATTAGGCATGCATGCAGAGTAAGTTTAAAATATTCTATGATTCCAATTGAGTTAACATAAGTTCCATCCAATAGGAAAAAACCTTTACTGGCTAGTGTATATTTTATGCCTAATAAATCAAAAATCTTCTTGGGCATAACAAGACTACTACCTCCATACTTTATAATGAAATTAGTACAAGGTACATACCAATGATTAGGGAGATGTAGAAGGGAGGTGGTTTGATGATATTTCTTGCTTTCCTTCTTTTTGCTGGCACAAACTTGTACAAGCACGTGGTATACCTTTTTCTAGTTCACTTGTGTCCTTAAGATGCCTCAAGGATTCTTGTAAAAAATATCTTTGTGCTAGAATGGAGAGGGCTTTCCACATAGTCTTATTCATTCTTTTTCCTTAAATTTCTACACTAGATTTGGAGGGGCATGACTAACCTTTACCTGGCCTTTTTGTAGAAATATCATCTCTCAATTACTATTTTCTTTGAGTCTGATTTATAAGAAGGTTATCCTTTTTAATAGTATGTTTTTCTTGTAATTCAAAGGGTTCCTCGAGTTATACATTATCTTTCTACTTGGGAGGTAGCTAATTGATTGACTATGGAATATGTTTCTCCTTCCATATCTCTCTTCTTAGATCTTTTTTGAATGCAACTAGACTAGTGTACATGTTTGTAACTTCTTGATTTACTCATGCAAAACTCACCCTTTTTCCTATTAATAAGGGTAGATTTATTTGATCCCTATAGTTGATATTATTCTCTTCTTACGGATGATTTTTCATGTTTCTCTTGGAGTGTATATGCACCTTGGACCATCAGAGCTTGGCTGAGAACTCCAATTTTGTAAGAGTTTTGATCATGAGGTTGATTACATGGGTAACACCACTCATA
The DNA here is from genome assembly GCA_018340775.1 of Taxus wallichiana var. yunnanensis. Lineage (NCBI taxonomy): Eukaryota > Viridiplantae > Streptophyta > Pinopsida > Cupressales > Taxaceae > Taxus > Taxus wallichiana. The sequence goes on from CM031241.1 coordinate 612,641,153, forward strand.
ATCATGTGCAAAGTTGGTCGAAATAGAATAATGGGCTTACAAGATCTTGCAACAATAGGGTATTGAGTGTTTAAGGGCCTAGGGTAACCTAGATTTGACCTTGCCCTTGGTCATTGCCCCGATAAAGCTATTTATTAGGATGGTATGATTGATTGATAGGTTGGTAGGGCTTGTTTTGTTGGGCTACTTACCTCTTTATGGTTACCATTTCATTTCCAATATTTTGCAACATGGTCATAACTCCATGCAACTCATTACGGGAAAGGTAAGAGGGATAAGCTGACTAATTACTCCATGAATGGTTGAAAAAATAGTATGCATTGGGAAGGGTTATGACAATAGAGGCATTGGTGACTGAGGGGCTATCTTCCCAACTTGAACTAGGTAATTTTAAACTCTAATAGTAATATCATAAGAGTCTAGTAATATATTCCTTCCCATGTATTGAATCATAATAGCTACATCACTGCTTCAAGGATGTGGAGATGGCTTAAATAGAGGGGGAATTATATCCCAAGTCTTTTGAAATTTGATATTAAAATATATCATAACTTCACGAGGGATATTTTGATGGTATTAAGTTTCTCAATGAGGGATAAATGGTCACTCTGATCTTAAAAATGTTTATAAATTTTATCCCCAAGGTCATCCCACATATGGTTAGAGGTTGTCCAAATACTTCTATACCATTGCAATGCCTTCCCTTAAAATATGAAGCTAATAATATAAGTAATATACCATATTCATTAATAAGGTGGATAGAGAAGACATTTGTAAGATCTAAAATATGTTCAATAGGAGTTTTTGAATTCTCTCCTTTAAATAATGAGATGCTCTTGAGGGTATCTATTGGTATATCATGATGTGCATTTAAAACCATAGGGCTACCACAATGGAAAGTGACAAAGGGTTGATTTATTTGAAGGGCCATATGGGAGTTGGGTTTTAGATTATTTTGATAGGAGAGGAAGGAAGAGTAGAAGAGGGAGTTGAATATATTTTAGATGATGAAAATGGATAACTTTCAACTGGTCTTACTCTTTTCCTTGGTGAAATTTATAGGTATTCAAAAGGATCACCTCTTTCATTTTTATTCCTTGTTTGTATCCTTCTCTGGCTGAAACCGAGACACTTAACCATTTGAACCAAGAGATTTACTATTGGGATTCAACAGATGTGTTATTGTGAAGCCTCCAAAGGATGGATATAACCAAGACACATACTAATCTAAGTGAAATGATATAAATCTCATAATTCTACTCTCACTAGGAGTGCCAAAATAGTTATTGATCATAACTCGCACCCTAAGATTTCATCATGGAAGATCAATAATTTTGGACAACATTGGATGATCTCAACAATGTGGGACTTAAAAATTGGGATCAACCTCTAGATAAGGATTGTTCTTCAACATATTCCTAATGCTAACACTAAAATATCTATAAGCTAAGCCCACTCTAACACATCCAAGTAACCAGGGTGAGAGAGGGAGGGAGGAGGGAACATAGATACACTGAGATAAAAATAGAGGTGATAACACTAAGAAAAAGGTAGCTCACTCTCTCTTAAAGTTTAGTAGAAGAAAGAATATCCAATGTAATTTTGGATGCGCAAATGCTTGCCACTTTCCAACTCAACAACTTAAATAAGATCAAAACCATGTTTAATTTGACACAAATGGTATGAAACTCTATAATAAAAACACAACGAATACATGATCAAAAATGAAAGAGAAGAAGGAAAAAAAAAAAATAATGCAAAGTAAAGGGTGGGTTCAAGTCACATTTGACATTATATTAAATTTTTAGTCTGCATAGACTACTATGACCATTCAAAGGGTAAAATGTATAAAAAAACACATGTCATGGGTCCAAACTCCTTAGCTCTATCAAAATTTTGACATAATAACATTAATAAGAAAGAGAGGATCCCTTCTATGAAGAAACACATTAAATTTTATAGAAGGGAGGAGTGGAAAGGGGATCAAAATATGTTGGGGAGATGCTTGACCTATTAAAACTTGATAAAACCTCATAAATTTCCCCTAGCATATAATCTCATCACCTCATGATGGTTCATCATTTTGGAGATTCCTTTTCTTACAAAAAAAATCCAAATATTTTTTGTGGATGAGCACAACCTGCAGCTCAATGGATGTCCATGAAATCTAGAAGATGAAAGAATATGATGTTTCCAAATGTCCAAATCTTTTACACAAGATCACCATTCTTCATCACTTTTATTGGAAATGGGATGAATATACTATTTTGGAAGTATTCAAGAGGATTTTAAGTCAAGGGAGGATCAAACAAGCATATTACAACTGAAAATGATATTTCCCGACTCCTATGTGCAACGTGCTTAAAATCCACAACTTCAATCTCTCAAAATAATTGATCATTTCCCATAAAGATTCCTTATTTTTAAAGGATTATCCAAGACATTTATAATAGATCAAAACTAAGGTAAAATGGAGCTTCATAATGAAATATATCATTAAAAAATAAAACCTGACCACCCACAAAAATCCTTTGTTCTCATGGATTCCATAGTTTTTCGAATACTTTGTGGGAAGTTTCTTGTAATGTGGTTCTATAAGACTTCTATTTCCATAGACATTCCCCACTTGCTGCACAAGTTTACTTCTTTTTATGTGGCTTTTTAATACCCAAGACCAAACTCCTTTGTTCTGTGTATTCTAGAGTTTACAAAACACTATTTTCTACTTTCCCTTAGCCATGTTAGACTTTGTTTCCCGCACCATAGTGGTGTTATCCTTTTCTACGTAGATTAATCTAAGATTTATAATCCCATTAAGGTATAAAAATTTGTTTGACAACATCTAGACATGGTGACCTCTTCCTTTATTTTGCAGCTTTCAAAATCTGTAGGACACTAATCTTTAGAAAGCCCACAGAACATCAAGATAGTGTTCTATGGATTTTGAACTTAGCAGTGTTCTAACTTGTTTACTTTTTCCGTAGGTTAGGAGAACCCAAAGAGCTCACTATATTTCTCTCTCCACCTTTTGTCTTTTCAAACCCGCAAGAAATTTTATTTGTTTTATGACATTTATAGAATCCATAGAACACTATTTTCCCTAACTTCATGCAATACTATAATTCAATTTCCCGTATCCTACCCTTCCAAAATTATCCCTAAATCTTGGGATCAAGCTTCTTATTTCTTGGGTTAGGAGAACCTTTTAAACAATAAGTTCCACCAAAATCTTCCCAAGTCCAAACTAACACTAACTTTATTCCATGGCTTTGAAAACCCACGAATATTGCATCTCTTAATTCTTCAATTACGCGCAACATAGAGATGCAAAGATTCCATGGATTTTCTCATAAAAATTGTGCAATGTCAAAAATTAAATTTACAAGTTGTTAAAATATCTTGGGGTTTCCTTTGACAACACCTTGTGTTCTCATGGAACAAAAAATCATTCAAATATCTTATTTCTTCTACTAATATCTTGTCTTTTCTTTGTAATCTACCACTAAATTCTCAACACTATGTGATTAAAGGATCATCTAATCTTGTTCTTCTTCCTACAACTCTATATAAATTTTTCTTATTCAACTTTAGATTTGTAATTATTTCACTTACAAATCAATGTGTACTTGTTACCTTACTCACAATAGACTCAATTAATATTCATTTTGTAACATTGTTATTTGTGTTTCGACTAGTTTTACCTATGAATTAAATACAAATTCACTTATTTTTTTCACAAATTTATTATTTCTTCCTCCAATTAACTTGTTCTCAACCCTAAAGTATGCATCACATGCCTCATTTTTTTATTTTCATAATTTTAACAAATAATTGACATTGTTGTGTATGTTTTTTCTTTTCAAATGCATAGTTCCATACTTTTTTAGCATGACGTCTAGCTATACGTTTTGACATTTTACCTTCCATGGGTTCTAATATCTTCTCATATATTTCAATCAAATATCTTGGCATTCTTCCAATTATCTTAAATGGAGGGGTGGTCCTAGGTAAGACATCATTTCTTATAAGTGATGGTGTTATAATTAATTGAACCATAGAAGGGGGTTGTGTGTCTAAGTCAACATATAACTATACAAGGCTAGTATTAAATTGTTCTTCATTTAGAATGGGTTCAACTGGAGTCATCATATGATCATCATGCAAATTCATTGTATCATCATGCTCCAATACTTCATTAGGGATAATTTTTCATTACATCATGTTTCTCCATGTGTTTCATCATTCATTACAAATTCATTACCATGTCCTACATATTCAATTTCATCATTTGGAAATATATTTTATTCTCTACTCTCAATTGAAGATGTTTGTAAATTCAATTCTATTGAATTAGACATGTTATTCTCAATAGAAACATTATTTATTATAGAATAAGTACCTTGAACTTCATTAGAACTTTTTTCTTTGCTCTCCTAAGTGTTTTCCTTTTATATCTCTTTCTCTTTGAACTTAAAAGTTTTCATTTGTTCTCTTTAATTCTTCTTTGACGATGACTATTGGACCTCATGGTTATTTTTTATTATTTTTTCTTCAACGAGGATGAAAATTCCAACAAAAATATCATTTTGATGTTTCAAACAAGATAAAATGGACAATTCATATGTTTTTTTATGTGTGGAGTGAGTTTAGAACTTCTAAAGTATAGAATTCATAGAGAAAATGGTAAAGGAAATATGAATTTAACATTTTTTTAATTATACAAAGCGTAGTAGACCCTTTACAAAATTATGTATTCCCTTTGTAGATGTAGTTGTAAAGAAAGCAATTAAATGGTAAAAAATCATTAATGCAACTACCATTTACAAAGGGCATATGTCCTTTGTAGAGGGTATGCGTCCTTTGTAAAGGGTGTACAACCTAAGTATTTTTCAAAATTTTAAATGTTTTCCTCCTAAACAACCATGGATTTTGGCTAGAGAATTTGAAGCTTAGGTTTGGATATGTATTTGATAAACCAAGAAGGCCCTTTTAGGATTTTGAACATTTTTTCCTTCGTAGACATTAAATTTTTGTTAGCTTTGTGTATAATATATATATGGACTTGTACAAAGGAGAATCGAGATTTTAAAAATATAAATTTTTAAAATTTAAATTATCATTTACAACAACTACTTTATTTATACATAATGTTACTCATTGTGATTGATTTACTAGTGTTAAATCAATAGTTTAATAAATTTTTGACAAGCAACAAGTAAATTACAAAACTTATATCTCAACAATTTACTCATTGTTGGCTATTGTTTAAAATATTTAAATATATGAAGTTAAGCTCAAAAAGTTGTGTCCGTACACTTGCATTTTCATTTTTCCTACTTTCTTGACTTGTAAAATCATTTAAAATTATTATATTCAAATAAATTATAATAATCTTCAACATTTTTTGAATCCTTGTATAAAATTTCATTTGTTTTCTCCAAAAAAGTGTGTCCATACACATGCACTTTTCTTATGTTTTCACAAATAAACTTACTATGTCACTGTTAGAAATGAGTAAATTTCACATACTTATCTCATTTGGGTATTGTAAAAATTACATATTTAGAAACTAGATTCAAAATGTCACAATTTATCTTCTTAAGTGTCTCCCAAATCATGTATTGCTATTTTTCGTAAAAATGTAGCCACATATCCCCGTTTTGACCCCCATTATCCTGCATCTACCCAAAAGTCATAGTTGAATCTTGTTTTTATATGTTTTATGATATAAAGTTCCATGAATTTTTACATTGGAAACTTTAAGTTTTTAATAATGTCCTTTAAATTTTATAATATAGTCTATAGAATAAACATTTCTTCGATTTACTGTGTTTTATCAAGTTTATAGTTGAGTCTTTATTTTATGCTCACTAAAAGTTTATACATTGTTAATCATAATAAAATATTTTTAATTTATAGTTTTATGTTTATTATCATGTGTCTAGAGTCAAGGTTTTATTCCATGTCCCGAAAAGTCATACTAGAAAATAAGTTCATTTTTAAATTTATTTGCATATGGTATTAGTCATTTTATGTCAAAATATTTTAGTGTCTCAAGTCAAAAGCAGTAATTTTAGTGTTATAGTATATTTTCCTCAAGGAGAAAGTGTCAAAAATTGTTAAATGATAAAAATGCTTGCATTTCAAACAAATGCATTTTCTATGTAACCTGAAATTTGCCTTGGGGGAGGGAGGGGCGGGGGGTTGGGGGAGCATTCTAAAATGACCCTAATTATTACATTTGCTAAATAAGTAGAAAAATATTGAAGGATGGAAGCAATGGAAGAAGAATGTCGAATAATGACCTCTCATCAATCACTAGCGTGCGAGCCACTTTAGATTTAGTGGCATGTCTATTCGGTTGCTTTCGATTATGTTTTTCGAGTGTTGTTTTGTATTTCAGTTTTGAGTTCTTATGATGTGGTGTGTTGAATAAACCCTATTGCAACATTGGGGAAAAAGACATGTTCTAGAGAATCAAAATTTTTGAGGGTAGGTGAAGATTTGAAGTAAATAAATTTGTTGTATAGTTAGTCTAGGGACCTCTACAAGAATCCATGAGAGATTAAGAATTCGAGGCTCGAATAGCTCAAGGAATTTGGTTCAAGGGAGTTTTAGGAATCTATGAGGGATTTATGAATTCAAGGAGTTAGAAACCTTAATGGAATTCAGTTCACAAATATAACTAGATGAAGTGTTATACTTGGTCAAAATAATGTTTTTAGGGATCAAGATTTTCAGGATATGTTTTCTCTTCTCCCATGTTCATACTAATGGGGGAATGTTACAAATATTCCTTTGTAATAGTACTGCTCATACAACTAGTTATGTGGGCTAAAAATATTTTTAATATGTGTGAGTAATTACATTGTGATCTAAAAATGTAATTGAGTAAGTATAATGTGAGTTGTATGTGATCTATAATAACTCACAAGAAGATAGGCTTGTAGGAGATTCTTTAGGTTTATGTTGAGATATTGTTAGGATTATGAGAGATTCATGGAGGAGAGAGAATAAGGATTTTAGATACGGTTAGAATCCACATTTAATATAGGAGAATCTACCTCTTTATATGTAACTTTCATAGTGTAATAATGTATCCCAAATAAATTGAATAGAAAAATAAATTATTAATGTGTTAATTTTGTCTAAATATCTAGCCAAAATTACATCTACAAGCATGCAAAGGTCATAGAGCCATGTCCTAAACAAGAGAATAGTTACTTTAAACATTGCACTCGAGTTTCAATCAACAAAAGAGTTAGGTCACATAGGTGAGGCACAACATATCTCACTATTACCACGCTAGGTACATTATATATTATGTAGTTAGATCATTATATTAGCGTCAAGAGACATGAGGGAACACCTATGGGTTGATTATCTATACACACTTGCACAAGCACTTAGAAGAACTACACGAGGTATGAGTTTCATAATGAAGATATGTATTGCAACAATGAGATTGGTTCAAAATTTGGGATTTTAACCACCAAGGGTGGTCTAACCTCAAACAAACAAACACAGACATACACATGTTGTTCTCCTTTTGTCAAAGCTAATACTTTGATGAAGTGTTCTACATGTTTATAGGATTTTCAATTTGTTGTAGGTCATCATAGGTCATCCTAAGGTTTTGCAAGCAAGAGCGACATATAGTGAGTACCATTTATAGAAAATTGAAGTACATAAGAAGTTATAGACCCAAATTGTCTCCTAGTCTGAAACCATACAACTCATGTCATGGACTATATAACTCCTACCTAGGCCTACCAAATTCATATGGTACTTCATTTCATATGGTCCTGGAATTTCTCATTTCTACTTTTATGTAGAATTCACATCTTCAAATTTGCATGTTCTATTGTCATGTATACCTACATCACTTAATAATCATCTTGAATAGATAAGTCTATCTCTCCTCTTATGTTTTTAACTAGTTACTTATTGTTTATCAATCATTAGTTCATTTCAATTCGATTGTATTATTATGGTCATGTATAATTGATGTTTGAATTTAATTAGAAATGAATAGTCTACTTGTTGTCGACCCTTACATTATTTTTAGTTGTCGCATAATAACATTCTAAAATCTAATTAGAGTGTAAACACTTCTAATGCACATACTATTTAGTATTCCATAAAATATATCACCTAGGAGGGGACTTAGAGACAATTCACATTCATCATCACCAAGATATCATCCAAGAAAAATATCAAATCTATCTACTCCAAAGGATATTATCCCAAAGTGATACCTCTAAAAAAACATAATATATTCAACAAGGTACCAACCATGAGACATCATAGAATTAAATTAAATTCCATGTTTTCTAATATCTCGCTCTAGAGAGAACTTGTGCAAAAGACAAAAATGTTTGAGAGAAATATATGAAAAATTAAAAAATGATGAATTTGTGGATTTTGCATTATTTATCATAGCTCATCTAGTATATTTCATAGAGGCAATTTAGAATGAGAATTGACACAAAGCCATGTATAAATTTATTTGTGTGATAGAAAGAAATCACACTTTAGATACGATAAATATTCCAACAAGAAAGGATGTTATTGGAGTAGTGGCTCTACATGACATAATTTAATGCATATGGAAATATTGATAAGAATATGGTAATACTGGTTGAAAAGGGGTATTTAAAGTAATCCATAATTGATTTCGATGAGATATTTGCATCTATAATGTGGTATCGAAAGAATAAGTATATATGTGACAACCACAAGGTTATGAGATTATTGGTCATGGAATAAAGTACATATTGAAAAATATTTGTATGGTCCTAAGTAAGTACCAAGAATTTGGCATAGTCACATTGAATCACACTTATTGAGTGATAGTCTTAGTAGATGAAGAAGCGAACAAACTATTCAAACTATGGTGAATGATCAAGGTGAAATTTTGATTGTATATTTTTATGTTGATGATTTGATATTCATAGGAATTTTTATATTTGACCTATTTAATTGAGTAATGAGATAAAAAAATTAGCTTTGAAAAAATATTATTTAGAATTGCAATAAATCAAACAAGTGATGGAATTTTCATTCATCAATCCAAGTATGTTAGTGATGTTTTGAAGAGGTTTAAGATGTTGAATTGCAAACCAACACCTACACTTGTAATATCAGGTTTGAAATTGAGCAAGGGGATGAGAACAACTATGTTGATATAACATTGTATAAAAAGACTAATTGGAAGTTTGATATATTTGATGAAATGAGTGTCCTGGAAAATTTTGTGTAGTAAGTCTAATTTCAAGGTTCATGGAAACTCCAAAATATTTGTATTGGTAAGTGCAAAAATAATTTTGAGATGTACATAAGTGGAACAAAAGTGTAATGTATTATATATATAAAATTAGAAGAGTTCAAGCTAAGTAGATACATAAATTAGAGTGATAGTGTAGGAAACATTGATGACATAAAGAACACTTGAGGATATGTTTTTCATTTCACTTTAGAAGCAATGTCATACACTTCCAAAAATATTTCATTGTAATACTTTCATCAACAAAAGTAAAGTATGTAGCAACTACATCAACACTATGTCAAGCAATATGGATGAAAATAATATTGTCATACTTAAACAAGAGAAAAAGGGAACAACAAAGATATTTTTGATAATAATTCAACAATAACACTTTCAAATAATCACATGTTTTTCACAAAAGAAGAAAACACATTGATATAAGATATCACTTCATCATAGAGCTTGTCAACAATGGTGATATATACTTAGAGTTTTGTATATTTGAAGATCAAGCGCAAATATTTTCAAAAAGATATTAGCTAAGGATACTTTTGAGCATTTGAGAGAACATTTAAGCATCATCAATGTGGGAAGTCAAGCTTAAGGGGTAGTACATTGGAATTATAAGCTTGACTTTGTGCATCTAATTTAATATTTTTATGCATTTACAATTTTAAGATAGGGTTCTATTTTCATGGTAGATAGGTTTCTTCTAAAATGAGTTAACTATAAATATAATTGTTTAATTCATTAATAATAATAAAGATTGTAATATAAGAGGGCATTATATTGAAGAGAAGAAAGAAGGTGAAAAGCCACATGTAGAAGTTTATATATGCAACAACATCTACTTCAATATTGTATATGTAATTTGTTTACTACATTATATGTGAACATTTGTTTCACAAAATATTATAACATACCTCCAATCTAAACTTAAATATTGTTAGATATATAGTATTTGAACGGTTTGATAGTATTCACAATTAAAGAAAACAAAAATGGCTAGGGAAAAAGATTTTTTTTTCAATGAAATCGCTTCTTAAAAAACATAACAACATTGCTAAACATGCTTGTAACTTTCTCATAAATAATAATTTATAAGTTAAAAATGAAATAAAAGAGATTTTTAAAGAAACAAGTTTGAATAACGTCGTAGTATGTGAATGAAAGGTTTTAAGGAATAATTTAAATTTTAACCAATTTATGGGAAGAAAACAAATGCCCGGCTATAACATTGTGCATTACAAAAGTGTTCCCCAAAAAAACAAAAACTCTCCATTTGATAGAGAGTGATTATTCTATTAATTGTACGAGATTTTAGTAAAGTAAGCACTTAACATATTTTTTTATGTGCGTCCAACATCACGGTCTAAATCAAGGTGCAATAACAACATTGATTACTTCAACTAGTTAGACCATTTGCGACGAGAGTAACACCATTCTTTAACTAGTACTACTTCCTTCATGATGAATATAAGTAATAACAACATTAATTACTATAACTAGTGGAATATTATATGTCAAGTCTCTTGGTTATTATTTTTCTCAAAACAAATTTGTATTAATTAGTTATTATTTTTGTATAATAATTATAATTATTAACAGTGATTCTAATTTTTCTTTTTTTTAAAGATTAGAGGAAAAAATATATACAAACAATTTATGTTTATATATGGGTCACTTTTATACACGTTTACTCTTGAAGTGCTCTCAATAAAATGCTACTAAGAAGTGATAAGTTCCTTATTTTCATTTGATAATCAAATGATCACAATTATTTCTCTATTAATAGAGTATTGAAATTCAAGCATCGAAAAAATCAATAGACTTCTAATGGATAGAAATGAGAAAAGAGGAAATGGTTGAATGGTCCCATCAAATAACAGGGTAATACAAAATAATATGCTAGAAATGTGTAAGCGATCATGACACGGGTCATGACCATATACATAATCCGATGTGGGACTCGAGAATAATAGGGCTAAGAGACAAATTTGCACGGGGTTCCATGAAAAAGTTTCGAGCCTTAAAAGCTTTCGTAACGGATAATAAAACATAATTTAAACCATTCTCAAATACATTTAAACAAATGAGCATAACATATATAAAATAAAGATGTGTTCTTAGGGCAATATAAGTGATGTGAGCACACACTTTAAAGTAGAATATACAAACATGATATAAATCTTACTCCAAATCCAAGTAGATTTGAGTTTGGAGATGCAAAGTCTTGGAACCTCCAAAATGATATTCATCTCTTTGGCACAAACATGGGTGAGTGCAAAAGCTAAATATTGAAACAAAAAAATAGCATATTTTATTTGTCTTTAATGTGAACCAAGTCCTATGGGTTCATCATTACATTGCAGAGGTGGAAAGATGGATTAGAGTTGAATTATTATACATCATTAGTGAAAGGCATTCACCCCAAGAAATGAATATAAGTTCATCATTACATTGCATAGGTGGAAAGATGGATTAGAGTTGAATTATTATACATCATTAGTGAAAGGCATTCACACCAAGAAATGAATATAAATCAGTGAGTGAGGTTGTGTAAAATGGAAATGAAAGAAATTATAGAATAAAACATGAAAAAATTCAAAACAATAAGTCTCATTCACACCAAGAAATGAATATGAATCACTAAATGAGGTTTTGTAAGATGGAAAAGGAAATAGAAACCTTAAAATGAAAATATGAAAAATTTCAAAGCAACAAATGAAATAATAAACATAGAATATGCTTGTCCACTCAAAAAAATTAAATATATATTTAATCAATGGATTTGTTTTTAAATAAAATTGGTTAAAACATGATCCAGATAATGTTTTTAGACATATTTTATAGTCTTTCATCATAATAACTGTTTAGTTACAAATAGGACTCTTTATATTATTCCAATCGAATATGCAGATCGGATATATAATTTTACAAATAAATATTTATTAATTGTAAATATTTAATAAATTTTCATTATCAATTAAATTTGGTAGCCAAAAGTCAATCTTCATTCTTATAAGAGTCGGTTTGAGGCTCTCTAATCTTTTTGAGCCTCCATATCGAGGGTTGGTGGGACCCCACCCATTACAAACACTGAAAGATGAGACGATGAAGCACAAACCAAAAAGAGGAAACAAGAAGAAAGCAAACTACAAAACACATAGCCAAAAAATGCGCTCTGAACTAACAGACTAGATTATTCATCATCAAAATCTCGATTACCTCTTCTCGTAACATTGACAAAAGAGAAGGAATGACTCACGAGCTACCCCGAGTAGCCATATGACAATAGCCACCACTAGTAGTGGTAATATTGAGTAGGAAAGTGTAGGTGGGGCCTTGCAACAACTCCCGAATGCCAAAACACTAGTAGGCTCGGGGTGGCCGAGAGGAGTATGAATCTCCGATAAATCCATGGTTGGAAGATGGCAAGGCCACGGGTCCGGTGAATCTCGATAATAGCCTATGCGAAGCGAGAGAGGACATCGTTCCAATTCACCGATGTTCCACCAAAGCACGATCAACTCCAACCACTTTCCGCGACAAGGCCCACTGACATGGATAGAGTGGCGAGATTACAATGCTTCATTCTTTAAAAAAGGCAATCGCAACAACTTCCAATTTGTTACGGATAACTCAAGAAAATTCAAACAAACACTAAAGAAAATTTGGAGTTTATCCGATATCTTTTAGAATCACAGAGAAAGGTGTTCCCCGAAACACGTTGGTGTCACAAACAAACTTGACGAACCAATCCAAAACCCTCTTGAGACGGGACCGTGAAATGGAATTGAAGAAGATCATTTCTCTTTTGTCGTTGTGGAGAAAAATAGCAGGAAGAAAGGGCACTACCATGAAGATAGAAACAATAGGGAAAGGAGTCGAATTGGTGAAAGAGGGTGAGGAAGGCTATTTTAAAATAAACCACACAATCCAAGACCAGAAGCAATTAATCCTAACTTAACTAACCATCACTAATAATAATTGCATGCATCCCTCGCCTCATCCCTTGAAATGGTACCAAAGTTGGCCAATAAATCGACCGCTTTGTTAACTTCTCTAAATGCATGGGAGGCTTGCCAAAAAGATAATTTGGCCAACCAAAACAAAATATTATTGATATAATAGTTAAGAGACCAATTCTCCGAGCTTCATTTATGGATGGCATGAATAATCACTTGAGAGTCTCCTTCAATATAGAGACGCTCACAGCCCGAAGCGACAGCAAGTTTCATGCCTTCGAGCAAGGCCTGAACTTCAACTAAATTAAAACCGGCGACTAAAACTTTCCCAAACTCATCTCTAATTATACACCCCGCCCCCGATATACCAGGATTACCCTTGGAGGATCCGTTGAAATTCAGTTTGCAAAATCTGAGGGGAGGGGCGGGGGTTGGGGTGGAATGACAATGTTAAATATTGTATTAATGTTAAATATGTTGATAGATTTTCTTGATTTGTTTGATGTTTCATATTGTTGTCTCTATTTTTATTTGATGTTTCAAATTGTGAGAGTTTTGAGGGCCCCAAGTTTCTCGGGAGGATGGTGATGAGAGATAGATTGGTATTACTGTTTTTCCTTTGAAAAAAAAACAATTAACAGACATGACATGACAGTGAGACATTACCTTTACTTTTAGAAGCACATCAAGGAAAGATTCATTAACCTCCGGTTTTATTTCACATTAGTATATCATCAATATTTCACATCAAGGATGGATTTTTTTGGATCATGCTGTCAATTCACACTAGTATCATCAATCTCTACCCTCCACCATACTGTCAATTCACACTAGTATCATCAATCTCTCTTCTCCTCTATTTCTGTTGCAAGTGAAATGAATTACAAACTAGTTTTAACAATTCCATTCAAAACATATACTACCATTGTTACCCCTTTTTCTTTACAGAAAAGAAAAAAAGAAAAATCCTTGAACGCTGAGAAATAACTTGGATTATCTAAACAAAGATCAGTTAATATAGAAGTGTCCTCATAATGGGGAGGAACCACAATTGATCTTTGGCTGGCTATAAATAAATAAATAAATTTAAGCTCATTTTCTAAATGTGATCACAATGTGAGAACTAAATCCTAAGCCTGTTGAGAAGCTTCAACTTGAGAAATAGATCCCTCCCATCATATACTCGCATTTTATTCGAGACATTAAACCTCTGCAATCCATAATCTTTAAACATGAATTTTTCTCAAATAAAATTTTGCAGGAGAAAATTTAGATGGTCCAATCCCTACATCGTGGCCATTCATTAGATGAATGGTTAGATTACAGAATACAAATATGATCTCCTTAAATATAAATACTTCTAACCACTCCTGACATGGATAATTCCAACTATAACATTAATGTTTGATACAAGAATGGAAAACTGTACATTTGACTTGTAGCTGGAGTCTGCCATGTTATTCCGATGTTTCTGATCTCTATAACTTATCTAAACTGCTACTTCATGAAATGATCCTCTTTACAAGAATTTTAGTTGTTCCTATAAAAATGTTATGATTAAATTAGCGTGCACAGGAGTTTAAAAGAATTTTAATTGTTCCTGACATCCTGAACAAATGTGTTCATTAAATTAGTGTGCACTGTGAGAGCTATGATTTCCATGGGTCACAGAGTTATTGGGGATTCAACATCTTTGAATTAAATCCGAGATCAAGTATAAAGTAAGTGGTTCATTCTACCAACTATATCGTGGTGTATATCATTATTAGGCCGATAGACCTACTCTATAATTCAATACAAACATTTTTTACATTTGTCATGCTTCTCCGTTGAGATCTCTTGTAATATAAATAAATAATGAGAATGATATGATGCCAGATTGGACTCTTAACATTTCTACAAACCAATGATGGACGAAAATGCTATGTATATTAAGCTGTGCCTAAACATCATATAGAGGCTCTTCCTGTATATTATAGGATAAAAATGTCTAACAGAAAAAAATCTTCCGCAAGACAAGCTGCTTGCACAGTTTGCTCCTCCTACAATCTCTCATGGTAGTCTCAATAGCTCCTACCAGTTTTTGTGGGCATTTTTGTTTTGTTTTTGGGTTGTATTTAGTTAAATGGTTGGCTACCAGTTAAATGACAATAAAAACTCAGTTTTTATCGAAAAATTAATGTCACAGAGATAGTGATGGCAGCATTTGCTACCCGAAAAAGATAAAAATGGTTAGAAGGTCCTCGGCCTCTGTAAATGTGTCCACAATGAAATATTAAAGGCCACCAGATTTTACTTAATCATAGATCCTAGTGACTCAGTGAGTCTTTTTCCAAGTAATAAAAAAGTATAAAAACTAGAATATAGAACTATCTAATAAAAGAAAGACTGCACGTACTTTTTGATCTGATGGTTGTCAGTAAAGAGATCGACTATGTTCATATTCCTTTTACGATCTGATATTTTCCCATTGAAAAAGAAAATCATATATCATTCATTTATCACTCACCAATTAAAATAACTCATTATTAATTTACTAGTTTAATCCTTAGATTTCAAATGAAATCTACAAGGCATTGGTCCCTGAAAAATAATTTTAGATCATGCTTGGCTTATACATTCAGGATGGAATGTAATTGTTATGAAGCTGCCAACAGTTTTCCTCAGTCCTCGGTCTGGAATTCCAGCATTGCTTTTGCTACTCAGGGAATAATGATCACAAATCCTCTTTGGCAGAAGACGCTATCCATTTGGTTCAGAATGTAATTCCCCTTTGCTAAAAATTATTTACAAAATCACCACTCCGAATAAAACTATGCAAAACAGAAGCAAATCCAGTTTTTCTATTAATTCTATAACTACTACACTTTTTCTATCAAGTCTAACTCCCACATTGAATGATTATCACCATGTGGAGTAACCCATTGTTTTATGAGGTAGACCTAAAATATAGAAAAAGAAAATACCATCAAACAAATATGAGAAGTAGGGAATAAAAAATGGTAAACTATATTTAAATTAAAACAAAAATGTTTTGTAAAACCTAGCACAATATAGAATTCTAATGTCGTCATAAACAATTCTATTACTTCCATCAAAGAAATCACAGTGTCACATTTTTATATAATAAAATGAAAAATATGATAAATTTTCATGGAACCGTTGTATTCGGTAGCTCTGACAGCAAAATATTTTTTAAAAATCTATTTCAATGATGTATAGACATCTGTCCATGAATTTAATCATTCTCAGTCCACAAGATTGGAGAAAGTTTATGGATATTAGAATCAATTCATGTGATCACATAAAACTTTGGAATGTAAATGGGCGGATTTTAAAAACATGATGATGGATCACAGAAGTTGATCTGAAACGTGAATGTCAATAAAATTCAGACAGTTTTAATCAGAATATTTCATTCATCTATAAAACTAGTAAACTATCACCTTACCCAGTTATGTGTTTAAATTTTAACGATAGAAAAAGAACATTATACAGAATCATATGCAAATGAGTGCCACCTAATTCATGCAACCGAAAGCCACGACAATATATTAATTATGGGAATTGGGTGTTAATTATAGGAATTGAAACATCAAGGTGTGCTTGAAGATTATAAAACTTAGCACTTACACTATACTTGCATAAATATATAATAAATCTGCAAGAATAAAAAACCATAAATCTGCTCACAAGGTGAGTGAACAGCAAAGATGAGAGAAATAAAGTTTTTGTTTTATTAAACTGTCTTATTCCTCTTGCTGTACGTAGCAGTCTGGAATGTACAGAATTTATTTAAAAACAACAAACAAACTGCAACAACTGATTAGGCAGAAAACTGAAGATGAGTGCTGAGATTACAAACCAAGTAACTGATTATTAACAGCAACATCTGATTATTAACTGAAATTACAAACTAATGATGACTGCAGTCGAACTGGAGTAGTCGGTGGAAGTGAGGCTGATTGAAGAGTTGATCGTGCATCCTCCAGTGCTTAGTAGTTAAAAGTTTGAATAGAACAAAATACTATACCAGTGGACTGTAATAATAATCCTATGCATAGAATAGTGTTTCCTCTACTTGATCTGTCGGAAAGGAGCTTCCTTGATAATGCTCTGTTGGCACACAACTGCAACTGCAGATCCAATCAACGGACCCACCCAGAATATCCACTGCACAAACCATACCTTAATTTTCACTAATTGTACTGAAAGAAAATAATTAACAGAGTTGATTATGTACATTATAATCATCTTACATGGTCCACCCATGATTGTTTATGACCATAAACCACAGCTGCTCCGAAGCTCCTGGCAGGGTTGATGCCTGTGCCAGTGATTGGAATGGTTGCCAGATGAACCAGGAATACTGCAAATCCTATTGAAAGGGGAGCCAGTACCTGAAGTCATACCAGTACAGATTATTCTAAATATATAGTCAACTAATGTAGCTATCTACAATGTTGCTACCTAATAAAAGAGTGTTAAATATAGTATGATACTGCAATTCATTTATTATTAGTATTTTTACAGGTACGTGGGGGTTGTGAGCGGTGAGCGAAGGATCAGTTGCACAGAAGACAGTGAAGACTAAGACGAAGGTGCCAATTGTCTCTGCAACCAGGGCTGTTCCCTGCTTATAACCAGGTGCCACCACGTTGGCTCCTCCTCCACCTGAAATGTAGTAGGAGCTCTGTAGGGCTCTCACCAATGCCACTCCACACACTGCACCCATGCACTGCGCCACCATGTACAATACTGCTCTATTTGCAGACATCTTTCTAGCAAGGAACAACCCAAATGTAACTGCAGGGTTTATGTGCCCACCTGCACGAATTTCCAAACAAAGCTATACACACCATTAAAATTCATAGACAATCAAAAGTCATGCACTCCATTTAAACTGTAGTATAGATTTTGTATATTATATTATATAAATATTCATGGTAAGTTGTCTGTAGATTTTGATTGTCACGGTAAATTGTCTTAGAAAATTAAATCTAAAAACAAAATTATGATTTTTATTTCCATGTTTTTTTCGGTGAATTTTAATTAGAGGCGTATTTTTATAACCGGAGATCAAATACCGTAACTGGCATGTCTATGCCATGCAAGTTTCAAAACCTCCGCTTGAGAGAGGCTATATATGTCATGAAGTGCCTTACCAAACACCCAAACCACCATACCACCTGCTCTTTTTATGAATAATTGTACTATCTTATTTATTGACAATATAAAAAATCAATTTCTTTTTTAAAAACTTCCATTTAAAAATAAATTTACAAAAAAACACATCCGAAGAAAAAGAGAAAACACTGTTACACAATATATGTCAAATTAATATAAACAATATAACTACAGGGCTGAAACCATATATTTATCCATCCTCGGTCAAGATCTGTAGACATTTTTTGTGGGTATCTGTTTAATAAGAAAATAATTAAAATTTTAATTATAAAATACTCATGATAGATCTCTTCTCTAAATTCCTATTCTTCATCTGCCTTAATAGATAGATAAATACCATATAAGACTGGTAACGTTTTGGTACAATAAAACAGATAGGAAAAAATAAACTAACCTAATATTTATTTATAGCACCCTGATATTGAAATATACTACCTGAGATGCCTGCGGTGCAGTAGACAAGCACAAAAATCATTCCTCCAAACGCCCATGCAATTCCCAGCGCATCCACTCCTCCACAGGGGCTCTTTTTATTGCTGTGGGCATGTCCTATCACAGTAGCAATTGTCACATACAAAAATAATAATGTTGCAACAAACTCTGTTAAGATGGCTCTATAAAATGACCACTGCTTGAATTCGTTAAAATTCAGAAGCACAGCAGGAGGAGGATCCTTGAACTCCGCCATATTATACCAGGTTTTCAACTCAATTCAGTTCCTTCCTTACAATCAGATTTAAACCAGTTAAACTTTGATTTGTAAGGAAGCCTGCACAGAACATATATTTATATGTACAGCCCAAATTATTTAACATGATAAGCACTAACAAATTAGTACGAATCTAACATCAACCCATTTCACACCACCATTATTCTTCGCTTTTTTTTCAAATAACCTCATGGTTGGTTTTCTAGCTTTTGTAATCTAGAATATATATTATTTCCTGTTTTGAACCAAGTGTAGATTATAATTCTATTCAGCACAAATGCTTCCCTGATATTTTTGAAATCAATCATTTTCTTAATTTAGATTGTGTTAGTCCTCCAAAATGTTATTATTTTGAAGGTGGAAACCAACTTAGGGTAATGGAAACTTGTTTTTATCAAACATAAAATTGTTAAAAATGTAAGTATGAGTGAAAGTAACTCTTACATATCATTATTCATTTATTAACTATGAAGTTTATTAATAAAGTTAATTTTAATAAGTTTAATGCTAAGAATATTGGAAAAAACAGTCACACTCACATATTAAAGGAGGAGAATTTAAAGCTAACTACCATCATACCAGGTCACTCAACGCCCACTCCTCAAAAAAAAAGAGATCAACATCATTTTCTTCGTGAATCATAATGAAAAAGAATAGAAGTACAATAATTTGGCCACTTTGAAAGGAACACTCTTAGAGTTTGTAATAAGTCTCCAATGATAAATTATATCAAGATCAGTTGTATGGTATGGTTAGGTATATTGACATAACAAAGCTAGAACATGACCAATTTCCTTGCAGGCATTCTACCGAATACAAGAGGCTTTTAAGGGAATTTTTTTCCTAATTCTCTATTATTTTGTATATGAATATAATTTTCCTTTCATCACGAATAATTCAGTGTAGGGATCAAATTTAATTTTGTTTATGTTTTCCAAATGTCTTATGTTAGGAAACCATTGACTTTGCAGCAATGAATACACAGAAAATTAAATAACAAAACAATTGTTTACAGAGATAGCGATAAGAAAATACCAAACATGCAAGAGACAAACAATGATTTTACGTGATAAAACCTCAGCTGAGTGCTTAGGGAAACATCCACGGTGCAAGATATCAAGCTTTTATTAACTCAAAATGAACAAATTACATGCAAACTCTTTATGAGCTATTTTGGATCTCCACAAAAATAAATACACCCAATTGGCGAAGTATAGTTAGGATTCCTCCACTTAAAAATATAGTGGGAAAATGCCATTAAGATTTTCCTTTCTAAAAATAGAATTAGGTTGAATTCGTCTTTCTTGAAACAAGGGATTGACTTCTTAATTTTTGCTTCAGGGCTCTGCCTTTGAAAACCCTGCGGGGAGCTCCATAATATGTCGTCGCCCCCTAGACCCCCTGTGACATGAGCGGGGGGGATAAGTGCCCCCACACCCCCTTCTAAAAGTGAGCTACAAACCGCGTTGCAAAGGGACCCAAAATTTAACTTTGTTGTCAAATTTAACTTTGTTTATGTTCTTCAAATGCCTCCTAGCTTGTTAGAGCACGATAACACTTCAAAAAAAATGTTAAGAAGATGTGATATACCAATTCAAATATATTGTAAAGTTTTTTTATCTTTATTTAAATACTTTTTTATTCAAAAATTACATACAATTTTTTTAAATTTTCCATTATATACATATTGTGCAGATTTTATCTTATTTGAAAGTAGTTTGTTGTAAGGACCAACATTTATAAGTTGATTGACTTAACACTAGCAATCGCACGTGAAATGTGCGATGGAAACACCAAAGGGGATGTATTGAAGAAGTAAAATTGAATGGAGTGAAATAGCAGGAGAGGAAGAGGAGAGATGAAGTAGGGATTTGAGGGAGAAGCACAAGGATGGGGAGAATTTTGCGAGGAACCAATGGGAAAGTCTTCTTTCCTACAACCACATGCCGTTTTTTTTCAAATTGTCAAAAGGAATCTCAGAATGCAAGGAATGGTCAATTGATACTACTAATGTACATTCTTATCACATTACTTTTCACCATAGGATTACATGTTTACTAATAAAACCATGAAAGTGTGCATGTAATGTCCAAGTCTAAAAGAGATTATTTGATTTCTTAAATATAAGATATGATGTACTTACTCTAAATGTGGCCCAATAGAGAGGCAACACAGAGAAAAATGGTGACCATGAAAAAGACATACATGAAAAATGACAAATGAACTGAAGAGAAATAAAAAAATATGTTGTTGATATGGACAACTTGGTCTTGGACATAATAAGCTACCCATAGACTTCTTGTACTTTCTCCAAGCATGCATACGGACTCCAAAACTTCATGGTACTTGAAATTTTTTGTGTAATCATGTGAGGCATTTCGATTAGCATTGTAGCAATTCAGCTTAGAGACCCTGAGAAGACACCAAAACATTCTGAAACCAACAAACTTTGTTGAAGAACAACACAACATTCTGCAACATTTTGAGAAAATCTTCATAGACATCTTTGATATTCTCCGCAAACATATTTGAGCACATAATAAGACTTTGGCAGGGAAGGAAACAATCAACATTTTTTCATTTTAGAGAGCAATATTGCTTTACAAGCCATATCTGAACACCATGATGTACCTCCTCTAGAAATCCTCCAAAACAAATAATTTTTCACATTCTTCCATCTTGGAAAGTACACAACGGTTGTGATCCATCTCCAACATATGAAATTATACTTTACGAAGTCGAAAACACTCTGAATCAAGAATGTGGCCCTCCTTAAATTATCTGGGCCATTAGTATACATCACAATACTCTTATATCATTGGAATTTGAGTTTGACTAAGGAGAATGCAATGCGAGGTATCACCACCATTCATGACTTAAACACTTTCTCTTCACACCCTTTCCATGATTTTTCTTCTCCTCCTTTTGTTGAGAGAGCCACCCTAATCCTTAGAGCCAAATTCTCGTGAATGATTTTTCATGCCATAATGGTGTAGCTTAAAAACATGATGATAAATAAAATAAAAGCCAATATGTTAAACTTTGATACGATGTACCATGTTCTAATAGATGGTTGTCTATCCAATTCCTTGACTATATCATTTTCAAAATTATAGTTCACCTTGTTGAAGATGGATTTTAACCTATGAAAAAAGTAAAGCTCAGAGGCGATATCAGAAGACCAAGGAAGAGATATATCTCTAGCCACCTCCAAATCCAAAATGGGTCATTCCTGAAAGTAGACACCCCATGAGTACACATATTATTAGCTTCTTGTTGTCGATCAATAGATAATTACCAAGCAACAATGTTACATCTCGTATGTTCAATGCATCTAAAATAGTGATAGTCATCTATAAGGGTGCCGATTCAACTAAGAAAATACATTAAAATCTAATATTAAAAAAAAGAAACATTATTTAGTGTATTCAACTAAAAATAATAATTATTAACACATGTAAACATATTTTATGAAATTTAATTACGTCGAGAGGCAATCCTATAGTGGTAGCCGTGGTTGTAATGGCTTGAGTAGTTCATTTTTTGGGCCAACGTCAAAAAAAGAATTAAAAATTATGAACCAACACGATGTTTAAAAAATACAAAATTTATGAATCGACACAATGTTTAGAATATTTGGGAAATATATAAATAATAGAGATCAATATTTGGAAAATGTAGTCTCTTTTTACTTCTAGCTTCTCTTCAAACCCCAAACGCATTGGCACATCACCAAGCCTAACTGGTAGCTCACTTGAGGCATGTACAGGTGTTAAGCCCCTCCTTTATATGAGCTTTGCAAGAATGTTTATCACCATAAGAGGAACAATGCACATATATAATTGTATGCATTCTAAGATAGAAACAAGGAAACTAGATCTAAGCATAAATGCACCATAATATAGATGAGAACATCACAATAACAAGGAGGAATCAGATCTAAGCCATGAGCATTATCAAGAACACAAGGGTTTGGATCCATAAACATAAAAGAAAATATAAAGATCCGAAATATAACTCAAAAGTTTAGAACCACTCCATTGTATTAATTCATCAACATTATAGTAGCCAAATACATTCAAGGATCCATGAATAGAGCCAATACAACAACAAAGTCTTAGGATGTTCTCTACACTAGCTTCATTACAGAGCTTACAATCATGCGCTACTTTTTCTATCCATCTCTCTTTTAAATATTTTTTCTATTTCCATGCAAATCAATACATAAGAAGGAGAAAATAAGGAATCTCCCCTAATTGAATCATCATTACCCATGAACATTCCAAATGTCATCATGTACTTCCCTAATCAAGTATCCTCAACATGTAGATGTCATTAGCTGTAACTAAGTCCACCTTATCAACCCCTAATCCTTTCATGATAACCATAATAATACCCATGAATATTGTTTCCTTGAGCTACAAGGATTCATAGCTTAACCTTATCCATAAATGAATCTCCATGTGTTCTCCAAATGTGACTTTAACCAAGGCTTAAAAGTGACTAAGTTCGAACCTTCCTGCCTAGGTGCAAGCCTTTGCGAAGCATGTCAAGTTACCTCCACACGTGCCTTCATGCCCTACTTATGCATCGTTACAATCCTTCGTGCCTCGTACTTAGATACTTTAAGGGCTCAAAATAAAATCAAAATTTGGAATAAACAAATCAATGCTCAAAATAACAACTATAATTTAATAAATCGATCCTTGGAGAAAATAGAAGAGAACGAACATAAATTAAAGTAAGAACTTTCTAAAATGTTATCGCCTTTCCTAGATTTTAAATGTAGAAAAATCAAATCAATTAATGTTTTTGTATTTTCATTTTCATCGTAGTTTAAACATTTCCATGCTCTAATTTGTGCAAAATATGAAGGTCGTGGCTTTGGGTGGATGTGTGTATCTTAGGCACACCGTGACAAAATGCAGATCTTAACAACTCTACGTCAATTTCTTTCCAACTCTTCCCACACTTCTCTGCGCCACTTGCGTGACCTCCCACCTTCACGGCCATATCCCATCGCCACCTCTTCTTAATAACTGTAATGTTAGCAACAAACAAAGGGGGATTCAACATTTTAGATTTAGGTTTTCTCTCAAACAAAAAAAAAAAAAAAGAGAAGAGGGAAAAATTATAGGCAAATGTGTTCTCTTTATGTTTTGGTAGTGAAATATAATTTTAAAAAGATTTAGAATTTATATTTATAGTGTAACACACCAAAAATACCAACACAAGGACAACACAATGAAATATAGGATAAATTTTTTTTGACTTGCTTTGACTCAACAC
This sequence comes from Taxus wallichiana var. yunnanensis, assembly GCA_018340775.1. Classification (NCBI taxonomy): domain Eukaryota; kingdom Viridiplantae; phylum Streptophyta; class Pinopsida; order Cupressales; family Taxaceae; genus Taxus; species Taxus wallichiana. Next base: position 612,665,574 of record CM031241.1, read on the forward strand.
GACACAAAATGTCGTCCACAAGGTTACAACCAACACCAGAACCACTTGTTACGGGAGACCACAAGGTCAAAGCACGAGAACGTTCACACCTATCAAGGACAATGTACTCTTCTTTTGACAAGACAACATGGAAGTCCAATCCACATGACACACTTACAGCTAGGGCAAGCCACAGTAAGAAATGATTGGAGGTTATTTATTTTGATAAGACACCCTTTAGCTCATGACTTAAGTTTTCAGAAGGATTCAATATATGATTCGCACAAATTCATCTTACCAACTGAGTTAATTTCTTATACACTGTAGAGAAGTTCACTTAAAATCTTCACTTTACGACAATAGAATTGTTTAGTTCCATTAACTTAATAAAGGGAATAATTAAATTCCACAAGGCTATCTGTCCATACTTACGCTACTAGAACTTGTTCATTTCCTTGCTACAACAAGAATTCGTGTTCAACAAAATCAAGAGGACTTACAAAGTATCCTAGGAAAGAGATAAGGAGATTAAGTCGAGTTAAATTCCTCTTTAAGACGTCATTAGTTATTACCAAGGTTTAATTGGAGCTTGGGGTTTTATACGTAATTATTAACGCTTTTACTTAGGCTTAACTGAAAGAGTTTATCAAAAGGAAACTACTTACTTTCAAATAGGCTGAGAGATAAATTGTGTGGTTTCAAAATTTTCTTCTCTTACTTGTTAAATCTTATTAGAAACTAACTATTGTTTTCCTTTGGCTTGTTTTAGGCATTCACCAAAAAAGAGTAGTGTTCACTAGTTTAGCTAGGGATATCAATTTATAAAAAATTTACTTTACAAGGATAGTTTCACCTTTGAGTACTTCAGGAATCTCTTGTTCTCAAGTAAGTCATCTCTATATTAATTTATCTGAATACACATATTTTAGTTAACTTCTATAAGGGTTAACCATTCCATTTAATTTTACTTGTATCACATCATTACAAGGTGTCAGAGAGTTTTGACTTAACACTTTATTCTCAAAAACAAGGTTTTACAATACTTATGCCAAAGTAATGATTGAATATCATATCTCACCAAGGTAAGTAACTTGTCTAACAACAAAAAAGGGAAAGAACACTTCACCACGTAGTTTTTCCAAACATACAACGGCAGGAGATCTTCTAAACTCCTTGCAAGCAAAGTTACAAAATTTACACCGCATTGAACTTTCTACAAGAACTTCATAATTTGAACTGATGAAACTTTTACACTCTTTTCTTTAATCTACTCGCATAATCCATCTGCACAAATATTATCTAGAGTCAGTTCGCTAGAACTGAGCATGATAAGATATAAACCTCTCCTAATAACTTATGCCATCTAGTATTTAAATAAATGAAAGTTTGCAATACTCTTTATCAAGCAATTTCTAATAGACATTTAAAACTTAACCGCACATCTCATGATAATGCATTTCATACTCATTAATGTTCACTTCCTTAAGATTTGCTTACATAAGAACACCATCCCAAGAGACTAGATATACAACCTTAATCATGCAATTAAACATACTTAAATTACAGTAAATAATAATGACGCTCACCTAATACCCTCGACCTACTTCGCATATTTAAGTACCCAACAATATTATCTTTCAATTAAATAAAAGCACCAACGACATTAAGCTTATATAATAAATACAAGTACCAATTTTATATTATTCATCGATATTACCCAAGTATCAAACCTTCATAGAAACTCAGTGATATGAAGTATAATTTGGATATTTATTTCACAATTTTAAGGATATACTTATGTTAACAAAGATTCCACCAATCCACAAGTTCGTATAATATTTAGGTATCCTTTTGGTTGCTTATTCCATGTCTCTATATATTTCTTTTAGTACAAGGGTCCAACTCATTGGAATGAGCTACGATTAACGACATTGTCATGTTTTGCTAATATGTCCAAGATACATTTGACTAACTAAGATAAGTAAGCGCAGTCCAAGCCACTATAAATACAAGTACCAACATTATCTCAACTCCCAGTTGAGATGCAAGTATCAAATTTTAGCTAACATAATAATCATCGTAAATACCAGAAAATATTCCATTCGTTAACCAAGTATTGAAATAACATATTTATCCTTACTGGTTACCTGATAACATAATAAATCCTGTTATATAATTCAACCTCCACTTGCATACACCAATTTATGAGTATTAATTATTGTTATATAAAAATGAAGTTAAATAATTTCAGGTGGACTTATATCCTTACTGGCATACATGGTATGCACAGTCCCATTATGGTAGCTGTTACCTTTATTTAAGGTTGTGTATGAATCCATTCTAGGGTAGTTATCTTAACTTCCCTATTCATCTGTTTTTCTACCAAACGTCTTTCGACAAGCTTCAAGGTCAAGTATAAGATAAATTTATAATTTCATATTTCAGGCATTGCCTGAATTCATATGCATGAGGGCATCACATATCAATCAAACTTGAGGAATGTCGATGTATCCAATATTACTTTAACCGATTCAAGGATCCAAGTAGTGCCTCAAAAATTAAGCCAATTAATTATCCACAGAGGATAATGAATTGCGTGCATAACATATTTGTAAAGGTCATAGAAAACCCATTAACACATGCTTCAGGAGGGTTCCAATCTAATAATAAGCTCATAGTAATAGTAATAGTAGAGGGCCTGGTGAGGGGTTTTCCATAATCCCCAAGGTAAATGATAATCGAATGACTCAGATGGAGCTATCTAGAAAGACCAATTAAACTAGTATGACTCTCCAATTAGAAGCCCCCAATTCTAAAGGGGTTTATATCGTTATCAAACCACATTAAAAGACAAACATAGTCTTCCAAGAAAATTCCCGTTTTCAAGCCATGTTCTACAAATAAAAAAACAATACAAGGGATATTCTACATCTCATACACACACCACAATATCTTCTACAGAAACCACTGTTCACAGAAATAATCATAAAAAAATGATAAACCAACTTTATAAGATCGATAAGCAAGAATCACTGGAGAGATTTCTTATTGTCAAATAGTAATAAGATAAACGGGAAAACGGGGGAGAGAGATCAGCTCATGCAATTATAATTATAAGTCATCCGAAACCCATCTCTACAAAATTCAAACAAAATAAAATTTGCAGAGATTGATTTACCCAAATACTAAAGGAAATAAATTATTAAGAGAGAGGGTTAGGGCTTATCATGCCTGTTTGGGGCTTCCTCAATGCAGCCACGTCGAACCAAGGCTCAGGCAACAGCAACACAACCTGCGTAACTTCTCTTCCTCCGCCTGCTGAAGATCCATATCCTGTTAACGACCATGCTTGGCATAGGAAAGGGGGTGATTGAAACATGCCTTCTTAGAATCCTCGGGAGCAACTCCGGAAGATAGAAGCACTCTGTTCTCTTGTGTACATCAATGTACTCATCCTGCTTTCGTTGACAATTTCTTCCTGCAATGCCTCTTCAAAAACATCTTCAAGTGTGATAATACCTATGACCTCCTTCTTCAATGTCATCCAAAGATCCTATTATCTCCATTTCTCAAGTCCTCATGCCCTGCGCAATTTCGTTTGCTTGTCTAGTGAATTAAGCCTTGTAGGCAATTCTCGCATTTCCAACTCAACCTTTCTCAAGGTCAATCGGCACACTGCTTCAAAAATAGAAGAATTGACATTTGAGTCTTGGCTTTTTTCTTGATACTTTCCTGAGAATTTATATCCTCAACATCAAGTTGAGGCTTTGGTTTTCTAGCTTTGACAACTGTAGCCATGTGACTGCTTCTCTTCTAAAATTCATTTAAGATATCATAAAGTGGCATGTCTGCTGGAACCCTGGGTATTCTCCTAATTGAAACAACACTTACAGGAGTTTCGTTTTAGCACGCACTTTTAGGAGACTCTTAACCAGAGAAGACCTATTATATTCTTAGGGTTTCCAGAGTACACGGGAACCCGACTATGGCCTCAGGCCAAGATCTTCCCCATTGCCTCCCTACCAAGCTCAAACAATCCATCTTAGAATTCACAGCCAACAAAACGGTTGATTCAATTGGTGTCATGGCCTCCCGAGTAGTATTCTCACCCAATCAAGTGCTCCACTTATTATTGTTGTCTCATCATGTGTAAGCTCCCCACCTTTACCTGCCTTCAGGCCATGGATTGAAACCAGAGCTTTCAGTTTGCCCTCCTAAATAAAGAAGACTCATTGTGCCCAAGAACACAATCCAACACCTTCCCAACATGATAGGCAATGGGATGGCAAATAATCATAAGCACGCGTACAAGCCAAACAAAGTTTGCACCAGCAGCAAGGCCGTATCGTGCACATATTGCTTGTGGAGTAACCTCACCAAAGGCCAAGACAAAGGTAACAGAGAGAATCACAGCAACAACAGGGTGAAAATTCTTATCCAAATATATTGGAAGAGCCTCCAACATGATATCCATTCCAAATTAATAACACGTCCACCAGCAGCTTCGATACGGCCCATCTCATCCTCTCGTTCAGGCTTATGGTCATTAGAAAGAGGGATTGTTTTTTCCTCCCCTAGATAACACTGCTCTTGAATCTCCACAGTTAGCAATAACAAGTTGAGATGGACTCACATCAGCTATGACAGCCGTTGAACCCACATTTTCTGGTGCAGCTGGATCTTGGCAGCAATTACTTATCATTTGTACATCCCCAGTACTGCAGCCTCCAGATTTGATCGAGCTTCTTCCATGTTAGATTCACCACCTGGACAGAAGTGACTTCCAAAATGAAAAGGCAAGACAGCTCAACTAAAGCTTTACCTCGTTCTTCTACTACAGCTGCAAGGTTCTGCAACAACTGGTCTTGACTGTGGTCGCGTGCAACCAGAACATCAGGATCAACACCAACGGTTCCTTGGGCTCGCCCTGTAGCAGCTGTCGCACTCAGCTCTCTCTGGGCCACTGATTTTCTGAGATAAGTTTACTTCTCTACCCTGTAGCTGCTGCATACAACCAAATCTTCCTCACGACACTCCTAGAAGGATTTCGGTTCTGTGCCCACAGATTCTACCTACACAGCCTGATTTTCGAGACCCACACCCACCTGTACGCATTAAAGGAGGATCCCAGAAGAGATCATGGCGTAGAAAATGGGGCTCCACCCACTCCCGTCTCCCTCATGCAAGGACAGCAGAAAACATGGCGGTCATTTCAACCCGCAGGTCAGGTGGTTGGGAGGGGGCAGGTAGAACAAAAAAAATACGATGCTCAGCTGGGCATTACATATAATTTCCTAAACCTCGTCATCGATAAATTGGGAAACCCTAAGAACATTGAAAAAACATGTTATATTTGTCTAGGTCATTATCCCGATATGAAACTATGGAACAATTTCATGATCTCCATTTGGGGGTGACAAGGCCAAATAAATAAAAAATCCAACAAATATTTTAGTAGACGTTATTATTATTCATAATAACACATACCATTACCGTAGTTTTAATCATTTTCTTTATGTTCTTTTATGTTTTTATTATTTAAGTATGTCTTAAATATTATTTTTATTATGTTCTTAATTATTTAATTTTAATAAATTACAAATAGTTTTTTCACATTTAAAGAATGTAAAAATTAGATATATAAAATTGTTATTATGTTCTTTTTACTATTATTTAATTATGACTTAATTTTGAAAATAATATAGACACGCCATATGTTTCTAGAACTTCCTTTTATGGAGTGTAGTAGGGTATTTGTATCATTGAATGTTGGGCATAAAGTTTTTAAACCAGTATTAAAGGAAAACAACGAAAACAAATATCAAGGAAAATCAATAATAGATGGGTAGATTGATAGAACTCACTCAATGGAAAATGTACCACTCATTGAAGCTGCTAGATTATGGATCTATAATCCAAAAAATTGTAAAGGAGAAAAGTGGAATCCTAGTAAAACACATGCTTTTGTCAGAGTATGGCCAAGATTTTGTAGGGTCCTAGAGAAAGATAGTAATTTTTTTTGTGGACTTTTGTTGGCCGGAGTTAGTACTATACAAACCATTTCATGATATTCAGATAGATATTGGCCTTGAAGATGATATTATAAAATAAAATTGGGAAGAATTTCAATATAGTCGTTGGCATATACAACGAGTTATTGAAACACATAATGATGATCAAGGAGAAATGGATGATGAAAATTATGATATCGTTCAACCAAACAAAATTGAACATGAGTGGTAGATCATATCAGGCCTACACAAAAATGAATTCTACATGTTTTTGAGATTGATATGTTGGGTTGAAGGGATATTGACAGAAAACACTTTGGAATGCAAATTATCCTGTGAAGAACAAATGAAAAAGGCTATTAAATTCATAAGCATGGCTAAAGATAATTTCTTACTCACAATAGATGCGAACCATACTCACATTTTAGCTATTATAGGCTTAGTGTAAAATAAAAAATTCTATTTGATATAATAATCAAGAATTATAATAAAGGGGAAACTTTACGGTTCCATTACCTATGATAATCCAAGGAACAATAGGTATAGGGAAATTGTATCTTATTCGAGAAATCAAAATATATTTTTAGAGTTGTCACAACCACAATGTTTCCCCCTTTTATTACTTTCCCCAACTAGAGTTGCAACATTTCACGTTGGTGCATCAAGAATACATACAACCTTGCGAATTCCTGTTTCATATTTTGAAAAATTAGAGTGAATGAGGTTAACAAGTTTTCAAGAAGAAATGTGACATGTTAAGTATATTTTAATTGATGAGATGAGTTTCATAGGTCAAAAGAGACTTCAACATATAGATTCTCGACCATGCCAAGCATTTCCAAAAATGTGGATATGTGTTTTGATGGAGGTATATGGTTTTGGTTGGAGATTTGGGACAGTTGCCTCTGGTGTGTGATATTACTCCATGTGCAAGTACAACACAAGAAAACTTACTATGGAAATTTTTTAAAATTGTTCTTATGCTAGATATGGTATTCAGACACCAAGGCCAAACTGAATAACAACAACAATTTCATCAACTTCTAACAAATCTAAGAGATGCTAATCCGACATTTGAAGATTGGAGGTTGTTAATGACTAGAACAAATGCTTCACTACAAACTATTGAAAAGGAGGATTTTGATGAACATATGCATTTATTTTTCATAAATGATGTTGTGGATGAACATAATAAGAGGAAATTATATGCATTAAATCAACCTATTGCTCGATGCATTGCCACTAAAGGAAAAATAATATTGCTACTGGATTAGATGATGAAAAATTACAAGTTAAGTTATTTATTTTTGTTGGCATAAGAGTGATGTTCACTACAAATTTATGGATTGAAGTAGGTCTTGTCAATGCTTTGCACTTGGATTTATTCGAAGCATTCTCTACAAAACAGATTAGGACCTTGTGAACCACCAACATATGTAATGGTTAAATTTGATAGCTACATAAGAATTCCTTTTACTAATGAAATTCCAACTATAATTCTAGTAACACCTATAGAAAGGGGTCATGTGTGTTAACTACCTTTGAAATTGGCATGGTGATTGACTATCCACAAATCACAAGGCTTAACTCTTAACAAAGCCACAATTGATATAGGACATAAAGAAAGACAAGGTTTGACCTTTGTTGCTATTTCATGTGCCAAATCATTTGATGGATTAAGGATCTTACCTACATTCACACATGACCGGTTTCAAAATTTGAAGAATGCAAAAAGAGTTGACAAGAGAAAAGATGAAGAAAAAAGACACTAGTTGTTAGATAAACAAATGTATAATATTTGAGACTAAAAAACTTAATGTTGTTCTTTGTGTGTGTGTGTGTGTGTGTGTGTGTGTGTGTGTGTGTGTGTGTGTGTGTGTGTGTGTGTGTGTGTGTGTGTGTGTGTGTGTGTGTGTGTTTAGAATAACCTCCTTCTCCTTGCCTCTCACCCTTACAATGCTAACTTCCCTATCCACATATATATCATGTCGAAAGGCATATTACGCCCATGAAAATTATGGTGGTGAATTCCTTGCTCACTTGATAAGCCTAAATTGATCATGTTTATGTCACAAAGTGTCCCATGCAAGATTGGTTAACAATGCATATGTAGAGATTCTCTTTAATATTTTTTTATTTTCACTATTAGAATGTGGACAACTTTATGTGGAAAAAGTTTGGTAATTGAACTTATGTATTGAGATAAGCATATGGTATTATTGCTATAAATTTGTAGTGTCTACATCTTGATTATATTTAATACATTACATTTGATATTAATTTATACATGAGAGAAACTAGAAATTTTTCTAATGAACATCACTTAAATATAATGAATATAAACAAATCATTAAAACATATTATCTTCTATTTTATTTATTGTGTGGGTATTTTTTTGTTTGTTAAGTCATCTTCGCTATTTTACATCCATATTGCTGCAATAGTTAATTGTTATGGCATTTCATGAATTAGCCAAATAATTGTTATGGCATTTCGGAATAACTATTGGCTATAGAAGATAGTTATTGAATTCTTGTGCGTGTTTTGACCCTTAAATATTTTTAATTAAATTTGTGTAAAATATTAGGAATCTTGTACATATCTTTAACGACACAACATTTTAATATTTTTGTAATATTTTATTCATAATATATTTTTTGATTAGTGATAAAGAAGGGTTGAGGGGACCCTACCCCGTACAAAATATGGAGAGAAAAATAAAACATTGAGGATCTAAACAAGCAAGCCTCTTCCAGTGACTCCAACATGCAAAAACAAAACATCAAACAAACAACATCAAAAACAAACTATATCACCCATGTGCCCCCTTACCTTTAGATCTTAACTACATTTTTAGGGGGAGATAGTTCCTTTCTTTTTCCGACTCACAATTTTCCATTCCTCTTCCATATTTGGATTTACATTTTCACTATTTTGGATCGGAATCAAAACTTATATGTGTTCCGTAATGTCTTGGGATCCTGATAAGACATCCATATCAGGTCTTTGTTACAATTCCTCTTTTTTAGGATCCACCGATTTATGAGAAGATGACTCACAATCAAGTTGATCATTCACAACCAAATTATAAGCATTAGAGTTATTCCACCAAGAACATATTCCTTTAGCCTATTTTCTAACCAAGTGGAAATTAGATGTTAAATGACCAAGAGAAAAACAAGTTATGCATCTGAAAGGAAACCCTTCATAATCAATATTTTGAGTCCAAGTTTTATCCTTAACTTTAAGTTCAATAGTGGCCGGAAATCAAGAGAAGTATCCATATCAACCAAGATTTTGGCATACGTTGTGTGCTCAAAATCTTCAGTTTTTGGATCAATAGCTAAACATTTTCCTAAAGTGTTACCAATAGCATTTAGGAAAGTATCCAACTAGAATTGGAGGGGAAAGCATAAAATAAAAACTCACACCAATTGAACTTTGAAAGTATCGTATATCGGATTAAACAAAGGAAACCACAGTTTCATCAAAAGCATATGTGATTCAAAATCCCAAACTTTCTTAAAAATTAGATCTCTATCTAAAGCAATAGTAAATGCTTTGTAATGAAAAAAGCATGGGCACCATGAAAGATATCCAACGTACCTTCCAAAAAAGGTTCACATTACTACAAAATCCAGGAATGGAATGCTAGAAAACTCCGAGACAAGTTTGTTGAATTTGCAAATCAAGCCATTCCTCTTGATGCCATCTTCGACATGGATAACCTTTTCCCTGAAACTAACTGAAGGGGAAGATTTAACATAAGCCATAGGATTTTTTTCTTAGGAAATATCCTGTTCCTATTGTAAACACCTCGAATCGCATCTTTGAAAGACACCTTAGCCGAGGGATGATCATTCTATAGACTTGGTTGAGACCGAGTCGGGTTCTTCAACCTAGATTCATCACTGGGTAATAGCTCATATACAATCGTACAACCGCAAATAGGTGCCCTTAAACCTCGTGACAGTGCTCTAAGCATTTTGGGTCTAGATATAGGGGATCCGCTAGCCCAAGGTACGAAATAGGGTCGACCATCTCTTGTTGCAACCGAGTTAAAATCCCGCCCCAAGGGATTCTTAGAGCCTTGCTTTGAAATAAAAGCGGCTCCAATATTGTTAGCCTCCATAGCCACGACATTTATCCTATCCCCTTTTGAATGGGACGAAGCATCCGAAATGCACTGAGTGCCCTGCATGAACACCAAGGAAAATTATTTCCATCTGTTAATTTTGAAAGAATGCAAACAGATGCGGTTGTAATAAACCCAACATTCTTTCCTTCACAAGAAAGGGGGGCTATGTCAATGTCGTCCAAGAGAGAAACCTTCGCAGAAGCAGGGGAAGACAAATAAGCCACAAAGCCATGAGGCCCCATAACCACTCCCACACTTGCCTATGTAACCATCGCCACGACCCCTTCCCCAGCCTAGTAAGCCAAAGAGATTAGGGTTTGTGAAATCCTCATGAGCCATAATAGAAATTTATTTATAGCTATTGTCAAAATTATTTTTAGATAAGAAAATATGTATTTTAGTAATTTTAAACAAAGATGATAAACTACAATTTTTTTAAAATATGAATAATGTATGGAGGGTTATGTCTCTATCTCTCATTTATAGAAAAACCTTTTAACCTTTCCCCTTCTTATAACCTTTGATGTACTCTAAAAGAAATATTCAATTGAGTTGAAGGTATAGTATAGGAGGGTTACGAATACAACCCCATACCATCCCACCCTTTACATTCGTAGCCTTTGATGTACTATGATAACACCATTAAATTTACCTATACAACACAACTTATTGTCACAAAATTTGATGTACTTTGGGATCGTGATTCAATTGAGTTTACAATACAACAAGACCACAACTATTTACATACTTTGAAAAACACCATTTAATTTAGTTTTACAAGACAATTATCACAAGAATCGATGTTCTCGTAGAGTATTGTTTAATTGAGTTTTATAATAGAGTTTTCCTAAATTTGATGCACTCCTAAAACTCCACTCAATTGAGTTTTACAAAATAGTTGCTACAAAAAAGTGTAGTCCAATAACACCATTCAATTGATATTTACAACACAATTGTCATAAAATTTGATGTACTTCAAAAATACTACTCAATTTGATTTTACAAAAAAATTGTCACTAAATATATTGTTCTTCTAGAAGACCATTTGAATTAGGTTTTGCACTATAATTGTCAAAATATTATGGTGTAATTCTAGGATACCATTTAATTGAGTTTCACAACACATCTGTCCCAAAAAAATGGTGTACTCTAAGAACACAATCGATCAATAATTGAATGGTGTTTTCAAAGTACATAAAATTTGTGGATTTCATGGTGAGTTCAAAGTACATCGAACTTTGGGGTATTTATTTTGTAAATCTTAATTGAATGATGTTTTCAAAGTAGATCAAATTTTGAAACGCTTCTATTGTAAAACTCAATTGAATTGTGTGTTAAGTATATCAAATCAGACAACTGTGTTGTAAAACTCACTCGAGTTTTCAACATACTTCAATTTTGTAGTAGTCATAATATAAAATTTAATTGAATATGATTTATTCATAAATATAACTAGCGAATCACAAGAATCAAAATCAATGATGTATTGACACTAGTTATATTTTAGATAAAATTTAGTCTCAAATTCACCAAGATAAAATAAATGTCAATTATAACAAGTTAAAATTTAATTTATTTACTTTATTAAAAAATTATAATAAACTCAAACAATATTTATTTTTCTTTACTATATATATAAATCAATTAATTAGATAAAATATAATTTAAAAACACATCACAAATATTATACAAACCCTTACACAATTTATATTAAACTTAAACAATATTTATTGTTGTTTGTAATATACATCAATTAATTAGAGAAAAATACGAAGATAAATAATTTTGAGTTTTGAACTATAATTCGAAAACACATCACAAATATTATGCAAACCGTTTTTAACAAGCAAAATTTTAATGGTTTAAATTCTCCATGAAAATATCAGTGTTTATGACACTCGTTAAAAAAATTGTTCCTCGTCATATAAAATTTGTGGCTATCATATGATTTAACCCTATTTTCAACAGTGTCGCCTCTAATACAATTTAATATGTTTTTAAATTTCTATTAGTTTATATTTATCATAAAGTTTTTCTTGAAAATGATTATTTTGTGTAGAAAAAGTATTGACAATATGAGCATAATAAGTTTCCTTATCTTAATTTCCAGAAATTAAAAAACAGGAACAAATAATTGTTGACTGATCTTTATTAGATATTTTATTAGATATTTGTTTTAATAGACGATCGCTCACTTAACAAGAGTTAAAGTGACACATCTATTCAATTATATCGTTCAATCAAATGGTGATGTCGAAAATGGCACTAAATCCAAAATTTTAGCAAATGCAAAGGAACTTTAGATTCATACGGCAGACATGAAGTCACGGAGAGTCATTCTTTTCATCCGTGATTCTTTTCATATAAAATCTAGTGCATAATATATGCTTTTGATTATTCATCATGGTTATAGCTTGGGATCAAATTTGAAGGGCTAGTTTGAATTTTATTGTGAAGGGCAAATATTGGACCAACCTTTCGATGATGAAAAGTACTATGAATATTTTACACTTCATATGACAAGAATAAATTAAGTACACACGTCATAAAAATTAAGGATAATATTTTTTTAATAAGATTTTTTAATCACTAGTTGATTGACACCTTAAATAAAAAGAGAAAATTCATAATCCAAACAAAATGACCCCTCAATCATAATGGTGTAAAATTAAGTTGCATTTAATTGGTAAAATAATAAAATTATGATGTAAAGAAAGCCCAAATTTGTAATATTATAATTTCCTAAAAATCATCATAACTAAAATAATCATTAAATAAATACTTAAATTTTTTTTTGAAATGAGACAAGAAGACACGCAGGTCAAGAAACACATAAATCCCGAAGGGACATTGGGTTCTCTTATCAAAATCATTAATAAAACTTTTAAATAATAAAATCAATAACTTTAACTTCTACTTGGATTATAGTGCTAAAATTAAAATCCATTTGGATTCTTACCACTTTAATAACAAAATCCATTCGTATTTTAACCATTAAAATTAAAACCCACGTAAATTTTAACTAGTAAAATGGATTGAATTAGATATTTTCCAAATAAATAAAAGAAAAATTCAATTCATACATCGAAACACCCACACTAACTGTGTCACTAATAAATACATCAAGACATTCTTGGTTATATTTCGAGCCAAGAGCTTCACCTCGTGCACATTATGCATTCGGACCTACTATGCAAGAATGATGTTTTAGCAAATTAGACTATTCCATGAAACACACACCCTTCGTAATCCTCCCTAAATTTGTTCACAACCCTTATCCTCAACTCGTTAGGATTAGAGTTGAGCATCTTTGTCTTGAGCACTATTGTAAATATAAAATTCTTGTTAGCCTCCACATCACTGCTATTAAAAACTAGAGAGAATATGCCAATGATGACTTGGAGGGGCTCTTTCAATGGATGAGGAAGATTATTTGTACCTATTATCTTCATCTGAAATGAGCTTCTCTCCTCTTCCCTACATTCTGCCATCTCGAATAGGTCCAATCAACCTTTTCATTAAGAAACAACTCGACACTTATCTTGATTCTTATTTGCAAGGGTCATAATGGGTGAGCTCCTCAAAGAACTCAGCCTTGGTTTTGCTTGAAAACAAGCCCCATCTACCTTTTCCCTAGAGATCCTTCTCCATTGCATACAAATAGAGATAATCTAATCATCTTGGTCCGTGGCTTGTCTACATACCGAGCTCAAATTGATCTAGGAAATATGGATCAAGACCATGGTGATCTCATCCCATCCTTTGGCACTAACATGGATCCCATAGAGCCTTCTCGACACCCTGCATTGTGAGTGACAAATTGAAAACACTCTTTGAGATCAATTCAAAACTTTTCTCCAACCTCTTCCCTAACCTCAGATATACATCTGCACATATCCATACTAGTGGACACTCTATACATTGGATCTATTCCAAATCATGTTGTGTAGGCTCCTAAGTGTATAAATATTTGTGTGAAAGTTGATCTTATTTTTGTTTTATGTCTATCAAGGTGGCTCCTGCAAAAAACAAGTAGAAAGAAAGTACAAAATGTTAGATAAAACATCTGAATAAATCCCATGAAAAGGGCAAAACCGTAAATGTTAATATTAAATATTTAATTTTTAGGTATTTGTGTTTAAGTATCCGTTGAATTGGCATCATCAAGTTACTATAAACTTGGGATTTGAGCTTAATATTTTTATAGTAGTATATTTATTATATTAAAACTTTTGGTAATTTCAAGTATTACACCTTGTCTAATGTATCTATGATTCATGCGCGCAAATCTGAAAAAAAAGTCGGAGGTGATTTTTTTGTAGAAGTCATCAAAAATATTTTTTAAGATATAAAATTTTCACACAAATTATTGACAAGCATTTTTCACCATAGCCCTTCTTTTGAAAGTTTTAAAAGTAACTTGCACTTCTGTATTGTCAAATGATTTTTACATTTTGATTTTTTTTTGACATGAAAATTTTTACCCGCCCTTTTCTGACGGGTTTGAGGCCTTGGGAAGGGCTGTGACGGGCTCAATTTTGAACTCTCGTTATAGCGACCATCTCTAATTTTCAATTAAGATTTAATTTAAATATAGATTAGAAAGCAAATCTAATTGCATTTATAATCATTAACATAGAAATATATGGAAATATTTGGAATAATTAGAAGTGCTTGAAAGTTAACGAGATTTGTTGTCTTATAGGATAATAATCAATTTGTTGTGAGTTTAAAAATAATTGTCACCAAACATATCGAGAAATAATAAATAAAGCCAACAACCTTGCTCACATTCATATAAGTATGAAAATGATACAACCAAAAATATGTAGTGAATGTAAGATCAACTATTTCAGCCTCCACAAACATTGCTTGTTTCTCTTGATTTCATTGAGGATCACTTTGAAACAATAATCCTTCCTTCAAGCCCTAATTTTCCCTACAAAACCTATAAAAATGGAGAACTTGATGATAAAGGCATGTTACATTCCTCCATTACTATCAGGGTCTTCATATCAAATGATTTAAGAAATTGAAACTCTTTGCAAGTTAGAAAACAATATTGTGTATGCAAGTGTCCCTAACATTATCTTTTCAAATGGATGCAAACAAGTTGTATAAATTCTAGAATGCTCTCTAAATTCTTAAATTATGGTTTGGGCATGAGCATGATCTTGAAGCAATGCGTTATGCTCTTACAAAATTAACACCTCTCTTGTGTGAATCATTTGTTCATTTTCTTATCATCTCAAATGCGCTATGTATTTATAGAGTGAACTTGAATTGAAATTGAGATGATACTAGTGCATAAACAAACATGAAACACACGACAAAAGTAAAAAATCCCCCAATATTTCATAAACAAGGGGCAAAGGGGCCCAAAACAATAAGATCAAAAACCATACATGTATGGTATCGTATAAATGTACATTATAACCACATATAACTACAGAGAGGAGAGATAAAACCATAGAATATAAGTGAATAGAGTAAATATAGGAAAAATAAGAGAAAATATGTTGGAGTAGGACGAGTAGAGATAAAATAGAGCACGGGAGAAAATAGAGGAGAAAATGTCATAACAGAGAAGAACGGGAGGAATGGGAAGTTTATAAGAAGGCGATAAAATTGAGAGGAATAATACAAGGTTGAAATTGTTAAAATTCACATGAAACGCAAAGGAAACAAGTTTAAAGTAGGAAAACACAAGGAACTACAACAAGAGCTTAAAATGGACTTATAATCAATAGACACATGTATACACTAGCACCATATCAAGTAACTAGACTTACCATATCAATTAACTTCCCTCATACAAAAATCAAGTGTCTATATGATATCCCACTTTGTGTAGGAATGTAAAGTAGATTAGATACATGTATGCATTGAAAAACCACACCTAAAGTTGTAATTAAGCCTTATATTCGATAAAACTAATAATTATTTATATAAAATAGAAAAACTAATCGAGAGCATAGAAATTAATGTAGAATAACTTAAGATAAATTAAATCCTTGGAAATACTTGGTGATCAAGGAGTGTAGGATAATACTGAATTTCATACATCTATGTGATCATTTGTTGATGGAAACTTAAGGAAATAATGTCTAGATATCAAATAAATAAAGCCCACATAATAGTTGTGAAACCTCTATGACCATTTTTGTTTAGATGATGACTAATTTTGCGCAGAGTGCTAAATTGTTGTTCCCTATAAAAACGAATATGTGTTTGTGAATATAGATCTAACTTAACAAATGTGCCATAATGTATGGATAAATTTATTTATATAGTTCTCAAATCACATTCAAACTAATCATCTTTGAAGATCTCTTAATTTACACTAAAATCCCTTCATAAATTTTTAAAATTGGAGATGATTAGGGGTTTTATGTTATTCCTCCATTATTACTGTGCCCATTGTGCTTCAACAAAATCACAAGAAATACTCATGAAATTCAAAAATCAGTCATGCATCTCAACCCTTATCTTTCCATGCGATCAATAACTAGTATCAACTATTTAATGAATATTCAATTTTTCTCTAGGATTTTGGTGTGGGAAGTTTTCAACAAATAAAATAAATTATGTTTGTATAAATTTAATACATCAATCTTTTGCAATGGAGTAAGTCAATGTGTAATCATTTAGGTTTGTCCTAAATACAATAATGCACCTATGTGATTATAGAATTTCTAAATTCAAATTAGGATCCTATTAGCGTGCGGATGACACATAATGACTATTAATGATGACCAAATAAGGTATGTAAATTTGAAGAAATAGACTTGAATGTCAATAAGTGCCTAAAAGGGAAAGGGAGAATTTTTATCGGGAAAACTATATTTGCATAGGACAAAAATAGTCAATGAGCTACGAAATTCATCAAGGATATAGGAAACAATCACATAAAAGAGGAGTAAAAATTAGAAGAAAGGAAAAACCATGGTCATATGAGATATAAAATGAAAAAATATAAATAAAAATGATCTATAAGATGATAAAGAGACAATGGGTGTTGAGAAAGTGTCAATGACATAAAAAGGACAATTCAACAAGGGGTTCAACACAATGGAAAAAACAACAATAAAAGCCTCATTACACCAATAATCATTCAACATTGTATCTCCGTAATAATTAAATAGTCTTAAACAACAACATAATGTCTACATAATGTCCCTCTTAGGTGGGTGGGTGTGTGTGTGGGTGGGTGTGTGTGTGTGTGTGTTAAAATTAAAAAAATGAATTAGGGAGGGCTTGCAAAATATGTTTCTAATGAATTCTATAAGTGTTTCTTGAAGATAATGTCTATATAATGATAGCCATATGAAATTAAAAATGAAGGAGAGAGGCTACTATCTCATCACAAAGTCCATCTAACATGACCAAAAATTTGGTGCTCCTAAGATAATGATGTTTAACTATCAATGTTCTATTGATAATAAAAAACATATAGAAAAAATTGAAAATAAAAATATGACCTTATATAAATATTCATAATCGATAATTTTTTGAATCTAGAAATGCGGTATATATATAGAAAAATACACTTGGTAGATTGGTGAAAATAGTAGGAATATTTTTATAGTTTTTGTTGATTCTAAATCTAACTATGCATGCCTTATGATGATACTTAAGTATATGAATTTAATATGGGGCTATAATGTGGTGTAGTGACAATAATTAGTGGCCATGACATGTCTTGAGAGAGTATAAAAGTAGATCGGAGATAAAATAAACTAAATATCTACCTCTCTTTTAGGGTCCAGGACGAGATTTCAAATCACATATCTCAAAATAAATAGAATAAACACAACATGTATACGCTAGAAATAAATAAATTTTTATGTAAATAGATATTAAAGTAAAGTCATGTGAAAATTATATAGGTGATATGTAATTTTTTCATATGCAAACTTGAATATAAACAATATAAGGAAAATATTAAAGTCATGCTCCAAGTGAGAAAATATCAACCATGTGATCAAAATAGGAAAATTCACAAGGTGGGAAAGACAAAAATAATGTAATATTTATCTGATGTGGATCCAACTACAAGAGGTTGAAATGTCTCCAAAACACACACACACACACACACACACACACACACACACACACACACACACACACACACACACACACACACACACACACACACACACACACACACACACACACACACACACACACGATTTTACAAAAATTCATAAGATTAAAAATATTTATCTTCTCATTCCTAAATTCAAAATAATTTTTACAACATTACAAACTTCCTTTTGTTTCCCACTACCTCTAAGAAAACCCTTAAATGCAAAAATAACTTAGTATACAAAAACACCCTAAAAAGTAAGACACCTTAGATGGGACCTAAATTTTTGTGTACAAAATATGCCTTAGTAAAATAAGGTGTAAGCTAAACCTTGGCTTATTACATAAAAAATAACAAAAAATATTAAAACTCCAAGTTCTAGAAAAAACCAAAAAATGTTCAGAGCTGGTTTTAGACCAAAGAGACAAAGGAATTTGGTCCCAAAATATGCGGAAAAGAAACAAAACCTTTCAAAAATATATGTCATGGTGTATTACAAATTAGTATTTACCACCACTTTGGAATATTTCAAGATGATCCAACGGTCGGATCTAGTTATGGTCTCTAGAAGTTATGCTCCCGCATCATTCTCCCCTGGTTGAAAATAATTCTTCTCCTCTCGAATTCAGTTGATGGAATTCATCCAATTTTCCATTGTCAATCTTCTTCAAATCCCAATAAGGAATCTAAGTATTTTCTTCTTGATTCAATCCTTCCCACTATACCAAATTTTTGTTGTAGCTCCTTGGCTAGTAGTTCTCGTCTTTTGGTCCAAGACATGCATTGCCTTCTCCGTTTTCTTCTTCAAGATCTACTTGCTCCAAGTTTATTTTTTCCTCCTCCTCAAAATTTTACTCATGACATGGAAACATATTTAAGTAAAAAAATTTAAAAACTCACGAAATAGAAAAGTTTTTGGTAGCTCCACCTTGTAGGCATTATTAGTTATTTTCTTCATAATCCTACATGGCCTAATGTTCTTATACTTTAGTTTATTATATGGCCCCTTTGGAAACCCCTCCTTTCGATATGAAAGATCACCATATATCCTTCTTCAAATTAATTTAATCTCCTAATTGCATACTTAGATGCTTTATATTTCGCATTACTAACTTACATTTTCTCTCACATCTTATTGCAATTGTAGCATGTCTTCTACAAATGCTTCGCATCATCACTACTTTTATCTTCACCACAAAACAATCATATATAGAAATCCCTTGGGTTTCCTACCATAGAAAATATGGAAAGAAAACCTCGTCGTTGATCAATTTACTAAGTTGTTATAAGTAAACTTAGTTTATGATAAAAGCTAAATCCCATTATTTTGGATTTTCTCCAACTATGCAACGTAGAAGATTTCCGAGGATTATGTTCACTACTTATTTCTCTCCATTAGTCTTAGGGTGATATGCACTACTGAACTGTATTTGTGTCCCCATTTTCCTCCACAAAGTCTTCCAAAATTGACTCAAATTTTTTGATTCTTGAGCTGAAGTGATCATTCTTGGAACTCTATGCAACTTAACCACTTATGAGAAAACAAATCTAAAACTCTAGAAGAATCATTAGTTGTCTGAAAAACAATGAAATATGTTCCATTTTAGAGCACTTGTCTACTACAAAAAAGATATAATCATTCCCTCATTGTGTGTTAGGAAGTCTGACTATGAAATCCATACTTAAACCGAGATATGGCCTTACAGGATAGTTAATGGCACATAAAACCCACTATTTTGTGCATGGCCCTTACCCATTTCCCACACTATACATCTTGATACAATCCTACATATGACCCTCTTTACCTTTGGCCAATAAGACTTCTCTACCACAAGATAAGTTGTCTTACTTATACCAAAGTGTCTTGCTAAACCCACACTATGCATTTCTCTTATAATATTTTATCTCATTGAACCAATAGGGATGTGTAATTTATTTTCCATGAATAAATAACCATCATGCATCAAATAATCATAAGAAACACTACCTATGCTAGGTTCCTTACAATGTCTCACAACACCACCAAAATCTGGATCACTTTTATACAATTCCTTAACTACCTCAAATTCTACAACTTCATTTTCCATTGTTATCAAAAGTGTTAACGCCTACTCAGAGCATTAACATCTTGATTCTACTTATTGGAATTATGCTCGAACAAAAAATTATATTCTTGAAAAAATGAAACCCACCTTGCATGCCTTTTGTTTAGTTTCTCTTTTGTGTTTACATACCTCAATGCTTCATGGTCAATAAAGAGTATAAATTATTTGGATACCAAATAATATCTCTGTAATGCCCTAATGCTTGAATAATAGCATAAAATTTCACATCATAAGTAGAATATTTCCTCCCGAATTCATTTAGATTTACACTAAATAATGTTATAGGCCATCCTTCTTGATTCAATACAACTTGAATCCTTGTGAGGCATCAAAATCAACCTCAAAAACTTTGCTGAAATATGGAAATAACAAAACAAGAACCTTTGACACTTTTTTCTTCAACAATTCAAAACTATCTGTTGTTACCTTAGTCCATACTAACTCCATTCCCTTCATGCACTTAGTTATAGGTGCAACAATGCTATTGAAATTCCCGATGAACTTCCTATAATTTTTTTTGAATCCATGAAAACTACGAACCTCTGTCACATTCCTTGGAATAGGCCATCTAAACTTGTTTAAGTTTTCATATAAAATCTCTTTTCTTAATAGTTCTAACACCAGTTTTAAGTGTAACAAGTTTTCTTCCAAAGATGTCATACTAAATATAAAAACATCATTGAAATAGATTCATAGCTTAACCTTATGCATAAATGAATCTCCATGTGTTCTCCAAACGTTAACCAAGGCTTAAAAGTATCTAAGTTCTGAACCTTGCCTGCCTAGGTGCAAGCCTTTGTGAAGCACCAGAACTTACCTCCGCGCATGCCTTCATGCCCTGCTTATGGCATCACAACCCTTCATGCCTCAGGTACTTAGATACTTTAAGGGCTCAAATTAAAATCAAAATTTGGAAAAAAAAATCAATTCTCAAAATAACAAGTATAATTTAATAAATTGATCCTTGGAGAAAATAGAAGAGAACCAACATAAATTAAAGTAAGAAATTTCTAAAATGTTATCGCCTTCCTAGATTTTAAATGTAGAAAAATCAAATCAATTAATGTTTTTGTATTTTCATTTTCATCGATAGTTTAAACATTTCCATGGTCTAATTTCTGCAAAATATGAAGGTCGTGTTGGGTGGATGTGTGTATCTCGGACACCTTGTGACAAAAATGTAGATCTTAACAACCTACAACAATTTCTTTCCAACTCTTCACACACTTCTCTGCCACCTCTGTGACCTCCCACCCTTCACAACCATATCCCATCGCCACCTCATCTCAATAACTTTGTAATGTTAGCAACAAACAAAGGGGGATTCAACATTTTAGATTTAGGGTTTTTCTCTCGAAACAAAAAAAAAAAAGAGAAAGAGGGAAAAATTATAGGCAATCGTGTTCTCTTTATGTTTTGGTAGTGAAATATAATTTGAAAAAATATTTAGAATTTGTATTTATAATTTCATAAACCTCTTCATCGGTAAATTTGAAAACCTAAGAACATTAAAAAAAAACATGTTATATTTGTCAAGCTCATTATCCCGATATGAAATTATGGAACATTTTTATGATCTCCATTTGGGGGTGACAAGGTCAAATAAATAAAAAATCCAACAAATATTTTAGTAGGCGTTATTATTATTCATTATAACACATATACCATTACCATAGTTTTAATCATTTTCTTTATGTTGTTTTATGTTTCTATTATTTAATTATGTCTTAAATGTTATTTTTTTTTTTTTCTTAATTTTTTTAATTTTTATAAATTACAAATAGTTTTTTCATGTTTAAGAATGTGAAAATTGGAGATATAAAATTGTTATTATGTTCTTTTCTTTTATTATTTAATTATGACATAATTTTGAAAATAATAGAGACACGCCACATGTTGCTAGAACTTCCTTTTATGAAGTGTAATAGGGTATTTGTATCATTGAATGTTGGGCATAAAGTTTTTAAACCAATATTAAAGGAAAATGACGAAAACAAATATAAAAGAAAATCAATAATAGATGGGTAGATTGATAGACCTCACTCAATGGAACATGTACCACTCATTGAAGCTGCTAGATTATGGATCTATAATCCAAAAATTTGTAAAGGAGAAAAGTGGAATCCTAGAAAAACACATGCTATTGTTAGAGTATGGCCAAGATTTTGTAGGGTCCTAGAGAAAGATAGTAATTTTTTGTGGACTTTTTTGGCCGGAATTAGTACTATACAAACCATTTCTTGATATTCAAATGGATATTGGCCTTGAAGATGTTATTATAAAATAAAATTGGGAAGAATTTCAATCTAATCCTTGGCATATAGAATGGATTATTGGAACACATAATCATGATTAAGGAGAAATGGATGATGAAAATTATGATATCGTTCAACCAAACACAATTGAACATGAGTGGCGGATCATAACAGGCCTACACAAAAAACAAATTCTACATGAGTTTGAGATTAATATGTTGGCTCGAAGGGATATTGACAATAAAGCACTTTGGAAGGCAGATTATCCTGGTGAAGAACAAATGAAAAAGGCTATTAAATTCATAAGCATGGCTAAAGATAATTTCTTACTCACAATAGATGAAGAACCATACTCACATTTTAGCTATTATAGCCTTAGGGTAAAACAAAAAATTGTGTTTGATATAATAATCAAGAATTATAATAAAGTGGAAATTGTACACTTCCATTACCTATGATAATCCAAGCAACAATAGGTACATGGAAATTGTATCTTATTCAAGGAATCAAACTATATTTTTAGAGTTGTCACAACCACAATGTTTCCCCCTTTTATTACATTCCCAACTAGAGTTACAACATTTCAAATTGGTGCATGAAGAATACATACAACCTTGGTGAATCAAGAATACATACAACCTTGTGAATTCTGTTTCATATTTTGAAAAATTAGATTGAATGAGGTTAACAAGTTTTCAAGAAGAAATGTGACATGTTAAGTATATTTTAATTGATGAGATGAGTTTCATAGGTCAAAAGAGACTTCAACATATAGATTCGCGACTACGCCAAGTATTTCCAAAAAATGTGGATATGTGTTTTGGTGGAGGTTTATGGGTTTGGTTGGAGATTTGGGATAGTTTCCTCTGGTGTGTGATATTACTCCATATGCAAGTACAACACAAGAAAAGTTTTTATTGAAATTTTTAAAAATTGTTCTTATGCTAGATATGGTATTCAGACACCAAGGCCAAACTAAAGAACAACAACAATTTCGTCAACTTCTAAAAAATCTAAGAGATGCCAATCCAACAGTTAAAAACTGGAGGTTGTTAATGACCGTAACAAATGATTTACTATAAACTTTTGAAAAGGAATTTGATGAACATATGCATTTATTTTTCATAAATGATGTTGTGGATGAACATAATAAGAGGAAATTATATGCATTAAATCAACCTATTTGTCGATGCATTTCCACTAAAGGAAAAATAATATTGCTCTTTGGATTAGATGATGAAAAATTACAAGTCAAGTTATTTATAATTTTTGGCACAAGAGTGATGCTCACTACAAATTTATGGATTTAAGTAGGTCCTGTCAATGCTGCACTTGGATTTATTCAAAGCATTCTCTACAAACCAGGATTGGGACCTCATGAACCACCAACATATGTAATGGTTCAATTTGATAACTACATAAGAATTCCTTTTACTAATGAAAATCCAACTATAATTCCAATAACACCTATAGAAAGGGGTCATGTGTGTCAACTACCTTTGAAATTGGCATGGGGATTGACTATCCACAAATCACAAGGCTTAATCATTATAACAAAGCCATAATTGATATAGGACATAAATAAAGACAAGGTTTGACCTTTGTTGCTATTTCACGTGTCAAATAATTTGATGGATTGAGAATCTTACCTCCATTCACATATGACTGGTTTCAAAATTTGAAGAATGCAAAAGGAGTTGATAAGAGAAAAGATGAAGAAAAAGACTCTATTTGTTAGATAAACAAATGTATAATATTTGAGAATCACAAACTTAATGTTGTTTTGTGTGTGTGTCTTTATTTATTTTATTAATTATTAATATAGTGTTTCTTACTATTTTTAATTTAATATTAGATTACATATAATTAACATGAATGTCAAACTTAGATGGGAATAAATTTGATTTAATGAATAAATAGTTACTTTTACTTTACACGATCCTGGATGCTACTAGCATATCTATCTTAGAAAATCTATGTAAAATACATTGAGAGGTATCATTCTTGAGGCACCTATATTTGATTCCACAAATAATGGAAGGTGCCTATATTTGATTCCACAAATAAGTTGAAGACACCTATATTTGATTCGACAAATAAGTAGAATATGCACTATTTGATTCCACAAATAAGTTTAAGGCACCTATATTTGATTCCACAAATAAGTGGAATAGACACCTCTTGAATGATACCTCTTGGTGTCGTTTACATCAATTTTCTAAGATATGTATGCTAGTATTATAATTATAATAAGATATATAATTATTTAAATTGTCAAAACATATTTTTGTGTTTTATTTTTCATGTGTTATTAAAATATCTCAAAAACACTTGACCAAACATGCATAAAATTACAAGATACATATTTTTATAGATTACATATTCAAAGATATAACACATTATAATTTATCTAACAATTTAAATTTTATATACATACATATATAATAAACAATTTTATAAATAATTTTCGTAATTTTAATGTATTACAATAACATTATTATATTATGTTTTCCAAATACAAGTGTTACAATAATAGATAGATTAAATAATATTATGAAGTGGAGTTATGACCATAACCTTCTTCTCCTTGCCTCTCACCCTTACAATGCTAACTTCCCTTTCCACATATATATCATGTCGAAAGGCCTATTACACCCATGAAAATTATGGTGGTGAATTCCTTGCTCACTTGATATGCCTAAATTGATCATGTTTATGTCACAAAGTGTCCCATGCAATATTGGTTAACAATGCATATGTAGAGATTATCTTTAATATTTTTTTTTTTCACTATTAGAATGTGGACAACTTTAGGTGGAAGAAGTGTGGTAATTGAACTTATGTATTGAGATAAGCATATGGTGTTATTGCTATAAATTTGTAGTGTCTACATCTTCATTATATTCAATACATTACATTTGATATTAATTTATACATGAGAGAAAATAGAAATTTTTCTAATGAACATCACTTAAATATAATGAATATACACAAATCATTAAAACATATTATCTTCTATTTTATTTATTATGTGGGTATTTTTTTGTTTTTTAAGTCATCTTCCCTATCTCACGTCCATATTACTCTACAATAGTTAATTGTTATGGCATTTCAGGGAATAACTATTGGCTATAGAAGATAGTTATTGAATTCTTGTGCTTGTGTTGACCCTTAAATATTTTTAAATTAAATTTGTGTAAAATATTAGGAATCTTGTACATATCTTTAACGACATAGCATTTTAATATTTTTGTAATTTTTATTCATAATAATATATATTTTTATTAGTTATAAAGAAGGGTTAAGGGGACCCTACCACGTACAAAATATGGATAGAAAAATAAAACGTTGAGGATCTAAACAAGCAAGCCTCTTCCAAAGTGGCTCCAACACACAAAAACAAAACATCAAACGAACAACATCAAATACAAACTATATCACTCATGTGCTCCCTTACCTTTAGATCTTAACTACATTTTTAGGGGGAAATAGTTCCTTTGTTTTTCCGACTCACAATTTTCCATTCCTCCTCCACATTTGGAGTTACATTTTCACAATTTTTGACAGGAATCAAAACTTATATGTGCTCCGCAATGTCCCTGGGATCCCGATAAGACATCCATATCGAGTCTTTTGTTGCACTTCCTCATTTTTAGGATCCACCGATTTCGAGAAGATGATTCACAATCAAGTTGATCATTCACAACCAAATTATAAGCATTAGAGTTATTCCACCAAGAACATATTCCTTTAGCCTATTTTCTAACCAAGTGGAAATTAGATGTTAAATGACCAAGAGAAAAACAAGTTATGCATATGAAAGGAAACCCTTCATAATCAATATTTTGAGTCCAAGTTTTATCCTTAACTTTAAGTTCAATAGTGGTAGGAAATCAACAGAAGTATCCATATCAACCAAGATTTTAGCATACGTTGTGTGCTCAAAATCTTCAATTTGGATCAATAGCTAAACATTTTCCTAAAGTGTTACCAATAGCATTTAGGAAAGTATCCAACTAGAATTGGAGGAAAGCACAAAATACAAACCCACATCAATTGAACTTTGAAAGTATCGAGATATCGGATTAAACAAAGGAAACCACGGTTTCATCAAAAGCATATGTGATTCAAAATCCCAAACTTTCATAAAAATTAGATCTCTATCTAAAGCAATAGTAAATGTTTGTAATGAAAAAAGCACGGCGCCATGAAAGATATCCAACATACCTTCCAAAAAGGTTCACATTACTACAAAATCCAGGAATGGAATGCTAGAAAACTGAGACAAGTTTGTTGAATCAGTAAATCAAGCCATTCCTCTTGATGCCAGCTTCGACATGGATAACCTCTTCCCTCGAAACTAACGAAGGGGAAGATTTAACATAAGCCATGGGATTTTTTTCTTAGGAAATCCCCTTTTCCTATTGTAAACCCCTCGAACTCGCTTCTTTGAAGGACACCTTATCCAGAGGATGATCATTCTATATGTAATGCCCCGTGGGCATCGGCCTCCACTGCCACCGTGGCCTCCTCCCAACCACCCGGCCTGCAGATTTGACCACCGCGTTTTCTTTGCTTTGTCCTTGCGTGAGGGAGACGGGAGTGGGTGGAGCCCCGTTTTTCTTCGCCCTGATCTCATTTTGATTCTCCTTCAATGCGTACAGGTGGGTGTGGGTCTCGAAAATCATGCTGTGCAGGCAGTATCCGTGGAGCGTTGAACTGACCTTCTCCTGGAAAGTGCCGTGAGGAAGCGCTTGGCTTTATGCAGCAGCTACAGGGTAGAAAAGTAAACTTATCTCAGAAAATCAGTGGCCCAGAGAGAGCTGAGTGCGACAGCTGCTACAGGGTGAGCTCAAGGAACCGTTGGTGTTGATCCTGATGTTCTGGTTGCACGCGACCAGTCGTGATCAGTTGTTGCAAAATCTTGCAGCTGTAGTAGATGAACGAGGTAAAGTTTTAGTTGAGCTGTCTTGCCTTTTCAGTTTGGAAAGTCGCTTCCATCCAGGTGGTGTCCACAGTCATGGACAGGATACTCAATGAATGCATTTGCAGATCTTTGGCCTTTTATCAAGCTATCTGTTGCATCTGGTGTTGTGTTATGCTGGGAGCTCTGTATCTTTGCAAGTCGTGGTTTTTCTGTGTAAATCTCTTACCTGCCTTTGTTGTAGGAGATTTCTTCGAGCTTGTACTCCCAGGTCTGTTGGTCGCCATGCATCTTGCCTTTTCTTCTCTGTTTTTTAAGCTTTGGGCATCTTTGACACTGCTATTAGAGCTCTGTTCTGTGCTTTCGAGCTGGGCAATATTTTGGAGCTCTGTATTGTGTTTCAATGGCTCTCTGGTCTTTTCCCCAGTTTGATCTGCTTCGGATACACTTTGTTGCTATGCTCAAGCTTTCCATGGCTCAGTGTGAGTTTTCAATGTTTGGGTTGTGCTCGTCCAACTGTGATGTTATTTGCTCTGTATCGACTGCATCTTCAATTCGGGATTCTCCCTCAAGGTGACAGATCACACCCACGGGCACAGGAGATCTATGCAATGTTGGAGAAAATGTCTTGGGAGATGAAGGTAGCAGGATATTTTTCAGACTCAGATCATGTACTGAGTTTTGTTTCTCCAAAATCGGTTATGTGACAGTGAGAGTATTACCAGCAGACCTGATGAAATTTATTTACAAAGATTCTCTATTGAGATCTTACTTGTTGTACGATGAAACTCATGGGAGAGAACCTCATAGAGGCCGAGCTGGTTCATATCAGAATATTCATGAAACACAATTTGCTTTGCAATTATATGAGCATCTTCAACGAGTCACTATGTTGGCAGGCATAAAGGGTGCTGTTGGAATTATCACACCTTACAAGCTACAGCTGCAATGTTTGCACCGAGAGTTTGATGCTGTCCCCAAATCTGATGAAGGAAAAGGTTGTGTATCAATACGGTAGATGCCTTTCAGAGCCAGGAGCGATGTAATCATTATGTCTTGTGTCCGAGCTTCAAACCATGGTCGGTGTGTAGCTTTCTAGCGCAAGTGCTCTCGGACTGAGTGGTAAGCAGTTCGACTCTCACCCCCAAAGCAAAGTGCCTTTGAAAGAAATCTAGTGTTTGGATAGCCACCTATTGCATTCTTCTAGTCATGCCTTCAAAAGGGAATCTGGTGGGGTATATTGCAAGAAAAGACCAGTGAAGGAGAGGATAAAGTGGAAGGCGTGAGGCTGTAGCAGTCCCTGCTGGATGTTCACGACTAGTGGATGCGTTAAAACAGGCAAGATAGACTAACCATATACATAATATGCTAGTATCTAATAAACCTCTTGAAATGAAACTTTTTCCTGCTAGAAATTGGTTTAAATCGGTGATTTTGTGGATTTGTGTTCAGTATATGGTTAACAGTTTGTTACTTCTGGTTTTGCCTCTGTTGGTTGTTCTTGTTGACGTGATCAAACCCATTTTTTTAATAAAACAAACAAAGGTTCTCAGTGTATGCTTCGATTGACCATATGAAATATATATATATATATATATATATATATATATATATATATATATATATATATATATATATATATATATATAAAGTTACTTCCTTCTCGCAAAATGTCGTTGTTTCTTTTGTGAACTGGGTATGCAATCGCCCCTAGAACGTTACAGCTTTGACTAGTATTGGGCTCCTATTATGTTATTGCCCTGGAGGAAAATATACAGTTAAATTATTATTATTTTTATGATGAGCGTGATTATGCACTTCGTGTATTGTGCAAATTATTAGGGCATTTGGGAATTAGAAGTTCAATATATATGCTTGTTAAGAAGGAAGTTTTGGGCCGAAAATATGTCCTGGGTTGATAGAAGGGCATAAATTATTGATAGAACCCCATTTGATTCTACTCTTTCTATGAGTAAAATTTGATAAAATTAATGACCTTTATAGTGTTAAGATACGGTATGTTGATGATTCCTTGTGTGATCGATTTAATTATGTTTAGACATAATGCCTTGATGGAGTAAGGTAATATCTTTCACGGTTCGTAAAAGTTAAGGTTTTCATCAACTGCTTAAGGTAACATGAAGTTCCTTAATTTAGTCAAACTTGTTTTGTACTTCCTTCTTGATGAGTGACCTTTCATTGCAAATTTAGAATGATTGTGATGGAAGGTCGTGAATATATTTTGTTGTCAAAAAGGGAAAAGAAGCTATGGAATAGTTTGTTTATGTGTCGAACGTAATAATTGTAATTACATTGTTATAGAAGTTCATTATTGGAGGATATCTATCTTCAATGGTATATTATGTGTTTAATCACTGCATAGGTTACCATAACTTAGTGATGAGATGTAAATTAAGGAGAGTTGAGAGACCCTTTTCTTTGTATCCGTCGTTTATGGAATTAGAAAGTGTGTTGACGTCGGAAAATTTCAACCAAGTCTAGATTCATGGCTATGTTCCTCTAGAACGGGAGGGTTATAAATCTAAAGTATTATGAAAATTGCAAGGATGTGTTTAGAATACTAGATTGCCTACCCAATTTGGGTATTAATGAGGCTTGTCGCTATTCCGGCCCTGGTTATGTTCAGTAGGTAGGCAGTTAGGCGATGCCTATTCCGGGCATTCTTACCATCCTTTCCACTCATCCTTATTAGCTATGAAGTCACTTATTACCTAAGATATAATGGTTGTGGGTTTGAATATAAGATTTTTTTTTTCATCCTTTAAACCCTTTTGATTACATGATGGAACTTTGTTATTACCCTCGTTGTTCGTTTCTATCCTATTAGGTCTATGGCCCTATGGAACGATTCCAAAACTATATTCTTTTTGGAAACTAAGATCGGGTCTGGTTTTTATCTTTGACTTCACCTTGAGAATGTTGATTGATGGGTTACACTTTCGATTTCAATCACGTAATCTACGGGATTACATGATTGAAATCCTAATACTCTCAACTCTTGTGTCTAATCATTTAAATTTCATAGTCTTGCATATTTGGTTGTCAAACTTTTGTAGTTTTAGAGGTATTTTCATAACTAAAACTTATGGTTTTCTTCTTAGTTGATATGTTGAAAATTACATCTTGTTTCAAAAGGTTGTTAGAGGTTAGAACTTTGATCCATTTCCTGAAATAGAATGTTTCCTTTCATGGTATTGTTAGCTAGTAGCTTATTGTTGCTATGTATAGTCTTATCTTGCTCAGTTCTCGCGAACTGACTCAGGTTATTAATTGTTGCAGATGGCTTACGTGGTTAGATGATGGAAAGACTTGTAGATTATTGCATCAATCTTGGTTATGATGTTCCTTTGTACGAATGTGTATTATGTTATAAAATTTGGAAAGGGCCTTTGGACATTTTAGAAGAAGGGTCAGTGCCTAGTAAATGTATTGTAGAGTATTGTTGTTGTAACTGTTGAAACTTTGGCTTGTTTGGTTATCATGTGAAAGATGAAATTTGATTACCGCTTGGTTATGGGATATTCTAGTGAACTTTAACCCTTAGTATAGTAGCGGGGCATGTCCCATGTTGTTACTCTCTTGCTCCCTAGTCATGGTTCAATAGAGATGGTATGTTCCTTTGATTTGTGCATCATGTTGGAATGAATTGATATAACCTTGTTTTGGTTCCGCAAACGAGTACTGTTAAACTTTGCTCTTGAGTTAAAATGTTGAGTTGTAAATCCTCCTAAGGCTTAGTAGCAATGAGTTGTAAGCACTATAAAGTGAGCTGGATAATCCTGATAAAAGTTAAACTAAAAATTTATATATATGAATATATTATGTAGATGTGATCTACTTGATAACCTTTGAGACCTGGAACAATCAAGAGGAAACTATCTTTTGTAACGAAATATGATAACTTATTATTATTATTATTATTATTTTATTTGAGCCAAGCTAATAAACATTATCCTTTTATGGTGAAATCTTAAATGACCTCATGGTGAAAGCAATGGTTAGATTTTAGGAGATGATAGGATTTAATAAGTAGGAGGGAAATCGATTAATTAAACCTTAAATCTCTCTCTATCATTTGGAATGTTTTCCTTTGTCAAACTTAATTAAGTAAAGTCTAGATGGAACATTTAACCAATCTTGATAAACCCTTAACCTCAATAAAAAGACGGATAGTAAACCATGTGACCCTGAAGCTAAATTCAGTTGTCCTGTTCTGTTAACCCATGCCTTAATTCATGGTGATATTTCTTAAGCAAGGTCAATATTTAATCCTTAAACAAGAAGGCTATTGTTATGAACCCTAAGCGGTACTTTTCACTCAATCGGAGCTTATGCCTTCACCTGTGCAATAGAGTTGTGGAACATGTGTTAGAAGCTTGAGTAAGATTAATTAACCTTGTAAGAAATGGAAAATGTTCTAAAATCAAATGAATAAGAAAGATTTGGACATAAAATTGATGATCCTAGTTTAGAAAGCTTGGCCTTAAGCTATTTAGTCAATAGTTGAAAAGAAAGAAGTTCTCCCTTGTGAAAAGAATTGTGTGAATCATTACATGAAATTTTATAAGAACGTAAGTTAAGAATTAAGAGACACTTTAGTAAACAAGAAAATTTAACAAGAATTTCCTCGTGGGATGCCCCTAAATGCTAGTGTGTCATGTGGTTGGTTTTCCATGTTGTCTTGTAAAAAGGAAAAGTAAATTGTCCTTGATAGGTGTGAACATTTCCGTGTTGCCTTTATGGCCATCTTTGTATCAAGTTGTTCATAGTGTTAGTTGTATCCTTGGTGATGGCATGTTGTGTCATGTTATGTGTCAAGCAAGTCAAAAAAAAATTATCCTGTATTTCACTATGTTGTTCATGTGTGTGGTTTTTGGGTCATTACACTATAGACTTGGTTGAGACCGAGTCGGGTTCTTCAACCTAGATCCATCACCGGTAATAGCTCATATACAAATGCAAAACGAAATAAATGCCTCGAAAACCTATATAGGTGCCCTAAGCATTTTGGGTCTAGATATAGGGGATCCGCTAGCCCAAGGCTTGAAACAGGGTCAACCATCTCTGGTTGCACTAAGTTAAAACCCCGCCCCTAAGGGATTCTAAGAGCCTTGAGTTGAAATAAAAGTAGCTCCAATATTGTTAGCCTCCATAGCCATGACATTTATCCTGTCCCCTGTTGAATGGGACGAAACATCTGAAATGCACTGAGTGCTCTACACGAACACCAAGGGAACATTATTTCCATCTATTAAGGTTGAAACAACGCAAACAGATGCGGTTGTAGTAAACCCAACATTATTTCCTTCACAAGAAAGGGGGTTATTTCAACATCATCCAAGAGAGAAACCTTCGCAAAACTAGGGGAACACAAATCAACCACAAAGCCATGAGGCCCCACAACCACTCCCACACTACCTCTGTAGCCATTGCCATGACCCCTTCCCGGCTGGTAAGCCAAATTGATTAGGGTTTGGGAAATCCTCATGAGCCATAATAGAAATTTATTTATAGCTATTGTCAAAATTATTTTTAGATAAGAAAATATGTATTTTAGTAATTTTAAACAAAGATGATAAACTACAATTTTTTTAAAAATATGACTTATGTATGGAGGGTTATGTCTCTATCTCTCATATATAGAAAACCTTTGCACCTTTCCCCTTCTTATAACCTTTGATGTACTCTAAAAACAATATTCAATTGAGTTGAAGGTATAGTGTAGGAGGGTTACGAATACAACCCGATACCATCCCACCCTTACATTCGTAACCTTTGATGTACTCGATAACACCATTAAATTTATTTGTACAACAAAACTTATTGTCACAAAATTTGATGTACTTTGGGATCGTGATTCAATTGCGTTTTTAATACAACAAGACCACAACATTTTACATACTTTGAAAAACACCATTTAATCTAGTTTTACAAGACAATTATCACAAGAATCGATGTTCTCGTAGAGTATTGTTTAATTGAGTTTTACAATAGAGTTTTCCTAAATTTGATGCACTCCTAAAACTTCACTCAATTGAGTTTTACAAAATAGTTGCTCTGAAAAAAAGTGTAGTCCAATAACACCATTCAATTGATATTTACAAGACAATTGTCATAAAATTTGATGTAGTTCAAAAATACTACTCAATTTGATTTTACAAAACATTTGTCACTAAATATATTGTTCTTCTAGAAGACCATTTGAATTAGGTTTTGCACTATAATTGTCAAAATATTATGGCGTACTTCTAGGATACCATTTAATTGAGTTTCACAACACATATGTGCCAAAAAATTGGTGTACTCTAAGAATGCAATCGATCAATAATTGAATGGTGTTTTCAAAGTACATAAAATTTGTGGATTTTTTTATAGTAAAACCAATTACATGGTGAGTTCAAAGTACATTGAACTTTGGGGTATTTATTTTGTAAATCTTAATTGAATGATGTTTTCAAAGTAGATCAAATTTTGAAACACTTCTATTGTAAAACTCAATTGAATTGTGTGTTAAGTATATCAAACTTTGTGACAATCGTGTTGTAAAACTCACTCGAGTTTTTAACATACTTCAAATTTTGTAGTAGTCATAATATAAAATTTAATTGAATATGATAAATATAACTAGCGAATCACAAGAATCAAAATCAATGATGTATTGACACTAGTTATATTTTAGATAAAATTTAGTCTCAAATTCACCAAGATAAAATAAATGTCAATTATAACAAGTTAAAATTTAATTTATGTGTTTTATTAAAAAATTATTATAAACTCAAACAATATTTATTTTTCTTTACTATATATATAAATCAATTAATTAGATAAAATATAATTTAAAAACAAATCAAAAATATTATACAAACCCTTACACAATTTATATTAAACTTAAACAATATTTATTGTTGTTTGTAATATACATCAATTAATTAGAGAAAAATACGAAGATAAATAATTTTGAGTTTTGAACTATAATTCGAAGACACATCACAAATATTATGCAAACCGTTTTTAACAAGCAAAATTTTAATGGTTTAAATTCTCCATGAAAATATCAGTGTTTATGACACTCGTTAAAAAATTGTTCCTCGTCATATAAAATTTGTGACTATCATATGATTTGACCCTATTTCCAACAGTGTCGCCTCTAATACAATTTAATATGTTTTTTAATTTCTATTAGTTTATATTTATCATAAAAATTTTCTTGAAAATGATTATTTTGTGTAGAAAAAGTATTGACAATATGAGCATAATAAGTTTCCTTATCTTAATTTCCAGCAATTGAAAAACAGGAACAAATAATTGTTGACTGATCTTTATTAGATATTTTATTAGATATTTGTTTTAATAGAGGATCGCCCACTTAACAAGAGTTAAATTGGCTCTTAGTGACACATCTGTTCAATTATATCGTTCAATCAAATGGTGATGTCGAAAGTGGCACTAAATCCAAAATTTTAGCAAATCCAAAGGAACTTTAGATTCATACGGCAGACATGAAGTCACGGAGAGTCATTCTTTTCATATAAAATCTAGTGCATATTATATGCTTTTGATTATTTCATCATGGTTATAGCTTGGGATCAAATTTGAAGGGGCTAGTTTGAATTTTATTGCGAAGGACAAATATTGGACCAATCTTTCGATGATGAAAAGTACTATGAATATTTTACATTTCATATGACAAGAATATATTAAGTACACGCGTCATAAAAATTAAGGATAATATTTTTTTAATAAGATTTTTTTAATCACTACTTGATTGACACCTTAAATAAAAGAGAAGATTCATAATCAAAACAAAATGACCCTTCAATCATAATGGTGTAAAATTCAGTTGCACTTAAATTGGTAAAATAATAAAATTATGATGTAAAAAAGCCCAAATTTGTAATATAATAATTTCCTAAAAATCATCATAACTAAAATAATCATTAAATAAATACATAAAAAAACAATTGAAATGAGACAAGAAGACTCGCAGGTCAGTAAACACATAAATGCCAAAGTGGGACATTGGGTTCTCTTATCAAAATCATTAATAAAACTTGTAAATAATAAAATAAATAACTTTAAATTCTACTTGGATTTTAGTGCTAAAATTAAAACCCATTTGGATTCTTACCACTTCAATAAAAAAATCCATTCGTATTTTAACCACTAAAATTAAAACCCATGTAAATTTTAACTAGTAAAATGCATTGAATTAGATATTTTCCAAATAAATAAAAGAAAAATTCAATTCATACATTGAAACACCCACACTAACCGTGTCACTAATAGATACATCAAGACATTCCTCGTTATATTTCGTAGACAAGAGCTTCACCTCATGCACATTATGCATTCGGACCTACTACTTCTGCAAAGAATGATATTTTAGCAAATTAGACTACTCCATGAAACACACACAC
Source organism: Taxus wallichiana var. yunnanensis (assembly GCA_018340775.1). Taxonomy (NCBI): domain Eukaryota; kingdom Viridiplantae; phylum Streptophyta; class Pinopsida; order Cupressales; family Taxaceae; genus Taxus; species Taxus wallichiana. The sequence goes on from CM031241.1 coordinate 612,701,513, forward strand.
CCTTCGTAATCCTCCCTAAATTTGTTCACAACCCTTTTCCTCAACTCCTTAGGATTAGAGTTGAGCATCATTGTCTTGAGCACTCACAGTAAAAATAAAATTCTTGTTAGCCTCCACATCACCGCTATTAAAAACTACAGAGAATATGCCAATGATGACTTGGAGGGGCTCTTTCAATGGATGAGGAAGATTGTTTTTACCTATTATCTTCATCTGAAATGAGCTTCTCTCCTCTTCCCTACATTCTGCCATCTCGAATAGGTCCAATCAACCTTTTCATTAAGAAACAACTCGACACTTATCTTGATTCTTATTTGCAAGGGTCATAATGGGTGAGCTCCTCAAAGAACTCAGCCTTGGTTTTGCTTGAAAACAAGCCCCATCTACCTTTTCCTAGAGATCCTTCTCCATTGCATACAAATAGAGATAATCTATCATCTTGGTCCGTGGCTTGTCTACATATCGAGCTCAAATTAATCTAGGATATATGGATCAAGACCATGGTGATCTCATCCCATCCTTTGGCACTAACACGGATCCCATAGAGCCTTCTCGACACCCTGCATTGTGAGTGACAAATTGAAAACACTCTTTGAGATTAATTCAAAACTTTTCTCCAACCTCTTCCCTAACCTCAGATATACATATGCACATATCCATACTAGTGGACACTCTATACATTGGATCTATTCCAAATCATGGTGTGTAGGCTCCTAAGTGTATAAATATTTGTGTGAAAGTTGATCTTATTTTTGTTTTATGTCTATCAAGGTGGCTCCTGCAAAAAACAAGCGGAAACAAGTACAAAGTGGTAGATAAAACATCTGAATAAATCCCATGAAAAGGGCAGAACCGTAAATGTTAATATTAAATATTTAATTTTTAGGTATTTGTGTTTAAGTATCTGCTGAATTGGCATCAACAAATTACTAGAAACTTGGGATATGAGCTTAATAGTTTTATAGTAGTATATTTAGTATATTGAAACTTTTGGTAATTTCAAGTATTACACCTTTTCTAATGCATCTATGATTCATGCGCGCAAATCTGAAAAGCTGGAGGTGATTGTTTTTGTAGAAGTCATCAAAACTATTTTTTAAAATATAAAAATTTTACACAAATTATTGACAAGCATTTTTCACCATAGCCCTTCTTTTGAAAGTTTTAAAAGTAACTTGCACTTCTGTATTGTCAAATGATTTTTACATTTTGATTTTTTTGACATGCAAATTTTTACCTTCCCTTTTCTGACGGGTTTGAGGCCTTGGGAAGCGGTGTGATTTCACTCAATTTTGAACTCTCGTTATAATGCGACCATCTCTAATTTACAATTAAGATTTAATTTAAATATAGATTAGAAAGCATCTAATTGCATTTATAATCATTAACATAGAAATATATGGAAATATTTGGAATAATTAGAAGTGCTTGAAAGTTCAAGAGATTTGCTTTGTCTTATAGGATAATAATTAATTTGTTGTGAGTTTAAAAATAATTGTCACTGAAACATATCGAGAAATAATAAATAAAGTCAACAACCTTGCTCACATTCATATAAGTATGAAAATGATACAACCAAAAATATATAGTGAATGCAAGAACAACTATTTCGATTCTGCGCACAAACATTGCTTGTTTCTCTTGATTTCATCGAGGATCACATTGAAACCAAAATCCTTTCTTCAAGCCCTAATTTTCCCTACAAAACCTATAAAAATGGAGAACTCGATGATACGGGCATGTTACATTCCTCCATTACTATCGTGGTCTTCATATCAAATGATTTAAGAAATTGAAACTCTTTGCAAGTTGAAAACAATATTGTGTATGCAAGTGTCCCTAACATTATCTTTTGAAATGGATGCAAAAAGTTGTATAAATTCTAGAATGCTCTCTAAATGCTTTAATTATGGTTTGGGCATGAGCATGATTTTGAAGCAATATGTTATGCTCTTACAAAATTAACACCTCTCTTGTGTGAATCATTTGTTCATTTTCTTATCGTCTCAAATGCACTCATGTATTTATAGAGTGAACTTGAATTGAAATTAAGATGATACTAGTGCATAAACAAACATGAAACACACGACAAAAGTAAAATATCCCCAATATTTCATAAACAAGGGGCAAAGGGGCCCAAAACAATAAGATCAAAACCATACATGTATGGTATTAGATAAATGTACATTATAACCACATATAACTATGGAGAGGAGAGATAAAACCATAGAATATAAATGAATAGAGTAAATATAGGAAAAATAAGAGAAAAAGATGTTAGAGTAGGACGAGTACGGATAAAATAGAGCATAGGAGAAAATAGAGGAGAAAATTTCATAACAGAGAAGAATGGGGAGGAATGGGAAGTTTATAAGAAGGCTATAAAGTTGAGAGGAATAATACAAGGTTGAAATTGTTAAAATTCACATGAAACACAAAGGAAACAAGTTTAAAGTAGGAAAACGCAAGGAACTACAACAAGAGCTTAAAATGGACTTATAATCAATAGACACATTTATACACTAGCACCATATAAAGTAACTAGACTCACCATATCAATTAACTTCCCTCATACAAAAATCAAGTGTCTATATGATATAGCACTTTGTGTAGAAATATAAAGTAGATTAGATACATGAATGCACTGAAAAAGCACACCTAAAGTTGTAATTAAGCCTTAGATTCGATAAAAATAATAATTATTTATATAAAATAGAAAAACTAATCGAGAGCATAGAAATTAAGGTAGAATAACTTAAGATAAATTAAATCCTTGGAAATACTTGGTGATCAAGGTGTATAGGATAATACTCAATTTCATACATCTATGTGATCATTTGTTGATGGAAACTTAAGGAAATAATGTCTAGATATCAAATAAATAAAGCCCACAAAATAGTTGTCAAACCTCTACGACCATTTTTGTTTAGATGATGACTAATTTTGTGTAGAGTGCTAAATTGTTGTTCCCTATAAAAATGAATATGCGGTTACGAATATAGATCTAGCTTAAAAAATGTATTGTTTGTGCCATAATGTACGGATAACTTTATTTATATAGTTCTCAAATCACATTCAAACTAATCATGTTTAAAGATCTCTAAATTTACACTAAAATCCCTTCATAACTTATTAAAATGGGAGATGATTAGGGGTTCTATGTTATTCCTCCATTATTACCGTGCCCATTGTGCTTCAACAAAATCACAAGAAATACTCATGCAATTAAAAACCAAAGATAATGCATCTCAACCCTTATCTTTCCATGCGATCAATAACTAGTATCAACTATTTAATGAATATTCAATTTTTCTCTAGGATTTTGGTGTGGGGAAGTTTTCAACAAATAAAATAAATTATGTTTGTATAAATCTAATACATCAATTTTTGCAATGGAGTAAGTCAATGTGTAATCATTTATGTTTGTCCTAAATACAATAATGCACCTATGTGATTATAGAATTTCTAAATTCAAATTAGGATCCTATTAGTGTGTAGGATGACACATAATGACTATTAATGATGACCAAATAAGGTATGTAAATTCGAGAAAATGGACCTGAATGTCAATAAGTGCCTAAAAGGGAAAGGGAGAAATTTTCATCGAGGAAAACTATATTTGCATAGGACAAAAATAGTCAATGAGCTACGAAATTCATCATGGATATAGGAAACAATCACATAAAAGAGGAGTAAAAATTAGAAGAAAGGAAAAAACCATGGTTATATGAGATATAAAACGAAAAATATAAATAAAAATGATCAATAAGATGATAAAGAGACAATGGGTGTTGAGAAAGTGTTAATGACATAAAAAGGACAATTCAACAAGGAGTTCAACACAATGGAAAACACAACAATAAAAGCCTCATTACACCAATAATCATTCAACATTGTATCTCCGTAATAATTAAATAGTCTTGTACAACAACATAATGTCTCGCTTAGGTGGGTGGGTGTGTGTTAAAATTAAAAAAATGAATCAGGGAGGGCTTGCAAAATATGTTGCTAATGAATTCTATAAGTGTTTCTTGAAGATAATGTCTATATAATGATAGCGATATGAAATTGAAAATGAAGGAGAGAGGCTACTATCTCATCACAAAGTCCATCTAACATGACTAAATATTTGGTGCTCCTTAGAATATGATGTTTAACTATCCATGTTCTATTGATAATAAAACACATATAGAAAAAAGTGAAAGTAAAAATATGACCTTATATAAATATTCATAATCGGATAATTTTTTGAATCTAGAAATGCAATATATATATATAGAAAAATATAGCTGGTACATTGGTGAAAATAGTAGGAATATCTTTATAGTTTGATTCTAAATCTAACTATGCATGCCTTATGATGATACATAAGTATATGAATTTAATATGGGGCTATAATGTGGTGTAGTGACAATAATTAGTGGCCATAACATGTCTTGAGAGTATAAAAGTAGATCGAGATAAAATAAACTGAATATCTACCTCTCTTTTAGGGTCCAGACGAGATTTCAAATCACATATCTCAAAATAAATAGAATAAACACAACATGTATACGATAGAAATAAATAAAGTTTTATGTAAATAGATATTAAAGTAAAGTTTGAAAATTATATAGGTGATATGTAATTTTTTCATATGCAAACTTGAATATAAACAATATAAGGAAAATAGTAAAGTCATGCTCCATGTGAGCAAATATCAACCATGTGATCAAAATGGGAAAATTCGCAAGGTGGGAAAGACAAAAATAATGTAATATTTATCTGATGTGGATCCAACTACAAGAGGTCGAAATGTCTCCAAAACACACACACACACACACACACACACACACACACACACACACACACACACACACACACACACACACACACACACACACACACACACACACACACACACACACACACACACACACACACACACACACACACACACACACACACACACACACACACACCCGATTTTACAAAATTAATAAGCTTAAAAATATTTATCTTCTCATTCCTAAATGCAAAATAAATTTTTACAACGTTACAAACTTCCTTTTATTTCCCACTACCTCTAAGAAAACCCTTAAATGCGAAAAGAATTTAGAATACAAAAACACCCTAAAAAGTAAGACACCTTAGATGGGACGTAAATTTTTGTGTACAAAATATGCCTTAGTAAAATAAGGTGTAAGCTAAACCTTGGCTTATTACATAAAAATAACAAAATATTAAAACTCCAAGTTCTAGAAAAAACCAAAAATGTTCGAGCTGGTTTTAGATCAGTAGAGACAAAGGAATTTGGTCCCAAAAATATGCGGAAAAGAAACACAAAATTTCAAAAAATATATGTCATGGTGTATTACAAATTAATATTTACCACCACTTTGGAATATTTCAAGATGATCCAACGGTCGGATCTAGTTATGGTCTCTAGAAGTTATGCTCTGCATCATTCTCCCCGGTTGAAAATAATTCTTCTCCTCTCAATTCCGTTGATGGAACTCATCTATTTTTCCATTGTCAATCTTCTTCAAATCCCAATAAGGAATCTAAGTGTTTTCTTCTTGATTCAATCCTTCCCACTATACCAAATATTTGATGTAGCTCCTTTCCTAGTAGTTACTTTCTTTTGGTCCAAGACATGCAACAGAGAAGATTTCGAGGATTATGTTCACTACTTATTTCTCTCCATTAGTCTTAGGGTGATATGCACTCTTCTGAATCGTATTTGTGTCCCCATTTTCCTCCACAAAGTCTTCAAAAATTGACTCTAAAATTTTGTTTCTTGAGCTGAAGTGATTGTTCTTGGAACTTTATGCAACTTAACCACTTATGAGAAAACAAATCTAAAACTCTAGAAGAATCATTAGTTGTCTCAAAAACAATGAAGTATGTGCCATTTAAGAGCTCCCCTGTCTACTACAAAAAGATATAATCATTCCCTCATTGTGTGTTAGGAAGTCCGACTATGAAATCCATACTCAAACCGAGATATGACCTTGCGAGGATAGGTAATGGCATATACAACCCAATATTTTGTGCATGGCCCTTACCCATTTCCCACACTATACATCTTGATACAATCCTACATATGTCCCTCTTTACCTTTGGCCAATAATACTTCTCTACCACAAGATAAGTTGTCTTACTTATACCAAAGTGTCTTGCTAAAACCACATTGTGCATTTCTCTTATAATATTTTATCTCATTGAACCAATAGGGATGCATAATTTCTTTTCCTTGAATAAATAACCATCATGCATCAAATAATCATAAGAAACACTACCTATGCTAGGTTCCTTACAATGTCTCACAAACCACCAAAATCTGGATCACTTTTATACAATTCCTTAACTACCTCAAATTCTACGACTTCATTTTCCATTTTTATCAAAAGTGTTAATGCCTACTCAGAGAATTAACATCTTGATTCTACTTATTGGAATTATGATGGAACACAAAATTATGTTCTTGAAAAAATGAAACCCACCTTGCATGCCTTTTGTTTAGTTTCTTTTATGTGTTTACATACCTCAATGGTTCATGGTCAATAAAGAGTATAAATTATTTGGATACCAAATAATATCTGCAATGCCCTAATGCTTGAATAATAGTATAAAATTACAAATCATAAGTAGAATATTTCCTCCTGACTTCATTTATATTTACACTAAAGAATGTTATAGGCCATCCTTCTTGATTCAATACAACTTGAATCCCGACATATGAGGCATCAAAATCAACCTCGAAACTTTGCTTAAATCTAGAAATAACAAAACAAGCACCTTTGACACTTTTTTCTTCAACAATTCAAAACTATATGTTGTTACCTTAGTCCATATTAACTCCTTTCCCTTCATGCACGTAGTTATAGGTGCAACAATGCTATTGAAATTCCTAATGAACTTCCTATAAATTTTTTTAAATCCATGAAAACTACAAACCTCTATCACATTCCTTGGAATAGGCCATTCAAAAATTTCCTTTACTTTTTCCTCATCCATCCTCACTCCATCCTCTGAGATGAAAAACCCAAAAACTAGACTTTTCTAAAGAAATCTAAACTTCTTTAAGTTTTCATATAAACTCTCTTTTCTTAATAGTTCTAACACCACTTTAAGTGTAACAAGTTTTCTTCCACTATCCTACTAAATATCAAAACATCATTGAAATAGATTCATAGCTTAACCTTATGCATAAATGAATCTCCATGTGTTCTCCAAACGTGTCTTTAACCAAGGCTTAAAAGTATCTAAGTTCTTAACCTTCCTCGCCTAGGTGTGAGCCTTTGCGAAGCACCGAACTTACCTCTGCACATGCCTTCATGCCCTGCTTATGGCATCACAACCCTTCATGCCTCAGGTACTTAGATACTTCAAGGGCTCAAAATAAAATTAAAATTTGGAATAACAAAATCAATACTCAAAATAAGAACTATAATTTAATAAATCGATCCTTGGAGAAAATAGAAGAGAACCAAGATAAATTAAAGTAAGAAATTTCTAAAATGTTATCGCCCTTCCTAAATTTTAAATGTAGAAAAATCAAATCAATTAATGTTTTTTTATTTTCATTTTCATCAGTAGTTTAAACATTTCCATGCTCTAATTTGTGCAAAATATGAAGGTCGTGTTGGGTGGATGTGTGTATCTCAGACACACTGTGACAAAAATGCAGATCTTAACAATCTACGTCAATTTCTTTCCAACTCTTCACACACTTCTCTGCCACCTGTGTGACCTCCCCACCTTCACATCCATATCCCATTGCCACCTCTTCTCAATAACCTATAATGTTAGCAACAAACAAAGGGGGATTCAACATTTTAGATTTAGGGTTTTCTCTCAAAACAAAAAAAAGGAGAAAGAGGGAAAAATTATAGGCAACTTTGATCTCTTTATGTTTCGGTAGTGAAATATAATTTAAAAAAGATTTAGAATTTATATTTATAATTTCATAAACCTCTACATCGGTAAATTGGAAAACCCTAAGAACATTGAAAAAAACATGTTATATTTGTCTAGCTCATTATCCCCGATATGAAATTATGGAACAATTTCATGATCTCCATTTAGGGGTGACAAGGTCAAATAAATAAAAATCCAACAAATATTTTAGTAGGAGTTATTATTATTCATAATAACACATATACCATTACTATAGTTTTAATCATTTTCTTTATGTTCTTTTATGTTTCTATTATTTAAGTATGTCTTATTTTTTATTTTGTTCTTAATTTTTTTATTTTTATAAATTACAAATAGTTTTTTCATGTTTAAGAATGTGAAAATTGGAGAAATAAAATTGTTATTATGTTCTTTTATTTTATTATTTAATTATGACTTAATTTTGAAAATAATAGAGACACGCCACGTGTTGCTAGAACTTCCTTTTATGGAGTGTAGTAGGGTATTTGTATCATTGAACAATGTTGGGCATAAAGTTTTTAAACCAAGACTAAAGGAAAATGACGAAAAAAATATAAAAGAAAATCAATAATAGATGGGTAGATTGATAGAACTCACTCAATGGAACATGTACCACTCATTGAAGTCTAGATTATGGATCTATGATCCAAAAATTTGTAAAGGAGAAAAGTGGAATCCTAGAAAAACACATGCTATTGTCAGAGTATGGCCAAGATTTTGTAGTGTCCCAGAGCAAGATAGTAATTTTTGTGGACTTTTTTGGCTGAGTTAGTACTATACAAACCATTTCTTGATATTCAAATAGATATTGGCCTTGAAGATGATATTATAAAATAAAATTGGGTAGAATTTCAATATAATCCTTGGCATATACAACGGGTTATTGAAACACATAATGATGATCAAAGAGAAATGGATGATGAAAATGATGATATCATCCAACCAAACACAATTGAACATGAGTGGGAGATCATAACAGGCCTACACAAAAAACAAATTCTACATGAGTTTGAGATTAATATGTTGGCTCGAAGGGATATTGACAATAAAGCACTTTGGAAGGCGATTATCCTGGTGAAGATGAAAAAGGCTATTAAATTCATAAGCATGGCTAAAGATAATTTCTTACTCACAATAGATGAAGAACCATACTCACATTTTAGCTATTATAGCCTTAGGGTAAAACAAAAAATTGTGTTTGATATAATAATCAAGAATTATAATAAAGGGCAAATTGTACACTTCCATTACCTATGATAATCCAAGCAACAATAGGTACAGGGAAATTGTATCTTATTCGAGGAATCAAACTATATTTTTAGAGTTGTCACAACCACAATGTTTCTCCCTTTTATTACATTCCCGACTAGAGTTCCAACATTTCACATTGGTGCATGAAGAATACATACAACCTTGGTGCATCAAGAATACATACAACCTTGTGAATTCCTGTTTCATATTTTGAAAAATTAGAGTGAATGAGGTTAATAAGTTTTCAAGAAGAAATGTGACATGTTAAGTATATTTTAACTGATGAGATGAGTTTCATAGGTCAAAAGAGACTTCAACATATAGATTCTCGACTACACCAAGTATTTCCAAAAAATGTGGATATGTGTTTTGGTGGAGGTTTATGGGTTTGGTTGGAGATTTGGGACGAGTTGCCTCTGGTTTGTGATATTACTCCATATGCAAGTACAAAACTAGAAAACTTATTATGGAAATTTTTAAAAACTGTTCTTATGCTAGATATGGTATTCAGACACCAAGGCCAAACTAAAGAGCAACAACAATTTCGTCAACTTCTAGAAAATCTAAGAGATGCCAATCGACGATTAAAAAGCGGAGGTTGTTAATGACTAGAACAAATGATTTACTATAAAATTTTGAAAAGGAATTTGATGAACATATGCATTTATTTTTCATTAATGATGTTGTGGATGAACATAATAAGAGGAAATTATATGCATTAAATCAACCTATTGCTCGATGCATTGCCACTAAAGGAAAAATAATATTGCTACTGGATTAGATGATGAAAAATTACAAGTCAAGTTATTTATATTTGTTGGCACAAGAGTGATGCTCACTACAAATTTATTGATTGAAGTAGGTCATGTCAATGCTGCACTTGGTTTTATTCGAAGCATTCTCTACAAACCAGGATTGGGACCTCGTGAACCACCAACATATGTAATGGTTAAATTTGATAGCTACATAAGAATTCCTTTTACTAATGAAATTCCAACTATAATTCTAGTAACACCTATAGAAAGGGGTCATGTGTGTTAACTACCTTTGAAATTGGCATGGGGATTGAATATCCACAAATCATAAGGCTTAACTGTTAACAAAGCCATAATTTATATTGGAGATAAATAAAGACAAGGTTTGACCTTTGCTGCTATTTCATGTGCCAAATCATTTGATGGATTGAGGATCTTATCTACATTCACATATGACCAATTTTAGAATTTGAAGAATGCAAAAGGAGTTGATAAGAGAAAAGATGAAGAAAAAGACTCCAGTTGTTGGATCAACAAATGTATAATATTTGAGAATCAAAAACTTAATGTTGTTCTTTGTGTGTGTGTGTGTGTGTGTGTGTGTGTGTGTGTGTGTGTGTGTGTGTGTGTGTGTGTCGCGTGTGTGTGTGTGTGTGTGTTTATTTCTTTTATTAATTATTAATATATTTTTCTTTCTATTTTTAATTTAATATTAGATTACATATAATTAACATGAATGTCAAACTTAGATGGTCATACATTTGATTTAATGAATAAATAGTTACTTTTACTTTACACAATCACAAATGCTACTAGCATACCTATCTTAGAAAATCTATGTAAAATACACCGAGAGGTATCATTCTTGAGGTGCCTATATTTGATTCCACAAATAATCTGGAAGGTGCCTATATTTGATTCCACAAATAAGTTGAAGACACCTATATTTGATTTGACAAATAAGTAGAATATGCACTATTTGATTCCACATATATGTGGAATAAACGCCTCTTGAATGATACCTCTTGGCGTTTTACATCAATTTTCTAAGATATGTATGCTAGTATTATAATTATAATAAGATATATAATTATTTAAATTGTCAAAACATATATTTGTGTTTTATTTTTCATGTTTTATTAAAATATCTCCAAAAACACTTGACCAAACATGTATAAAATTACAAGATACATATTTTTATAGATTACATATTCAAAGATATAACACATTCTAATTTATCTAACAATTTAAAGTTTATATACATACATATATAATAAACAATTTTATAAATAATTTTCATAATTTTTAATGTATTACAATAACATTATTATATTATGTTTTCCAAATACAAGTGTTACAATAATAGATAGATTAAATAATATTATGAAGGGGAGTTATGACCATAACCTCCTTCTCCTTATCTCTCACCCTTACAATGCTAACTTCCCGAACCACATATATATCATGTTGAAAGGCCTATTACACCCATGAAAATTATGGTGGTGAATTCCTTGCTCACTTGATATGCCTAAATTGATCATGTTTATGTCACAAAGTGTCCCATGCAATATATGGTTAACAATGCATATGTAGAGATTCTCTTTAATATATATATATATATATTTTTCACTATTAGAATGTGGACAACTTTATGTGGAAGAAGTGTGGTAATTGAACTTATGTATTGAGATAAGCATATGGTATTATTACTATAAATTTTTAGTGTCTACATCTTCATTATATTTGATACATTACATTTGATATTAATTTGTACATGAGAGAACATATAAATTTTTCTAATGAACATCATTTAAATATAATGAATATACACAAATCATTAAAACATATTATCTTCTATTTTATTGATTGTGTGGGTATTTTTGTTTTTTTAAGTCATCTTCCTATCTCACGTCCATATTGCTACAATAGTTAATTGTTATGGCATTTTAGGAATAACTATTGGCTATAGAAGATAGTTATTGAATTCTTCCGCGTGTGTTGGCCCTTAAATATTTTTTAATAAAATTTGTGTAAAATATTAGGAATCTTGTACATATCTTTAACGACATAGCATTTTAATATTTTTGTAATATTTTATTCATAATAATATATATTTTTATTAGTTATAAAGAAGGGTTAAGGGGACCCTACCCCGTAAAAAATATGGAGAGAAAAATAAAACATTGAGGATCTAAACAAGCAAGCCTCTTCCAAAGGGCCCCAACACACAAAAACAAAACATCAAATGAACAACATAAAAACAAACTATATCACTCATGTGCTCCCTTACCTTTAGATCTTAACTACATTTTTAGGGGGAAATAGTTCCTTTGTTTTTCCGACTCACAATTTTCCATTCCTCCTCCATATTTGGAGTTACATTTTCACAATTTTGGATCGGAATCTAAACTTATATGTGTTCTGCAATGTCCTGGGATCCCGATAAGACATCCATATCTCTGTCTTTTTGCACTTCCTCTTTTTTAGGATCCACTGATTTTTGAGAAGATGATTCACAATCAAGTGGATCATTCACAACCAAATTATAAGGATTAGAGTTATTCCGCCAAGAACATATTCCTTTAGCCTATTTTCTAACCAAGTGGAAATTAGATATTAAATGACCAAGAGAAAAGCAAGTTATGCATTTGAAAGGAAACCCTTCATAATCAATATTTTGAGTCCAAGTTTTATCCTTAACTTTAAGTTCAATAGTGTCGGGAAATCAAGAGAAGTATCCATATCAACCAAGATTCTAGGCATATGTTGTGTGCTCAAAATATTTAGTTTTTGGATCAATAGCTAAACATTTTCCTAAAGTGTTACCAATAGCATTTAGGAAAGTATCCAACTCGAATTGGAGGGGCAAGCACAAAATACAAACCCACACCAATTAAACTTTGAAAGTATCGTATATCGGATTAAACAAATGAAACCACGGTTTCATCAAAAGCATATGTGATTCAAAATCCCAAACTTTCTCAAAAAATAGATCTCTATCTAAAGGAATAGTAAATGCCACAAAGAAAAAAACCATGGGCGCCGGAAAGATATCGAACCTACCTTCCAAAAAAAGGTTCACATTACTACAAAATACGGAATGGAGTGCTAGAAAACTGGAGAAAAGTTTGTTGAATCTTCAAATCAAGCCACTCCTCTTGACGCTAGCTTCGACATGGATCACCTCTTCCCTGAAACTAATAGAAGGGGAAGATTTAACATAAGCCATAGGATTTTTTTCTTAGGAAATCCCCTATTCCTATTTTAAACCCCTCGAACCGCTTCTTTGAAAGACACTTTAGCTAGAGGATGATCATTCTATAGACTTGGTTGAGACTGATTCGGGTTCTTCAACCTAGATCCATCACCGTGTAATAGCTCATATACAATCTTGAATCAAGCAAATGGGTGCTCCGAAACTGTATAGGTTCCCTAAGCATTTTGGGTCTAGATATAGCGGATTCGCTAGCCCAAGGCTCAAAAAGGGTCAACCATCTCCGGTTGCAACTAAGTTAAAACCATGCCCCAAGGGATTCTAAGAGCCTTGAGTTGAAATAAAAGTAGCTCCAATATTGTTAGACTTCATAGCCACGACATTTATCCCGTCCCTGTTGAATGGGACGAAGCATCCGAAATGCAATGAGTGCCTGCACGAACACAAGGGAACATTATTTCCATTTATTAAGGTTGAAACAACGCAAACAGATGCGGTTGTAGTAAACCCAACATTCTTTCCTTCACAAGAACGGGGGCTATTTCAACATTGTCCAAGAGAGTAACCTTCACAAAACCAAGGGAACACAAATCAACCACAAAGCCATGAGGCCCCATAACCACTCCCACACCGCCTCTGTAGCCATCGCCATGACCCCTTCCCTACAATGGTAAGCCAAATTGATTAGGGTTTGGGAAATCCTTACGAGCCATAATATAAATTTATTTATAGCTATTGTCAAAATTATTTTTAGATAAGAAAATATGTATTTTAGTAATTTTAAACAAAGATGATAAACTACAATTTTTTAAAAATATGACTTATGTATGGAGGGTTATGTCTCTATCTCTCATATATAGAAAAACCTTTGCACCTTTCCCCCTTCTTATAACCTTTGATGTACTCTAAAAACAATATTCAATTGAGTTGAAGGTATAGTGTAGGAGGGTTACGAATACTACCCCATACCATCCCACCCCTTACATTCGTAACCTTTGATGTACTACGATAACACCATTAAATTTATTTGTACAACAAAACTTATTGTCACAAAATTTGATGTACTTTGGGATCGTGATTCAATTGCGTTTACAATACAACAAGACCACAACATTTCACATACTTTGAAAAACACCATTTAATCTAGTTTTACAAGACAATTATCACAAGAATCGATGTTCTCGTAGAGTATTGTTTAATTGAGTTTCTGAATAGAGTTTTCCTAAATTTGATGCACTCCTAAAACTTCACTCAATTGAGTTTTACAAAATAGTTGCTAAAAAAGTGTAGTCCAATAACACCATTTAGTTGATATTTACAAGACAATTGTCATAAAATTTGATGTAGTTCAAAAATACTACTCAATTTGATTTTACAAAACATTTGTCACTAAATATATTGTTCTTCTAAGACCATTTGAATTAGGTTTTGCACTATAATTGTCAAAATATTATGGTGTACTTCTAGGATACCATTTAATTGAGTTTCACAACACATATGTCCCAAAAAAAATGGTGTACTCTAAGAACACAATCGATCAATAATTGAATGGTGTTTTCAAAGTACATAAAATTTGTGGATTACATGATGAGTTCAAAGTACATCGAACTTTGGGGTATTTATTTTGTAAATCTTAATTGAATGATGTTTTCAAAGTAGATCAAATTTTGAAACACTTCTATTGTAAAACTCAATTGAATTGTGTGTTAAGTATATCAAACTTTGTGACAACTCGTGTTGTAAAACTCACTCGAGTTTTCAACATACTTCGAATTTTGTAGTAGTCATAATATAAAATTTAATTGAATATGATTTATTCATAAATATTACTAGCAAATCACAAGAATCAAAATATGAATGATGTATTGACACTAGTTATATTTTAGATAAAATTTAGTCTCAAATTCACCAAGATAAAATAAATGTCAATTATAACAAGTTAAAATTTAATTTATTTACTTTATTAAAAAATTATAATAAACTCAAACAATATTTATTTTTCTTTACTATATATATAAATCAATTAATTAAATAAAATATAATTTAAAAACACATCACAAATATTATACAAACCCTTACACAATTTATATTAAACTTAAACAATATTTATTGTTGTTTGTAATATACATCAATTAATTAGAGAAAAAATACGAAGATAAATAATTTTGAGTTTTGAACTATAATTCGAAAACACATCACAAATATTATGCAAACCGTTTTTAGCAAGCAAAATTTTAATGGTTTAAATTCTCCATGAAAATATCAGTGTTTATGACACTCGTTAAAAAAATTATTCCTCGTCATATAAAATTTGTGGCTAACATATGATTTGACCCTATTTCCAACAGTGTCGACTCTAATACAATTTAATATGTTTTTTTATTTCTATTAGTTTATATTTATCATAAAGTTTTTCTTGAAAATGATTATTTTGTGTAGAAAAAGTATTGACAATATGAGCATAATAAGTTTCCTTATCTTAATTTCCAGCAATTAGAAAACAGGAACAAATAATTGACGACTGATCTTTATTAGATATTTTATTAGATATTTGTTTTAATAGACGATCGCACACTTAACAAGAGTTAAATTGGCTCTTAGTGACACATCTATTCAATTATATCGTTCAATCAAATGGTGATGTCGAAAATGGCACTAAATCCAAAATTTTAGCAAATGCAAAGGAACTTTAGATTCATACGGCAGACATGAAGTCACAGAGAGTCATTCTTTTCATATAAAATCTAGTGCATAATATATGCTTTTGATTATTTCATCATGGTTATAGCTTGGGATCAAATTTGAAGGGCTAGGGGAGAAGGGCCAGTAGTGGTACACCCTAAGTTAAGGGGTCCACAAAATCAATTATTTATGATATGGGATTGTGATTTTTTCACTAATATGTAGTTTAGATTTGTGTTAACTTATATTTTTTGTTTGGAATGTTCAATTGGAGGGAAAACCATATTTTGAATTGATTTAAAATAATATATGTGAAAATGCTACAACCATGGTGGAAACCAATACTTGAATATAAGTGAAATTGCTTGAACATTGACTTTTTTGTACTTGTACATGGGTGAAAACTCTTACATGTCATGATGTGATTGGCTACTTGTACAAATTTTTGAACTTCAATAATCAAAATTTTGGTTTTTATTCCATCAAGTATTGGATATTTTAAATGCAAAATACTGTTCAAGTATTGGGACGTGTTCACATACTGGCCCTTCTCCCCTAGTTTGAATTTTATTGTGAAGGGTAAATATTGGACAAATCTTTCGATGATTAAAAGTACTATGAATATTTTACACTTCATATGACAAGAATATATTAAGTACACGCGTCATAAAAATTAAGAATAATATTTTTTTAATCACTACTTGATTGACACCTTAAATAAAAAGAGAAGATTCAATCCAAACAAAATGACCCTTCAATCATAATGGTGTAAAATTAAGTTGCACTTAAATTGGTAAAATAATAAAATTATGATGTAAAGAAAGCCCAAATTTGTAATATTATAATTTCCTAAAAATCATCATAACTAAAATAATCATTAAATAAATACATAAAAAAACAATTGAAATGAGACAAGAAGACATGCAGGTCAGTAAACATATAAATGCCATCAAATTGTGTGGGACATTGGGTTCTCTTATCAAAATCATTAATAAAACTTGTAAATAATAAAATAAATAACTTTAACTTCTACTTGGATTTTAGTGCTAAAATTAAAATTCATTTGGATTCTTACCACTTTAATAACAAAATCCATTCGTATTTTAACCATTAAAATTAAAACCCACATAAATTTTAACTAGTAAAATGCATTGAATTATATATTTTCCAAATAAATAAAAGAAAATTTGCATTCATACATTGAAACACCCACACTAACTATGTCACTAATAGATACATCAAGACATTCTTGGTTATATTTTAGAGCCAAGAGCTTCACCTCGTGCACATTATGCATTCAGACCTACTACGCAGATAATGATGTTTTACCAAATTAGACTACTCCATTAAACACACACACCCTTCGTAATCCTCCCTAAATTTGTTCACAACCCTCTTCCTCAACTCCTTAGGATTAGAGTTGAGCATCATTGTCTTGAGCACAACTGTAAATATAAAATTCTTGTTAGTCTCCAGATCACTGCTATTAAACAACTAGAGAGAATATGCCAATGATGACTTGGAGGGGCTCTTTCAATGGATGAGGAAGATTATTTGTACCTATTATCTTCATCTAAAATGAGCTTCTCTCCTCTTCCCTACATTCTGCCATCTCAAATAGGTCTAATCAACCTTTGCATTAAGAAGCAACTCGACACTTATCTTGGTTCTTCTTTGCAAGGGTCATAATGGGTGAGCTCCTCAAAGAACTCAGGCCTTGGTTTTGCTTGAAAGCAAGCCCCATCTACCTTTTCCCCGAGATCCTTCTCCATTGCATACAAATAGAGCTAATCCAATCATCTTGGCCCGTGACTTGTCTACATACCGAGCTCAAATTGATCTAGGATATATGGATCAAGACCATGGTGATCTCATCCCATCCTTTGCACTAACACGGATCCCATAGAGCCTTCTCAACACCCTGCATTGTGAGTGACAAATTGAAAACACTCTTTGAGATCAATTCAAAAAATTTCTCCAACCTCTTCCCTAACCTCGGATATACCTCTTTGCCCATATCCCTACTAGTGGACACTCTATACATTGGATCTATTCGAAATCATGTTGTGCAGGCTTCCAAGTGTATAAATATTTGTGTGAAAGTTGATCTTATTTCTCTTTTATGTCTATCAAGGTGGCTCCTGCAAAGAACAAACAAAAAAAAGTACAAAGTGGTAGATAAAACAACCGAATAAATACAATGAAAAGGGCGGAACCGTAAATGTTAATATTAAATATTTAATTTTTAGATATTTGTGTTTAAATATCTGTTGAATTGGCATCAACAAATTACTAGAAATTTGGGATTTGATCTTAGTAGTTTTATAGTAGTATATTTAGTATATTGAAACTTTTGGTAATTTCAAGTATTACACCTTTTCTAATGCATCTATGATTCATGCACGCAAATCTGAAAAGCCGGAGGTGATTTTTTTGTAGAAGTCATCAAAACCATTTTTTAAAATATAAAAATTTTACACAAATTATTGACAAGCATTTTTCACCATAGCCCTTCTTTTGAAAGTTTTAAAAGTAACTTGCACTTTTGAATTGTCAAATGAATTTTACATTTTGATTTTTTTTTGACATGCAAATTTTTACCCGCCCTTTTTTAACGGGTTTGAGGCCTTGGGAAGGGCTGTGATAGGATCAATTTTGAACGTAGGTTATAGCGACCATCTCTAATTTACAATTAAGCTTTAATTTAAATATAGATTAGAAAGCAGATCTAATTGCATTTATAACTGTTAACAAAGAAATATATGGAAATATTTGGATAACTAGAAGTGCTTGAAAGTTCAAGAGATTTTGTGTCTTATAGGATAATAATCAATTTGTTGTGAGTTTAAAAATAATTGTCATTGAAACATATCGAGTAATAATAAATAAAGTCAACAACCTTGCTCACATTCTCAGTAACGACCCAAAATCTCACACACGGACAACACAGTAAAAGACAGGATAATTTTTTTTTTGACTTGCTTCCACACATAACACGACACAACATGTCGTCACAAAGTTACAACCAAATCTAGGAACCACTTGTTACGAGGATGACCACAAGGTCAGCACGGAAACGTTCACACTCAAAAGGATAATACACTTTTTTTTTTTTTGACATGAAAACATAGAAGTCCAACCACAAAACACACTTACAGTTAGGGCCAACCACAATGAGATATTCTTGAGGGTTGTTTATTTAAAAAGACATCTTGCAATTCTTAGCTTACATTTTCAAGGAGGCTCAAGATATGATTTGTATAGTTCAACTTGCCAAGCTAAGTTTATCCCTTTGACACTAAGTAATTATCTTTAAATCTTCTCTATTATGACATTTATTTGCTTAATTCATTTATTTGGAGAAAGGGGTAATTTAACTCTACAAGGCCATCTATTTACACTTACGCTACTAGAACTTGCTCATACCCTTATTACAAAATGGATTCGCTTTAAACATACTTAAGAGAAGGAAGGCAAAGCACCTTGGAAAAAAGGGTTAGAGGGAGAAGGTTGAGTTGAAATCATCTTTAAGACCTCATTAGTTATTACCAAGATTTAATTGAAGCTTGAGAACTTAGCCATAATTAATAAAGATTTTACTTAGGCTTTACTAAATGAGTTTTATAAAATAAAACAATTTACCTTCCAATGGCTGAGAGATAGATTGTGTGGTTTCTAAATTGTTTTCTCCGCTTATTAAATCTTATTATCTTCCATAACTAACCATAGATTTCCCTTAAGTTCGTTTAAGAATTTCACCATGAAAGGGATAGTGTTCACTAGTGTAGCTAGGGATATCAAGTTATATAATGTTACTTAACAAAGGATAGTTTCATCTTTGATCACTTATGGAATTACATGCTCTCAAGTTGGTCACCTCTACACTAATTTATTTGCAATATAAATTTTAGATTAATTTCTATAAGCATTAAACAACCCATTTTATATTACTTATGACAGACTATTACTAAGTCTTATAAAGATTTAACTCAACATTTAATCGTAGGGGTAAATTTTAACAATACTCATTTACAAAAGTGAAAAAGGTTACATCAACTCTTAGAATACCGATAATCCATTAAGGTCACTCAACAAGCGGTAATCCAACTTTCTTATATTTTCCAAGATAGACAGACAATTCAAGGTTCCAAAGTTAAGACGACATAATCCACGATACAATACACTAAGACATTGATCCTCTTCTAAATTTTCCACTAGATGTTATCAATAGTTGAACAATATAAAAAGGATTCATGCAAAAGAACTTCTCAACTGAGGTTGATGTAAAAATCTACAAGTCTATCCCTCATCTACTCGCAAAAATCCATCTGCAACAAATTTTCCACAAGAGTCAGTTCGCGAGAACTGAGCAAGATAAGGCTACACAAAACCACCATAACTATTATCTAACAATACCACAAAAGGAAGCACTTTATTACAAGAATTGGGTCAAACCTCTAAACACTATCAACACATCAAGTTATAATAAAGTCTCCATCATGCCAATCAAAGAAGGAGAAGACCTTGTACTTCAGTTAGGAGTAAAAACAACGAAAGTATAGCAATCGTATGAGAATGGCCCTTGGCCCTATAAGTAGAAATAAACAATCTAGCAAAAACAGAATTCCCATCAAGTAAATAATTAAATAATAATTACAAGATTGAGATTTGATATATAGACCAACCATCTAGAATCTATCAAAGGTACCAAATGCATAGGCTAAAATAATATATTTCTAAAAGAACAAGAGTTGATCGGCCCAAGAAAGGGGAACCATGGGTTTAAAAAAGAATTAACACAAAAAGCCATGTATAATTGAGTTTCAAACCGGAAATCAAATAGAGTATACACACAACATAAGTTTCGAAGTGAAGGCAAAGTATACTAGTTTTTACCATTAACTCCAAGAGATTTTCCAATCATTCAAGAAGGGCCAATGTCTTACAGGCTAGTAGCAAACACGCGAGAGAAGAAGGGAGTTCCGTCAAACAAGAGTATACAATAATGTCATCAACAAATTTTATAACACTAAAGATTTGCAAACCTCCACAACAATTCTAATGTTTGGTTAATTTAAAATAAATTACCTATTTCCCAAAACAACAATATTTTAAGGCAACCCTTGGTAACACGAAACCGTCACGCATAGATACAAACATAATATCGAAGTGAAGTTTTCAAAACAAAACCTTCCGCTATGAATCCATAAGACTATCAAGTGAAAGCTGAGTTTTTCCCAAGATTAACCACATTTAAGGAAATTTCCATCACAAACTATTAAGGTAATTACGTGCATAAAAACTGACCAATATTAATTAATAGCGTTAACATTACGAAGGAGAAAATAATTCAAGTTAGGAAAAATAGAAGAGCGCCATCAACAATAATTCTGAGAGGGGGATTAGACCAAAACTATTCTAGTGTCAATGAGGTACTGGATTCGCACAATGAAACCTCGAGCTTAGTTGATCCGAAAAGCTAGTTATGGTTCAAGTTGATAGGGATGGTCAAGGTACTTCTTGAGGATGGCCTTAAAAGCCTAGAAACAAGATGAAAGATAATATAAGAGTCTAAACACGCGATATGGAAAACACATTGCACACAAACCTTTTCATTCTAAAATTTTAATACTGAAACTCAAGCTGGCTAGCCCAAAGCATTGATCACACTACTCCTACAACCTTTCTTTCTCGATGCCAAAAGGTTATCAAAGGGACTTGAGAAGGAGATAATAAAAAATGTCAAAAGACAACTTGGGTGCTAGGGATGGGCTTCATAGTTATCGTAAACTTACTTCCATGATAACGAAAATACTATTTTGATCAACATAATAACTTGCAACTCAATCGCAGAGAAGAATAAATACATAAACAAACAGACGAAGGTCTATCACTCGAGCAAGAGAAACATAACACCTAGAGGAGAGGGCACACGCATCCTTTCGACCAACATACTGACAACGATAAAAGCTGAAACAAGAAGAAAACAAGAAGAAAGGGGAAATCTCCCGTCATGACATCCAACTGACAATTCAATGCAAGGAAAAAGTGGTTCGATTTCGCAATAATTTTAAATATAATAACAGTAGAAAAGTGTAGAAATATCTTGCCTTTTTTCTCCAGATTCAATAGGTTTCATGGACACCGCCCGGACCAGCAACAACAACCCAAGCCTAATTCCATTTTCTTCAAGCTCGTTGGGCGCCCAAACATCGACCATCTTCACGTTGGCACAGGTAGGAGTTCACGGCCAGGGTGGGTGGTCTAAAATACTTGCCAACATCCTCCCAATGCATGTCAAAAGGGAAAGTTACAGCGGAACATGGACATCCATCCAGCACAATGGAAAATCCACTTTTGGAGCCCATTTAAGAAGCTGGAAATAAAATCTGGTCTCTTATTTATCACTGCAGACCTGGCACAGTGCGCCTTGTTATAGTGCCAGACTATGTCTACAGATTTCTTCACCTGGCATTACCAATAATCTTTACAAGAACATTTTCCTTCAACCACTTCACAGATGCCATAATATCTTTAACAGCACCTTGCCAATCAAGGTCATCCATCAAATGTTGTGCTTCTACAGCATCTAAACCAACTTTCCCACGATACAAGTCGGGAATGAGCGTCTTATAACCAGAATCCAGGTTTAGCTATATTAGCCGCATGATTCTTAATCTCATAGTCAACTCCCCACCAATCCTGCAAAGATCACAATCCCAGGTGCATCTTCTTTACCCATCACATACGCATCAAGGGTTGTATCATCACGCTGAATCTGAAAAATATCCTGCTACCTTCATCTCCCAAGACATTTTCTCCAACATTGCATAGATCTCCTATGCCTGTGGGTGTGATCTATCACCTACACAAAAAGCATGCACCATTTTATTGCCTTTAATCCAACTACATCCAAGTTTCTTTTTAATTCCTCTATCCTTCATCGATCTCCTAAACATTGCCAGACCAAAAGCTGTGGATAATACTCAAACATGTAGTGGAATCCTCCTGCAAACCCTGACTATAAAGCTTCTCGTAACCATGAAGCCACCAGAATCGAACACACGATGGAGACAGACCCTCATCAACGGGGCAGAGTGGAAGAAATGAAACAGCAAGGCAATTTGTGCTTCGTGAATATTCTGATATGAAACAGATCCGCCTCTATGAGATACTCTTCCATGAGTTACATCATAAAACAAGTAAGGTCTCAATAGAGAATCTTAGCAATAAATTTCATCGGTCTCCAGTAATACTCTCATTGTCACATAGTCGATTTTGATAAAACATATCTTGAAGGAGAATCCCGAATTTGAGGATGCAGTCGATACTGAACAGATAACAACATAGTTGGACAACCTGCTTGTTGGAGGCGCTAAAAAAAAGCTTCTACTAAATTGTAACCTACCCGCCACTGGCTAAAACACATCCGCGGAGCCGTTCTTTGAGGCTCTCCGACAAGAACACACCTCGCAGCACCCAATGCAAGTGGAGGTAACACGCCTGCTACACTAGCTTGTAGCTTCATCTAACCACCATATCGAACCCAACATCCACGCAGCAACCAAGAGGCAGAGAAAACGTGCCAGGAGAAAGAAACGCCCATACGCAGAGGAGGAGAAAACAAAAGAAAGAAGAAGGTTCGTGACAGGAAACAGGAACAACACTGCGCAAAAGGACAAAACAACACTCAAACACGTTTCCCTCCTTCATTCCTGCAGCTCAAGAAAACGTGCCCAACACTCCACCTATACGCATTGAATAACATAATCAAAAGGAGATCCAGTGAAGAAAAACAGCCTCTACCGACTCCCATCTCCCTCACGCAAGGACGTAAAACATAAAATACCACCAACTCGCCAAACAACCTAGTTGAATGCAAAGCTAGGCAAGAGAAAAATAATGGTGTATAGAAAGGAGAAGAGAAAAAAAAAAAAAGATGTTTTCTTTATTAAGTTGGTTACAAAGCATTAATAGCACATGACAAAATTTTAACAACTCCACCCTCCACGCAATGGACAACACAAAATTTTATAATTTATTTACTCAAATGAAAAAAATATATCTAATATGAATTCATTTATTATCCCCATTTTTTTAATTTATTATTATTATTATTATTACAATAGCTTACTCCATATAATTCACATAAGCTAAAAGGTATAAGAAATTTTGTATGATTACTATTCAACCCGAGAAGATTAAATCGCAAACAGATGAGCAAGCTAGAGAAAGTAAGAATCGAATTGCCCATTACTCACAATGATTAAAACAACATGTGAACAGGCCTAAGCAACCAAGGGAAGAAAACTAGAGTTTGACATTCCAAAGTGAACACGAAGCAAGGAACGACCATGGCACCAAGACGGGTAACCACTTCTTCAGCGCAGGACAGGGTAAAAGTCACCTAACGATAGAAAAGGGAGTTCAATTCAGCATTCAATGACACGCAATAGGACAAGGACGTAACAGCGAAAGTCGATGCCGAAACAGGGCATTACATTCTCCTCCCCTTAAGAAAAGCATCGTCCTCGATGCGACATAACACAACGGAAAAGAAATGGTTTGCAACCAAGAACAGGTAAAGGAGAAAGTACACTTTATGGTTTAAAATTTTAGTTGATTAACACACGGCCATAGGGTAGCCTTAGGAACATTTGGTAGAAATTTTAACTTTCAATGTTCTGTGAAGATTGGTAGTTCCCTCTTATTTATTTCATTAGTTCCTTTCCATTAGCATTATTCTCAGTTTAATTTCTTTTAAAATTTCATCATTGAAGAGTTTTGGTTTATTCCTTATTGTGGGTGCCCAACATGAACTGCTAACACAACACCCTATCAGGTTTAAAAGACACTACAGATTCACAAGCACACAAGTATATACTTCAAGATTGTATTACACCACAAAAGGTTACTCAAATATGGAATAGAATAGGCACAATCCACATAACATAGTACTCATCACACATCAATGACTGACATACAAAATACTCAAACAAAAGAGTACTACAATCCACCAGACATTCCCTCAATTTGCATCGATGAAAAAATTCACATAACACCAAACAAATGCTATAGGTACATAGTGTCCACAAGGGAATCAATGACATAACCACAACATCACAACACATATCCATCTGACATGAGTAACACATACATCAAAATACCACTACCAAAACATCACAATAACTCAACATATATCCTGAAACATCAACCATACAGACAAATATCATAAGCCTCCCTCAAACTCTTATGCCTCCCTCAAGTCTCTTATGCCTCCCTCAAATTCTTATGCCTCCCTCAAACTCTTATGCCTCCCTCAAGGAGGCCGGTTGACCCTATGGCCCAAGACACATAGAGTTCGAACACTCCTAACCCAAGTGACATAATAACGTGTGGTTCAACAACCCGCTAGTTATATGTAACTCCTTGGGGCGTACCCCCATACAACGAAGTGGGTCCATAGGTCCAACCAATCCATGGTGCATCCTATGACCCTATTCCACACATCACGACAATAGAACCAACAGACAACAATCCAATCCAAATGCCAAGTGGCAAAGTACAAGCCTTGGGCAAGGCGGTAAAAATTCCAAATTTAAAAGAAGACCCAAAATCAAGCAAAATAAATGGCCAAATAGCCATAGTTAGTATCAAAATCCACATGTTAGTGCCACAAACCAAGGAAATGCCCAAAATTGTAACGCATTGCAATCAAGAAAAGTTCTTGGTCCTTACAAAATAAGGTAAAAAGCTCAATTTACGAATAAAATCAACTTATAATAATGTCACATTACGATAACTATGTGGCCTTATCTAGCCACCAAAGGGGTACTCAATGAGTTACTAGCACTCGGAACATCGAGCCTTAGCTCGTAAAATACATATCAATAATACAACTGTCATCACCTCTATCTGAATCATCCCGCCACCACTTCGACAAGGCTAAACATAGTCATAGTTGCACTTAGGTTGCATACATACAACCACATAGGGAGAGAGGAAAGAATCACAGGTTGTTATCTACTAAACCAAATTTTGGCTTGAGTTATTGACCCGTGGTACACCATTCCTCACTCTCAACATACACTTCTACCGATTTCCCTCAGGGTCGGTTAGCGTAAGGTTCACAACATAACATGTAACAACATCACTAACATAATGGTGGCACACACATATACAAGGCAGATCACAATCATACATTCACCGGGTGTAACACATCACTTTACCACATTCTGCACCCAAAGTGCAATCACCATATGATAGGGTTCATACACTCACCATATGACCCCAAATCACAACATGAAGCATTACATATTTGCACAAATCATACATACGATGAACATAGTACATCTCAACATAACATCCATTGCTACATAACCAGGTGGTACACACATTTCTTCAAAACATGGTAAAAACATCATGATACAACTCATTTCTTTTAACATCAATCTAGTCATACAACACATTGATACACTTACATACCACAATATGCCACAATGCTCCAACACTACGTCATCCACATTATAATTCTTTTCACACATCACAAACAATAATTCACACGTGAACTCTTCATAGAATCCACAAGAAGGAGAGAGAATACTCCCATCCCCAACATATCAACATGATCACAAACACGCACAAAGTGACATACACATCATGTGCGTTCACAATATCACAATTATAACATGGATCACATCATGCTTAAAGCACATTACTCTTCCAATATCTACCACCATCATGCAACATCATCATCATCATGCAGTATCATCATGTAACACCATCACCATCATGTAACATCACCATACAACACCAATCCGGCCCATAGGTTCGAGAGCATGAACCTATGCTCTGATACCAAGTGTAACGACCCAAAATCTCACACACGGACAACACAATAAAAGACAGGATAATTTTTTTTTTTGACTTGCTTCCACACATAACAAGACACAACATGTCATCACAAAGTTACAACCAAATCTGGGAACCACTTGGGGAAAAGTTCACACTCAAAAGGATAATACATTTTTTTTCTTTTTGACATGACAACATAGAAGTCCAACCACAGAACACACTTACAGTTAGGGCCAACCACAATGAGATATTCTTGAGGGTTGTTTATTTAAAAAGACATCTTGCAATTCTTAGCTTACGTTTTCAAGGAGGCTCAAGATATGATTCGTACAGTTCAACTTGCCAAGCTAAGTTTATCCCTTTGACACTGAGTAATTATCTTTAAATCTTCTCTATTATGACATTTATTTGCTTAATTCGTTTATTTGGAGAAAGGGGTAATTTAACTCCACAAGGCCATCTATTTACACTTACGCTACTAGAACTTGCTCATACCCTTATTACAAAATGGATTCGCTTTCAACATACTTAAGAGAAGGAAGGCAAAGCACCTTGGAAAAAAAGGTTAGAGGGAGAAGGTTGAGTTGAAATCATCTTTAAGACCTCATTAGTTATTACCAAGATTTAATTGAAGCTTGAGAACTTAGCCATAATTAATAAAGATTTTACTTAGGCTTTACTAAATGAGTTTTATAAAATAAAACAATTTACCTTCCAATGGCTGAGAGATAGATTGTGTGGTTTCCAAGTTGTTTTCTCCTGCTTATTAAATCTTATTATCTTCCAGAACTAACCATAGATTTCCCTTAAGTTCGTTTAAGAATTTCACCATGAAAGGGATAGTGTTCACTAGTGTAGCTAGGGATATCAAGTTATATAATGTTACTTAACAAAGGATAGTTTCATCTTTGATCACTTATGGAATTACATGCTCTCAAGTTGGTCACCTCTACACTAATTTATTTGCAATATAAATTTTAGATTAACTTCTATAAGCATTAAACAACCCATTTTATATTACTTATGACAGACTATTACTAAGTCTTAGAAAGATTTAACTCAACATTTAATCGTAGGGGTAAATTTTAACAATACTCATTTACAAAAGTGAAAAAGGTTACATCAACTCTTAGAATACCGATAATCCATTAAGGTCACTCAACAAGCGGTAATCCAACTTTCTTATATTTTCCAAGATAGACAGACAATTCAAGGTTCCAAAGTTAAGACGACATAATCCACGATACTGATACACTAAGACATTGATCCTCTTCTAAATTTTCCACTAGATGTTATCAATAGTTGAACAAAGATAAAAAGGATTCATGCAAAAGAACTTCTCAACTGAGGTTGATGTAAAAATCTACAAGTCTATCCCTCATCTACTCGCAAAAAACCATCTGCAACAAATTTTCTACAAGAGTCAGTTCGCGAGAACCGAGCAAGATAAGGCTACACAAAACCACCATAACTATTATCTAACAATACCAAAAAAGGAAGCACTTTATTACAAGAATTGGGTCAAACCTCTAAACACTATCAACACATCAAGTTATAATAAAGTCTCCATCATGCCAATCAAAGAAGGAGAAGACCTTGTACTTCAGTTAGGAGTAAAAGCAACGAAAGTATAACAATCGTATGAGAATGGCCCTTGGCCCTATAAGTAGAAATAAACAATCTAGCAAAAAAAGAATTCCCATCAAGTAAATAATTAAATAATAATTACAAGATTGAGATTTGATATATAGACCAACCATCTAGAATCTATCAAAGGTACCAAATGCATAGGCTAAAATAATATATTTCTAAAAGAACAAGAGTTGATCGGCCCAAGAAAGGGGAACCACGGGTTTAAAAAAGAATTAACACAAAAAGCCATGTATAATCGAGTTTCAAACCGGAAATCAAATAGAGTATACACACAACATAAGTTTCAAGGTGAAGGAAAAGTATACTAGTTTTTACCATTAACTCCAAGAGATTTTCCAATCATTCAAGAAGGGCCAATGTCTTACAAAGCTAAGCAAAAACACGCGAGAGAAGAAGAGAGTTCCGTCAAACAAGAGTATACAGTAATGTCATCAACAAATTTTATAACACTAAAGATTTGCAAACCTCCACAACAATTCTAATGTTTGGTTAATTTAAAATAAATTACCTATTTCCCAAAACAACAATATTTTAAGGCAACCCTTGGTAACACAGTCAACCGTCACACATAGATACAAACATAAGATCTAAGTGAAATTTTCAAAACAAAACCTTCCGCTATGAATCCATAAGACTATCAAATGAAAGCTGAGTTTTTCCCGAAGATTAACCACATTTAAGGAAATTTCCATCACAAACTATTAAGGTAATTACGTGCATAAAAACCGACCAATATTAATTAATAGTGTTAACATTACGAAGGAGAAAATAATTCAAGTTAGGAAAAATAGAAGAGCGCCATCAACAATAATTCTGAGAGGGGGATTAGACCAAAACTATTCTAGTGTCAATGAGGTACTAGATTCGCACAATGAAACCTCGAGCTTAGTTGATCCGAAAGCTAGTTATGGTTCAAGTTGATAGAGATGGTCAAGGTACTTCTTGAGGATGGCCTTAAAATCCTAGAAACAAGATGAAAGATAATATAAGAGTCTAAACACGCGATATGGAAAACACATTGCACACAAACCTTTTCATTCTAAAAGTTTAATACCGAAACTCAAGCTGGCTAGCCCCAAGCATTGATCACACTACTCCTACAACCTTTCTTTCTCGATGCCAAAAGGTTATCAAAGGGACTTGAGAAGGAGCTAATAAAAAACGTCAAAAGACAACTTGGGTGTTAGGGATGGGCTTCATAGTTATCGTAAACTTACTTCCATGATAACAAAAATACTATTTTGATCAACATAATAACTTGCAACTCAATCGCAGAGAAGAATAAATACATAAACAAATAGACGAAGGTCTATCACTCGAGCAAGAGAAACATAACACCTAGAGGAGAGGGCACACGCATCCTTTTGACCAACATACTGACAACGATAAAAGCTGAAACAAGAAGAAAACAAGCAGAAAGGGGAAATCTCCCGTCATGACATCCAATTGACAAATCAATGCAAGGAAAAAGTGGTTCGATTTCGCAATAATTTTAAATATAATAACAATAGAAAAGTGTAGAAATATCTTTCCTTTTCTTCGATTCAATAGGTTTCATGGACACCGCCTGACCAGCAACAACAACCCAAGCCTAATTCCATTTTCTTCAAGCTCGTTGGGCGCCCAAACATCGACCATCTTCACGTTGGCACAGGTAGGAG
The DNA here is from genome assembly GCA_018340775.1 of Taxus wallichiana var. yunnanensis. Classification (NCBI taxonomy): domain Eukaryota; kingdom Viridiplantae; phylum Streptophyta; class Pinopsida; order Cupressales; family Taxaceae; genus Taxus; species Taxus wallichiana. The sequence goes on from CM031241.1 coordinate 612,731,506, forward strand.
TTCACGGCCAGGGTGGGTGGTCTAAAATACTTGCCAACATCCTCCCAATGCGTGTCAAAAGGGAAAGTTACAGCGGAACATGGACATCCATCCAGCACAATGGAAAATCCACTTTTGGAGCCCATTTAAGAAGCTGGAAATAAAATCTGGTCTCTTATTTATCACTGCAGACCTGGCACAGTGCGCCTTGTTATAGTGCCAGACTATGTCTGCAGATTGCTTCACCTGGCATTACCAATAATCTCTACAAGAACATTTTCCTTCAACCACTTCACAGACGCCATAATATCTTTAACAGCACCTTGCCAATCAAGGTCATCCATCAAATGTTGTGCTTCTGCAGCATCTAAACCAACTTTCCCACGGTACAAGTCGGGAATGAGCGTCTTATAACCAGAATCTAGTTTAGCTATATTAGCTGCATGATTCTTAATCTCGTAGTCAACTCCCCACCACTCCTGCAGCACCACAATCCCAGGTGCATCTTCTTTACCCATCACATACGCATCAAGGGTTGTATCATCACGTTGAATCTGAAAAATATCCTGCTACCTTCATCTCCCAAGACATTTTCTCCAACATTGCATAGATCTCCTATGCCTGTGGGTGTGATCTGTCACCTACACAAAAATCATGCACCATTTCATTGCCTTTAATCCAACTACATCCAAGTTTCTTTTTAATTCCTCTATCCTTCATCAATCTCCTAAACATTGCCAGACCAAAAGCTGTGGATAATACTCGAACATGCAGTGGAATCCTCTTGCAAACCCTGACTATAAAGCTTCTCGTATCCACGAAGCCACCGGAAATCGAACACACGATGGAGACAGACCCTCATCAATGGGGCAGAGTGTAAGAAATGAAACAAAGAAGGCAATTTGTGCTTCATGAAAATTCCATGAATTCCGATATGAAACGAGATCCGCCTCTATTAGATACTCTTCCATGAGTTACATCGTAAAACTAGTAAGGTCTCAATAGAGAATCTTAGCAATAAATTTCATCAGGTCTCCTGGTAATACTCTCAACGTCACATAGTCGATTTTGATAAAACATATCTTGAGGAGAATCCCAAATTTGAGGATGCGGTCATCTTGAGCAGGATAACAACATAGTTGGACAACTCCGCTTGTTGGAGGCGCTAAAAAAAAGCTTCTACTAAATCAGTAACCTACACTGCCGCCATGGCTAAAACACTCGTTGCAGCCGTTCTTGAGGCTCTCGGACAAGAACACGCCTCGCAACACCTAATGCAAGTGGAGGTAACACGCCTGCTACACTAGCTTATAGCTTCATCTAACCACCATATCGAACCCAACATCCACGCAACAACCAAGAGGCGGAAAACGTGCCGGAGAAAGAAACGCCCATACGCAGAGGAGGAGAAAACAAAAGAAAGAAGAAGGTTCGTGACAGGAAACAGGAACAACACTGCGCAAAAGGACAAAAAAACACTCAAACACGTTTCCCTCCTTCAATGCCTGCAGCTCAATAAAAATGCACCCAACACTCCACCTATATGCATTGAATAACAGAATCAAAAGGAGATCCAGGTGAAGAAAAACAGCCTCCACCGACTCCCATCTCCCTCACGCAAGGACAGAAAACATAAAATACCACCAACTGCCAGCTAACAACCTAGTTGACTGCAAAGCTAGGCAAGGGAAAAATAATGGCGTATAGGAAGGAGAAGAGAAAAAAAAGATGTTTTCTTTATTAAGTTGGTTACAAAGCATTAATAGCGCATGACAAAATTTTAACAACTCCACCCTCCACGCAGCCAGACAACACAAAATTTTATAATTTATTTACTCAAATGAAAAAAAACTATAACTGATATGAATTCATTTATTATCCCCTTTTTTAAAATTTATTATTATTATTATTATTATTACAATAACTTACTCCATCCAATTCACATATGCTAAAAGGGTATAAGAAATTTTGTATGATTACTATTCAACCCGAGAAGATTAAATCGCAAACAGATTTGCGCAGCAAGAGAAAGTAAGAATTGAATTTCCCATTACTCACAATGATTAAAACAACATGTGAATAGGCCTAAGAAACCAAGGGAAGAAAACTAGATTTTTACATTCCAAAGTGAACACGAAGCGAGGAACGACCATGGCACCAAGACGGTAACCACTTCTTCAAACAAGCAGACGGGGTAAAAGTCACCTAACGATAGAAAAGGGAGTTCAATTCAGCATTCAATGACACACATAGGACAAGGACGTAACGGTGAAATTCGATGCCAAACAGGGCATTACACATTCATATAAGTATGAAAATGATACAACCAAAAATATATAGTGAATGTAATATCAACTATTTTAGTTCTCCACAAACATTGCTTGTTTCTCTTGATTTCATTGAGGATCACTTTGAAACCATAATCCTTCCTTCAACCCCTAATTTTCCCTACAAAACCTATAAAAATGGAGAACTTGATGATACGGGCATGTTACATTCCTCCATTACTATCGGGGTCTTCATATCAAATGATTTAAGAAATTGAAACTCTTTGCAAGTTAGAAAACAATATTGTGTATGCAAGTGTCCCTAACATTATCTTTTCAAATGGATGCAAACAAGTTGTATAAATTCTAGAATGCTCTCTAAATGCTTAAATTATGGTTTGGGCATGAGCATGATCTTGAAGCAATGCGTTATGCTCTTACAAAATTAACACCTCTCTTGTGTGAATCATTTGTTCATTTTCTTATCGTCTCAAATGCACTCATGTATTTATAGAGTGAACTTGAATTGAAATTGAGATGATACTAGTGCATAAACAAACACGAAACACATGACCAAAGTAAAAATCCCCAAGATTTCATAAACAAGGGGCAAAGGGGTTCAATACAATAAGATCAAAACCATACACGTATGGTATCGGATAAATGTACATTATAACCACATATAACTATGGAGAGGAGAGATAAAACCATAGAATATAAGTGAATAGAGTAAATATAGGAAAAATAAGAGAAAAGATGTTGGAGTAGGACAAGTAGAGATAAAATAGAGCATAGGAGAAAATAGAGGAGAAAATGTCATAACAGAGAAGAACGGGGAGGAATGGGAAGTTTATAAGAAAGCGATAAAATTTAGAGGAATAATACAATGTTGAAATTGTTAAAATTCACATGAAATGCAAAGGAAACAAGTTTAAAGTAGGAAAACACAAGGAACAACAACAAGAGCTTAACATGGACTTATAATCAATAGACACATGTATACAATAGCACTATATCAAGTAACTAGACTCACCATATCAATTAACTTCCCTCATACAAAAATCAAGTGTCTATATGAAATCCCACTTTGTGTAGGAATGTAAAGTAGATTAGATATATGTATGCACTAAAAAACCACACCTAAAGTTGTAATTAAGCCTTATATTCGATAAAAAAGATATTTATATAAAATAGAAAAACTAATTGAGAGTAGAGAAATTAACGTAGAATAACTTAAGATAAAGTAAATCCTTGGAAATACTTGGTGATCAAGGAGTGAAAAATAATATTAAATTTCATACATCTATGTGATCATTTTTTGATGGAAACTTAAGGAAATAATGTCTAGATATCAAATAAATAAAGCCCAAAAAATAGTTGTGAAACCTCTATGACCATTTTTGTTTAGATGATGACTAATTTTGTGTAGAGTGCTAAACTGTTTTTCCCTATAAAAATGAATATGTGTTTACGAATATAGATCTAACTTAACAAATGTATTGTTTGTCATAATGTATGGATACCTTTATTTATATAGTTCTCAAATCACATTCAAACTAATCATGTTTGAAGATCTCTTAATTTACACTAAAATCCCTTCATAACTTATTAAAATGGGAGATGATTAGGGGTTCTATGTTATTCCTCCATTATTACTGTGCCCATTGTGCTTCAACAAAATCACAAGAAATACTCATGCAATTAAAAAATCAGTCATGCATCTCAACCCTTATCTTTCCATGCGATCAATAACTAGTATCAACTATTTAATGAATATTCAATTTTTCTCTAGGATTTTGGTGTGGGGAAGTTTTCAACAAATAAAATAAATTATGTTTGTATAAATTTAATACATCAATTTTTTGCAATGGAGTAAGTCAATGTGTAATCATTTATGTTTGTCCTAAATACAATAATGCACCTATGTGATTATAGAATTTCTAAATTCAAATTAGGATCCTATTAGTGTGCGGGATGACACATAATGACTATTAATGATGGCCAAATAAGGTATGTAAATTTGAGAAAATAGACTCGAATGTCAATAAGTGCCTAAAAGGGAAAGGGAGAAATTTTCATCGGAGGAAAACTATATTTTCATAGGACAAAAATAGTCAATGTGCTACGATATTCATCAAGGATATAGGAAACAATCACATAAAAGAGGAGTAAAAATTAGAAGAAAGGAAAAAACCATGGTCATATGAGATATAAAATGAAAAAAATATAAAATAAAATGATCAATAAGATGATAAAGAGACAATGGGTGTTGAGAAAGTGTTAATGACATAAAAAGGATTGTTCAACAAGGGGTTCAACACAATGGAAAACACAACAATAAAAGCCACATTACACCAATAATCAATCAACATTGTATACGTGTAATTATTACATAGTTTTGTACAACAACAATATGTCTACATAATTTCCCACTTAGGTGGGTGGGTGTGTGTGTGTTTGTTAAAATAAAAAAATGAATCGGAAGGGCTTACAGAATATGTTGCTAATGAATTCTTTAAGTGTTTCTTGAAGATAATTTCTATATAATGATAGTGATATGAAATTAAAAATGAAGGAGAGAGGCTACTATCTCATCAAAGAGTCCATCTAACATGAACTAAAAATTGGCGCTCCTTAGAATATGATGTTTAACTATCCATGTTCTATTGATAATAAAAAACATATAGAAAAAAGTGAAAGTAAAAATACTATCTTATATAAATATTCATAATCAGATAATTTTTTGAATCTAGAAATGTTATATATATATAGAAAAATACACTTGGTACATTGGTGAAAATAGTAGGAATACCTTTATAGTTTTTGTTGATTCTAAATCTAACTATGCATGCCTTATGATGATACTTAAGTATATGAATATAATATGGGGCTATAATGTAGCGTAGTGATAATATTTAGTGGCCATAACATGTCTTTGAGAGTATAAAAGCAGATTGGAGATAAAATAAACCGAATATCTACCTCTCTTTTAGGGTTCGGACGAGATTTCAAATCACATTTCTCAAAATAAATAGAATAAACACAACACGTATACGATAGAAATTAATAAAGTTTTATGTAAATAGATATTAAAGTAAAGCTGTGAAAATTATATAGGTAATATGTAACTTTTTCATATGCAAACTTGAATATAAACAATATAAGGAAAATAGTAAAGTCATGCTTCAGTGAGAAAATATCAACCATGTGATCAAAATAGGAAAATTCACAAGGTGGGAAAGACAAAAATAATGTAATATTTATTTGATGTGGATCCAACTACAAGGGGTCAAAATGTCTCCAAAACACACACACACAGACACACACACAGACACACACACACACACACACACACACACACACACACACACACACACACACACACACACACACACACACACACACACACACACACACACACACACGATTTTACAATAATTAATAAGCTTAAAAATATTTCTCTTCTCATTCCTAAGTCCAAAATAAATTTTTACAACATTACAAACTTCCTTTTATTTCCCGAGACCTCTAAGAAAACCCTAAAATACGAAAAGAACTTAAAATACAAAAACACCCTAAAAAGTAAGACACCTTAGATGGGACCTAAATTTTTGTGAGAAAAATATACCTTAGTAAATTAAGGTGTAAGCTAAACCCTGGCTTATTACATAACAAATAACAAAAATATTAAAACTCCAAGTTCTAGAAAAAACCAAATAATGTTTAGAGCTAGTTTTAGACCACTAGACAAAGGAATTTGGTCCCAAAATATGCCGGAAAGAAACACAACCTTTCAAAAATATATGTCATGGTGTATTACAAATCAGTATTTACCACCACTTTGGAATATTTCAAGATGATCCAATGGTCGGATCTAGTTATGGTCTCTAGAAGTTATGCTCTCTGCATCATTCTCCCCTGGTTGAAAATAATTCTTCTCCTCCGAATTCCGTTGATGGAATTCATCCAGATTCCATTGTCAATCTTCTTCAAATCCTAATAAGGAATCTAAGCATTTTTTTCTTGATTCAAACATTCCCACTATACGAAATCTTTGTTGTAGCTCCTTGCCTAGTAGTGATTGTCTTTTGGTCCAAGACATGCATTGCCTTCTCCTTTTTCTTCTTCGAGATCTCTTGCTCCAATTTTTTTATTCCTCCTCCTCAACATTTTACTCATGACATGGAAACATATTTAAGTCAAAAAAGTAAAAACTCATGAAATAGAAAAGTTTGTAGGTAGCTCCACCTTGTAGGCATTATTAGTCATTTTCATCATAATCCTACATGGCCTAATATTCTTATACTTTAGTTTATTATATGTCCCCTTTGGAAACCTCTCCTTATGATATGAAATATCACCATATATCCTTCTTCAAATTAATTTAATCTCCTAATTACATCCTTAGTTGCTTTATATTTCACATTACTAACTTACATTTTCTCTCACGTCTTATTGCAATTGTAGTATGTGTTCTACAAATGCTTCGCATCATCACTAGTTTTATCTTCACCAGGAAACACAATCAAATATAGAACTCCCTTGGGGTTCCTACCATAGAAAATATGGAAAGAAAACCTCCACGTTGACCAATTTACTAAGTTGTTATAAGTAAACTTAGTCTACGATAAAGCTAAATCCCATTATTTTGGATTTTCTCCAACTATGCAGCATAGAAGATTTCCCAGGATTATGTTCACTACTTATTTCTCTCCATTATTCTTAGGGTGATATGCACTATTGAACTATATTTGTGTCCCCATTTTCCTCCACAAAGTCTTCCAAAATTGACTCAAATTTTTTTTTTTCCCGAGTGAAGTGATCGTTCTTGGAGCTTTATGCAACTTAATCACTTTTGAGAAAACAAATCTAAAACTCTAGAAGAATCATTAGTTGTCCCAAAAACAATGAAATATGTTCCATTTTAGAGCACCTATCTACTACAAAAATATATAATCATTCCCTCATTGTGTGTTAGGAAGTCCGAACATGAAATCCATACTCAAACCAACATATGGCCTTGCAGGATAGGTAATGACATATACAACCCAATATTTTTGCATGGCCCTTACCCATTTCACACAATATACATGTAACGACCCAAAAATCACACACACGAACAACACAGTAAAAGACAGGATATTTTTTTTTTTAACTTGCTTGACACATAACATGACGCAACATGTCGTCACCAAGGATACAACTAACTCTGTGAACAACTCGATACAAGGATGGCCATAAAAGCAGCACGGAAACGTTCACACCTATCAAGAACAATATACTTTTTTTTTTTCTTTACAGAACAACATAGAAGCCCAACCACATGACACTCTCACAGCTAGGGCAAGCCACAGTAAGTAATGATTGGAGGTTATTTATTTTGATAAGACACCCTGGATAAAGTTAAAGGAAGAAGGTCAAATGAATTCACCCTTAAGACGTCATTAGTTCATACTAAGGTTTAATTGAAGCTTGAGGTTTTATACGTAATTATTAACGCTCTTACTTAGGCTTCACCGAAAGAGCTTATCAAGAGGAAGCTACTTACTTTTAAATATGCTGAGAGGTAAATTGAGTGGTTTCTAAATTTTATTCTCTTACTTGTTAAATCTTATTAGAAACTAACCATTGTTTTCCTTTAAGCTTGTTTTAAGCGTTCACCAAAAGAGTAGTGTTCACTAGTTTAGCTAGGGATATCAATTTATAAAGATTTACTTTCCAAGGATAGTTTCACCTTTGAGTACTTCAGGAATCTCTTGTTCTCAAGTAAGTCATCTCTACATTAATTTATCTGAATATACATATATTTTAGTTAACTTCTATAAGGGTTAACCATTCCATTTAATTTTACTTATATCACATCATTACAAGGTGTCAGAGAGTTTTGACTTAACACTTTATTCTCAAAAACAAGGTTTTACAATACTTATGCCAATGTAATGATTGAATATCATATCTCACCAAGGTAAGTAACTAGTTTAACAACAAAAGGGAAAGAACACTTCACCACGTAGTTTTCCAAACATACCAAGGCAAGAGATCTTCTAAACTCCTTGCAAGCAAAGTTACAAAATTTACAACGCATTGAACTTTCTACAAGAACTTCATAATTTGAACTGATGAAACTTTTACACTCTTTTCTTTAATCTACTCGCATAATCCATCTGCACAAATATTATCTAGAGTCAGTTCGCTAGAACTGAGCATGATAAGATATAAACCTCACCTGATAACTTATGCCATCTAGTATTTAAATAAATGAAAGTTTGCAATACTCCTTATCAAATAATTTCTAACATACATTTAAAACTTAACTGCACATCTCATGATAATACATTTCATACTCATTAATGTTCACTTCCTTAAGATCTGCTTACATAAGAACACCATTCCAAGAGACTAGATATACAACCTTAATCATGCAATTAATCATACTTAAATTACAGTAAATATTAATGACGCTCACCTAATACCCTCGACCTACTTCACATATATAAGTGTTTAACAAGATTGTCTTTCAATTAAATAAAATCACCAACGACCTTAATTTTATATATTAAATACAAGTATCAATCTTACATTGTTCATCGATATTACCCAAGTATCAAACCTTCATAGATAATCAGTGGTATGTAAGTATAGTTTAGATATTTATCTCGCAATTTTAAGGTTATACTTATATTAACAAGGATTCCACCAATCCACAGGTTCATGTATTATTTAGGTGTCCTTTTGGTTGCTTATTCCATGTCTTTATATATTTCTTCTAGTAAAAGAGTCCAACTCATAAGAATGAGTTATGACCGACAATACTGTCATCTGTTGGTAATATGCCAAAGATACATTTGTCTAACTAAGATATGCAAGCACAGCCCAAGCCACTATGAATGCAAGTATCAACATTATCTCAACTCCTAATAAGATGCGAGTATCAAATTTTAGCTAAACATAATAATCATCGTAAATAACAGAATTATTCCACTCGTTAACCAAGCATTGAAATAACATATTTATCCTTACCGGATACCTGATAACATAATATACCCTGTTATCTAATTCAACCTCCACTTGCATACCCCAATCTATGGGTATTAATAATTGTTCTATAAAATGAAGTTAAATAATTTCAGGTGGACTTATATCCCTACTGTCATACATGGTAAGCACAGTTCCATTATGGTAGCTGTCACCTTTACTTAAGGCTATGCATGACTCCTTTTTAGGGTAGTTATCTTAACTTCTCTATTCATCTGTTTTCCTACCAAAAGTCTTTCGACAAGCTTCAAGGTCAAAGTATAAGATAAATTCATAATTTTATATTTCAAGCGTTGCCTGAATTCGTATACATGAGGGCATCACAAATCAATCAAACTTGAAGAATGTCGATGTATCCAATATTACTTTAACCGATCCAAAGGTCCAAGTAGTGCCTCAAAAATTAAGCCAAAGAATTATCCACACAGGATTATGATTTGCGTGCATAACATATTCGTAAAGGTCATAGAAAACCCATTAACACATGCTTCAGGAGGGTTCCAATCTAATAATAAGCTCATAGTAATAATAATAGTAGAGGGCCTGGTGAGGGGTTTTCCATAATCCCCAAGGTAGATGATAATCGAATGACTCAGATGGAGCTATCTAGAAAGACCAATTAAACTAGTATGACTCTTCCCAAATAGAAGCCCCCAATCCTAATGGGAGTTTAAATTATTATAAAACCACAGTAAAATCCAAATACAGTCATATCGGAAAATTCCCTTTTTCAAGCCATGTTCTACATAATATAAACAATACAAGAAAAATTATAAACCTCATTCACGCTCCATACTATTTTCTACAGAAACCATCATTCGAAGGAAAATCAAGGCAAAAGACAAACCAACATTATAAGATCAGTAGGCAAGAATCGATGTAGAGATTTCTTCTACTCAAAAGTAAATAAGATAAACTATAAAGGGGGAGAGAGATCAGTTCATACAATTATAATTATAAGTCATCCGAAACCCACTCTCTACAGAATTCAAACAGAAATTGTAGAGATTGATTTACCCAATTACTAAAGGAAATAAATTATTAAGAGAGAGGGTTAGGGCTTATCATGCCTGTTTTAAATGCTATATCTCATGGCCATGCACGTGCAGTCCCCTTCTCCCAGCAGTCCCAAAATTAATTCTCCACCAAACTCACGCTTCTCACCCACACGGTGTCCCAAATACCACACAAAAGAAACAATAACCATTCCGGTAAACTTTGGGCAAGGCTTTGCAAGTTGCTCAATGTCATCCATGGTAACTTCTTCAAATCCATGACAGCAGAGCTGCTTCAATGCTCCTTTAATTTAATCTTCTCGGAAAAATGTTTGGGTTATTTACGTGCAAAGATGGGTTGGTGCAAAGCCATCCCAAAACTATCGAACATAAGAAACATAAACATAAACCTTCTAAGAAATAACAGCATATGTTTTTCAAGCGATCATATATATAGCAGGTTAATTATCTTGGTTCATGGTAATGAACAAGACCTCATGCTAAATCCATTTCTGTTTTGTTGACATGCAAGATCTTTGAATCACTCTAAATAAGAATTGCAGTTTGACATGAATGAACTTAAACAAATAAAAAAATCACAAAGCATTTGTGAAAAAAAATAGTTGCAAAGAATATTGTTACCTCAACATAGTTCTTGTAGTAGTCTCGAATTGTGGGATCATAGAAGAAGAATCATTTGAGGAACCAACATCCACTCCAGCTTCGCGAGCCCACTGAACATACTGGCCCTTTCCACCATAGGCATCCAAATTATTAACAAGGCTGAAAATTATTCTTACTCCATGGCGCCTTGCTTCTACAATTACATAGTCTAATGCCTTAAAAACACTCTCATCAAACTTTCCCGGGGACAACTGAAGAGCATTGTATCCTCCATCATTGAAGGCCCATGTTCTACACACAGAGAGACCCATTTGAGCACCTGCCATAAGCATTGCCTTAACCTGGGCCTAGTGGAATAATCAACACTTTGTGGGTCATGAGCCAATATGAATTCCATCCATTCACATACAACGGCATCCCATCCACCGTAAACTGAGATCCATTCCTTTGAACAAAGCTCATGCTTGGTTGTGTGAATATGAACATGTGGAGGACATCCCCAAAAGACGTGTATAAAAAAAAGAATGAAGGAAGCAACACCAAGTATAGAATAGACCCCAGTGCCACCCCACATTCTAGATGGATAGGGATGCAACCCTGCTTGCCCTGCTCTTCACCTCTGTGCTCAGCTCACTGGTTTGTTTTCCCAGCCAAAGCTATTTTGATTCCTCACAAACTGCATTGTCCATTCTCATAGTCAGTTTAATGGAGCATTCAACTTTTTAAATTAGGTACATCAGTCATTACTTTCTAAAAGAAACCACACCCACCATCTCAGTAAATCGGATGTAGAAAAAATCTGAATGAATTGCGTTGGCTTGGCAAAGAAAAAAAATCTATACCCCAAGTCGTATTCCTTGAGCTCGCCCTGCAGCAGCTGTCGCACCTAGCTCTCTCTGGGCCACTGATTTTCTGGGATACATTTACTTCTCTACCCTGTAGCTTCTGCATAACGCCAGACACTTCCTCATGGCACTTTCCTAGGAGAATTTCAGTTCTACACTCCACATTTGGTAAGGCACAGGCTAGGAGTGTACTGGTCATTTTTTATTGCATTTGGTGAGACTGTGACAGCTATTGAGGGCGCCCCCTGCCAAACTGACCCAACTCTCACCCACCTGTCTTCAATTCTCTCAGAAAAGCTGTCCCATTCTTTCATTTGGTCAAACACTTAATTTCATTCACCAAATTTCTGCGCCTTGCCAAGAAAGCACGTGCCTTCCCACGCCCTCCACTCCATTTCCTTTTAAAAAAAAAAATTTATTTGTTTCAAAATTTTTACTTTCATTATTATTGTTATTCTATTTTTATTTATTTTATTCTAAAACTCATTCTATTTATATCGTTATTCTATTTTATTTTTATTTTTCTGGATCTCAGGTATGCCCCAGCGGTAAAAGGAAAGGGGCACCACAATAAGTGAATGGTTACATGAGCCTTAATACTGCTTGTGTAGTCTTGAAGCCTAAAACGCCCAGTCAAGCTAACTAGCCATGCGTCGGCTCGTGACCATGTTGTATCTCCTGAAAAAGTGGGTGGGTTGAGCGATTAAAAGAAATATTTACGCGAACGCCACTCCCAAACCATGGCGCCACCACAAAACCTACTCTTCCTCATTTGTGCAACGAGGCTCGATCAGCGGGAGTGACAAACAAATCAAGAGGATAGTTTAACGATAACAGAGGATGATATCGATAACAATCGATATAAAGAAGGTAATAATAAAATACAATCGTTGATCGATAATACAATCATAATGTCATTATTATTATTATTATCATTATTATCATTTTACAGCTTGTGAAATAATTATCAATTATAGTCATAATGGTCAGCAATCGAGGTCGACGAAGGCACAACGACACTCCATGCTTAGCACTCGATCGCCACAGGATGAATAGGTGTAATGTAGAACAGGGCATTACAATACATCTTGATACAATCCTACATATGTCCCTCTTTACCTTTGGCCAATAATACTTCTTGACCACAAGATAGGTTGTCTTACTTATACCAAAGTGTCTTGCTAAACCCACACCGTGCATTTCTCTTATAATATTTTATCTCATTGAACCAATAGGGATGCGTAATTTATTTTCCTTGAATAAATAACCATCATGCATCAAATATTCATAAGAAACCCAACCTATGCTAGGTTCCTTACAATGTCTCACAACACCTCCAAAATCTGGATCACTTTTATACAATTCCTTAACTACCTTAAATCCTACGACTCCATTTTCCATTGTTATCAAAAGTGTTAATCACCTACTAGGGCATTAACATCTTGATTCAACTTATTGGAATTATGCTTGAACACAAAATTATATTCTTGCAAAAATGAAAGCCACTTTGCATGTCTTTTGCTTAGTTTCTTCTATGTGTTTACATACCTCAATGCTTCATGGTCAAGAAAAAGTACAAATTATTTCAATACCAATTAATATCTACAATGCCCTAATGTTTGAATAATAACATAAAATTACACATCATAAGTAGAATATTTACTCTTTAATTCATTTATATTTTCACTAAATAATGTTATAGGCCATCCTTCTTGATTCAATACAGCTCAAATTCTAACATATGAGGCATCAAAATCAACCTCAAAAATTTGCTGAAATTTGGAAATAATAAAACAAGCACCTTTGACACTTTTTTCTTCTACAATTCAAAACTATCTATTGTTGCCTTATTCCATACTAAATCCTTTCCCTTCATGCACTTAGTTATAGGTGCAACAATGCTATTGAAATTCCTGATGAACTTCCTATAAAATTTTTTGAATCCATGAAAACTACAAACCTCTGTCACATTCCTTGGAATAGGCCATTAAAAATTTCCGTTACATTTTCCTCATCCATCCTCACTCCATCTTATGAGATGAAAATCCCCAAAAACTAGACTTTTACAAGCAATCTACACTTCTTTAAGTTTTCATATAAACTCTCTTTTCTTAATAGTTCTAACACCAGCTTTTTAAGTGTAACAAGTTTTCTTCCACTATCCTACTAAATATCAAAACATCATTGAAATAGATTCATAGCTTAACCTTATGCATAAATGAATCTCCATGTGTTCTCCAAACGTGACTTTAACCAAGGCATAAAGTATCTAAGTTCGAACCTTCCCCGCCTAGGTGCGAGCCATTACAAAGCACCGTGAGTTACCTCTGCACGTTCCTTCATGCCTTGCTTATGCGCATCACAACCCTTCGTGCCTCGTACTTAGATACTTTAAGGGCTTAAAATAAAATCAAAATTTGGAATAACAAAATCAATACTCGAATAACAATTATAATTTTATAAATCAATCCTTGGAGAAAATAGAAGAGAAAAAGCATAAAGTAAAGTAAGAACTTTCTAAGATGCTATTGCCCTTCCTAGATTTTAAATGTAGAAAAATAAAATCAATTAATGTTTTTGTATTTTCATTTTCATTAGTAGTTTAAACATTTCCATGCTCTAATTTGTGCAAAATATGAAGGTCTTCTTTGGGTGGATGTGTGTATCTCCAAAGACACTATGACAAAAATGCAAATCTTAACTACCTACATCAATTTCTTTCCAACTCTTCCCACACTTCTCTGCCACTTGCAAGTGACCTCCCCACCTTCACACCCATATCCCATCGCCACCTCTTCTCAATAACTGTAATGTTAGCAATAAACAAAGGGGATTCAACATTTTAGATTTAGGTTTTCTCTCGAAACAAAAAAAAAAAAAAGAAAAGAGGGAAAAATTATAGGCAGTTGTGCTCTCTTTATGTTTCGGTAGTGAAAAATAAATTTAAAAATGATTTACAATTTGTATTTATAATTTCCTAAACCTCTTCATCGGCAAATTGGGAAACCCTAAGAACATTGAAAAAACATGTTATATTTTTCTAGCTCATTATCCCAATATGAAATTGTGGAACAATTTCATGATCTCCATTTGGGGTGACAAGGTCAAATAAATAAAAAAATCCAACAAATATTTTAGTAGGAGTTATTATTATTCATAATAATACATATACCATTACCGTAGTTTTAATCATTTTCTTTATGTTCTTTTATGTTTTTATTATTTAAGTATGTCTTAAATGTTATTTTTTATTATGTTCTTAATTTTTTAATTTTTATAAATTACAAATAGTTTTTTCACGTTTAAGGATGTGAAAATTAGAGATAGAAAATTGTTATTATGTTCGTTTTTTTTTTTTTTAATTATGACTTAATTTTGAAAATAATAGAGACACGCCATATGTTGCTAGACCTTCCTTTTATGGAGTGTAGCAGGGTATTTGTATCATTGAATGTTGGGCATAAAGTTTTTAAACCAAGACTAAAGGAAAATGACGAAAACAAATATCAAAGAAAATGAATAATAGATGGGTAGATTGATAGAACTCACTCAATGGAACATGTACCACTCATTGAAGCTACTATATTATGGATCTATGATCAAAAAGTTTGTAAAGGAGAAAAGTGGAATCCTAGAAAAACACATGCTATTGTCAGAGTATGGCCAAGATTTTGTAGGGTCCTAGAGAAAGATAGTAATTTTTTTGGTGGACTTTTGTTGGCCGGAGTTAGTACTATACAAACCATTTCATGATATTCGGATAGATATTGGGGTTGAAGATGATATTATAAAATAAAATTGGGAAGAATTTCAATATAATCCTTGCATATACAACAGGTTATTGAAACACATAATGATGATCAAGGAGAAATGGATGATGAAAATTATGATATCGTTCAACCATACACAGTTGAAGATGAGTGGTAGATCATATCAGGCCTACACAAAAAATGAATTCTACATGTTTCTGAGATTGATATGTTGGGTCGAAGGGATATTGATAGGAAAACACTTTGGAATGCAGATTATCTTGGTGAAGAACAAATGAAAAAGGCTATTAAATTCATAAGCATGGCTAATGATAATTTATTACTCACAATAGATGAAGAACCATACTCACATTTTAGCTATTATAGCCTTAGTGTAAAACAAAAAATTCTGTTTGATATAATAATCAAGAATTATAATAAACTGGAAACTTTATAGTTCCATTACCTATGATAATCCAAGGAACAATAGGTACATGGAAATCGTATCTTATTCGAGGAGTCAAACTATATTTTTAGAGTTGTCATAACCACAATGTTTCCCCCTTTTATTACTTTCCCCAACTAGAGTTTCAACATTTAACATTGGTGCATCAACAATACATACAACCTTGCGAATTCTTGTTTCAGATTTTGAAAAATTAGAGGGAATGAGGTTAACAAGCATTCAAGAAGAAATGTGACATGTTAAGTATATTTTAATTGATGAGATGAGTTTCATAGGTCAAAAGATACTTCAACATATAGATTCTCGACTACGCCAAGCATTTCCAAAAAAATTGGATATGTGTTTTGGTGGAAGGTCTATGATTTTAGTTGGAGATTTGGGACAGTTTCCTCTCGGTGTGTGATATTCCTCCATATGCAAGTACAACACAAGAAAAATTATTATGGAAATTTTAAAAAATTGTTGTTATGCTAGATATGGTATTCAGACAACAAGGCCAAACTTAAGAACAACAACAATTTCATCAACTTCTAACAAATCTAAGAGATGTCAATCCGACAGTTGAAGATTGGAGGTTGTTAATGACTAGAACAAATGCTTCACTACAAACTGTTGAAAAGGAGGAGTTTGATGAACATATGCATTTATTTTTCATAAATGATGTTGTGGATGAACATAATAAGAGGAAATTATATGCATTAAATCAACCTATTGCTCGATGCATTGCCACTAAAGGAAAAAAATATTGCTACTGGATTAGATGATGAAAAATTGCAAGTTAAGTTATTTATTTTTGTTGGCACAAGAGTGATGCTCACTACAAATTTATGGATTGAAGTAGGTCTTGTCAATGGTGCACTTGGATTTATTCGAAGCATTGTCTACAAACCAGGATTGGGACCCCCTGAACCACCAACATATGTAATGGTTAAATTTGATAACTACATAAGAATTCCTTTTACTACTGAAATTCCAACTATAATTATAATAACACCTATAGAAAGGGGTCATGTTTGTTAACTACCTTTGAAATTGGCATGGGGATTGACTATCCACAAATCACAAGGCTTAACTCTTAACAAAGCCATAATTGATATAGGACATAAAGAAAGACAAGGTTTGACCTTTGTTGCTATTTCACGTGTCAAATCATTGGATGGATTGAGAATCTTACCTCCATTCACATATGACCGGTTTCAAAATTTGAAGAATGCAAAAGGAGTTGATAAGAGAAAAGATGAAGAAAAAAGACTCTAGTTGTTGGATAAACAAATGTATAATATTTAAGAATCACAAACTTAATGTTGTTCTTTTTGTGTGTGTGTGTGTGTGTGTGTGTGTGTGTGTGTGTGTGTGTGTGTGTGTGTGTGTGTGTGTGTGTGTGTGTGTGTGTGTGTGTGTGTGTGTGTGCGGGTGTGTGTGTGTGTGTGTGTGTGTGTGTGTATTTCTTTTATTAATTATTAATATGGTGTTTCTTTCTATTTTTAATTTAATATTAGATTACATATAATTAACATGAATGTTAAAATTAGATGGGCATACATTTGATTTAATGAATAAATAGTTACTTTTACTCTACACAGTCACGGATGCTACTAACATACCTATCTTAGAAAATCTATGTAAAATACACCGAGAGGTATCATTCTCGAGGCACCTATATTTGATTCCAAAATAAGCTGGAAGGTGCCTATATTTGATTCCACAAATAAGTTGAAGACACCTATATTTGATTCGACAAATAAGTAGAATATGCACTATTTGATCCCACAAATAAGTGGAAGGCACCTATATTTGAGTCCACAAATAAGTGGAATAGACGCCTCTTAAATGATACCTCTTGGCGTCTTTTACATATATTTTCTAAGATATGTCTGCTAGTAGTATAATTATAATAAGATATATAATTATTTAAATTGTCAATACATATATTTGTGTTTTATTTTTTGACTGTTATTAAAATATCTCCAAAAACACTTGACCAAACATGTATAAAATTACAAGATACATATGTTTTATAGATTAAATATTCAAATATATAACAGATTCTAATTTATCTAACAATTTAAAGTTTATATACATACATATATAATAAACAATTTTCGTAATTTTTAATGTATTACAATAACATTATTATATTATGTTTTCCAAATACAAGTGTTATAATAATAGATAGATTAAATAATATTATGAAGGGAGTTATGACCATAACCTCCTTCTCCTTGCCTCTCACCCTTACAATCCTAACTTCCCTATCCACATATAAATAATGTCGAAAGGCCTATTACACCCATGAAAATTATGGTGGTGAATTCCTTTCTCACTTGATATGCCTAAATTGATCATGTTTATGTCACAAAGTGTCCCATGCAAGATTGGTTAACAATGCATATGTAGAGATTATCTTTAATATTTTTTTATTTTCATTATTAGAATGTGGACAACTCCATGTGGAAGAAGTGTGGTAATTGAACTTATGTATTGAGATAAGCATATAATATTATTGCTATAAATTTGTAGTGTCTACATCTTCATTATATTTAATACATTACATTTGATATTAATTTATACATGAGAGAAAATAGAAATTTTTCTAATGAACATCACTTAAATATAATTAATATACACAAATCATTAAAACATATTATCTTCTATTTTATTTATTGTGTGGGTATTTTTGTTTTTAAGTCATCTTCCCTATCTCACATCCATATTGCTACAATAGTTAATTGTTATGGCATTTCAGGGAATAACTATTGGCCATAGAAGATAGTTATTGAATTCTTGTGCTTGTGTTGACCCTTAAACATTTTTTAATTAAATTTGTGTAAAATATTAGGAATCTTGTACATATCTTTAACGACATAGCATTTTAATATTTTTGTAATATTTTATTCATAAGAATATATGGAGAAAAAAATAAAACATTGAGGATCTAAACAAGCAAGCCTCTTCCAATGGCTCCAACATGTAAAAACAAAACATCAAATGAACAACATAAAAAACAAACTATATCACCCATGTGCCCCTTACCTTTAGATCTTAACTACATTTTTAGGG
Source organism: Taxus wallichiana var. yunnanensis (assembly GCA_018340775.1). Classification (NCBI taxonomy): domain Eukaryota; kingdom Viridiplantae; phylum Streptophyta; class Pinopsida; order Cupressales; family Taxaceae; genus Taxus; species Taxus wallichiana. Next base: position 612,750,526 of record CM031241.1, read on the forward strand.
GGGAGATAGTTCCTTTGTTTTTCCGACTCACAATTTTCCATTCCTCTTCCATATTTGGAGTTACATTTTAACAATTTTGTATCGAATAAAAACTTATATGTGTTCCGCAATGTCTTGGGATCCTGATAAGACATCCATATCACTCTTTTGTTGCACTTCCTCTATTTTAGGATCCACTAATTTCTGAGAAGATGATTCACAATCAAGTGGATCATTCACAACAAAATTATAAGGATTAGAGTTATTCCACCAAGAACATATTCCTTTAGCCTATTTTCTAACCAAGTGGAAATAAGATGTTAAATGACCAAGAGAAAAGCAAGTTATGCAACTGAAAGGAAACCCTTCATAATCAATATTTTGAGTCCAAGTTTTATCCTTAACTTTAAGTTCAATAGTGGCCGGGAAATCAAGAGAAGTATCCATATCAACCAAGATTCTGACATATGTTGTGTGCTCAAAATACTTTGCTTTTGGATCAATAGCTAAACATTTTCCTAAAGTGTTACCAATAGCATTTAGGAAAGTATCCAACTAGAATTGGAGGGGCAAGCACAAAATATGAACCCACACCAATTGAACTTTGAAAGTATTAGATATTGCATTAAACAAAGGAAACCAAGGTTTCATCAAAAGCATATGTGATTCAAAATACCAAACTTTCTCTAAAATTATATCTCTATCTGAAGCACTAGTAAACGTCACAAAGCAAAAACCACGGCGCCAGAAATATATCCAACCTACTTTCCAAAAAGGTCCACATTACTACGAAATCTAGGAATGGAGTGCTAGAAAACCCAAGAAAAGTTTGTTGAATCAGAAATCAAGCCTTTCCTCTTGACGTCGGCTTCGACATGGATCACCTCTTCCCTAAAATTAACGAAGGGGAAGATTTAACATAAGCAATAGGATGTTTTTCTTATGAAATCCCCTATTCCTATTATAAACCCCTCGAATCGCATCTTTGAAAGACACCTTAGCCGAAGGATGATCATTTTATAGACTTTGTTGAGACCGAGTCGGGTTCTTCAACCTAGAACCATCACTAGGTAATAGCTCATATACGATTGCATAATCAAAAATAAGTGCCCCAACAACATGTACAAGTGCCCTAAGCATTTTGGGTCTAGATATAGGGGATCCACTAGCCCAAGGCTCGAAACAAGGGATCTTTGGTTGCAATTGAGTTAAAACCCCGCCCCCAAGGGATTCTTAGAGCCTCATGCGTTGAAATAAAAGTAGCTCCAATATTGTTAGTCTCCATAGCCACGACATTTATCATGTCCCTTGTTGAATGGGATGAAGCATTTGAAATGCACCTTGAGTTCCCTGCATGAACACCAAGGGAACATTATTTCCATCTGTTAACGTTGTAATAATGCAAACGGATGTAGTTGTAGTAAACCCAACATTCTTTCCTTCACAAGTAAGGGGGCTATATCAACATCGTCCAAGAGAGAAACCTTCGCGAGAACCGGGGAACACAAATCAACCACAAAGCCATGAGGCCCCATAACCACTCCCACACTACCTCTGTAGGCTGCCGCCACGACCCCTTCCCCACCATGGTAAGCCAAAGTGATTAGGGTTTGGGAAATCCTCATGAGCCCTAATAGAAATTTATTTATAGCTATTGCCAAAATTATTTTTAGATAAGAAAATATGTATTTTAGTAATTTTAAACAAAGATGATAAGCTACAATTTTTTTAAAAATATGACTTATGTATGGAGGGTCATGTCTCTATCTCTCATATATAGAAAAACCTTTGCACCTTTCCCCTTCTTATAACCTTTGATGTACTCTAAAAACAATATTCGATTGAGTTGAAGGTATAGTGTAGGAGGGTTACGAATACAACCCCATACCATCCCACCCCTTACATTCGTAGCCTTTGATGTACTCGATAACACCATTAAATTTATTTGTACAACACAACTTATTGTCACAAAATTTGATGTACTTTGAAATCATGATTCAATAGAGTTTACAATACAACAAAATCACAACATTTTACATACTCTGAAAAACACAATTTAATTTAGTTTTTCAAGACAATTATCACAAGAATCGATGTTCTCGTAGAGTATTGTTTAATTGAGTTTTACACTAGAGTTTTCCTAAATTTGATGCACTCCTAAAACTTCACTCAATTGCGTTTTACAAAATAGTTGCTACAAAAAAAGTGTAGTCTAATAATACCATTCAATTGATATTTACAACACAATTGTCATAAAACTTGATGTACTTCAAAAATACTACTCAATTTGATTTTACAAAACATTTTTCACTAAATATATTGTTCTTCTGTAAGACCATTTGAATTAGGTTTTGCACTATAATTGTCAAAATATTATGGCGTACTTTCTAGGATACCATTTAATTGAGTTTCACAACACATCATCCCCTGAAAAATTGATGTACTCCAAGAACACAATCGATCAATAATTGAATGGTGTTTTCAAAGTACATAAAATTTGTGGACTTTTATAGTAAAACCAATTACATGGTGAGGTAAAAGTACATCAAACTTTGGGGTATTTATTTTGTAAATCCTAATTGAATGATGTTTTCAAAGTAGATCAAAGTTTGAAACACTTCTATTGTAAAACTCAATTGAATTGTGTGTTAAGTATATCAAACTTTGTGACAATTTGTGTTGTAAAACTCACTCGAGTTTTCAACATACTTCAATTTTGTAGTCATTATAATATAAAATTTAATTGACTATGATTTATTCATAAATATAACTAGCGAATCACAAGAATCAAAATCAAATGATGTATTGACACTAGTTATATTTTAGATAAAATTTAGGCTCAAATTCACCTAGATAAAATAAATGTCAATTATAACAAGTTAAAATTTAATTTATTTACTTTATTAAAAAATTATAATAAACTCAAACAATATTTATTTTTCTTTACTATATATATAAATCAATTAATTAGATAAAATATAATTTAAAAACACATCACAAATATTATACAAACCCTTACACAATTTATATTAAACTTAAACAATATTTATTGTTGTTTGTAATATACATCAATTAATTAGAGAAAAAATACGAAGATCAATAATTTTGAGTTTTGAACTATAATTCGAAAACACCTCACAAATAGTATGCAAACCGTTTTTAACAAGCAAAATTTTAATGGTTTGAATTCTCCATGAAAATATCAGTGTTTATGACACTCGTTAAAAAAATTATTCCTCGTCATATAAAATTTGTGGCTAACATATGATTTGACCCTATTTCCAACAGTGTCGCCTCTAATACAATTTAATATGTTTTTTATTTCTATTAGTTTATATTTATCATAAAGTTTTTCTTGAAAATGATTATTTTGTGTAGAAAAAGTATTGACAATATGAGCATAATAAGTTTCCTTATCTTAATTTCCAGCAATTAGAAAACAGGAACAAATAATTGACGACTGATCTTTATTAGATATTTTATTAGATATTTGTTTTAATAGACGATCGCTCACTTAACAAGAGTTAAATTGGCTCTTAGTGACACATCTATTCAATTATATCGTTCAATCAAATGGTGATGTCGAAAATGGCACTAAATCCAAAATTTTAGCAAATGCAAAGGAACTTTAGATTCATACGGCAGACATGAAGTCACGGAGAGTCATTCTTTTCATATAAAATCTAGTGCATAATATATGCTTTTGATTATTTCATCATGGTTATAGGCTTATAGCGACCATCTCTAATTTGCAATTAAGCTTTAATTTAAATATAGATTAGAAAGCAAATCTATTTATAACTGTTGATATAGAAATATATGGAAATATTTGGAATAATTAGAAGTGCTTGAAAGTTCAAGAGATTTGCTGTCTTATAGGATAATAATCAATTTGTTGTGAGTTTAAAAATAATTGTCACTGAAATATATCAAGAAATAGTAAATAAAGTCAACAACCTTGCTCACATTCATATAAGTATGAAAATGATACAACCAAAAATATATAGTGAATGTAAGATCAACTATTTCAGTTCTCCACAAACATTGCTTGTTTCTCTTGATTTCATTGAGGATCACTTTGAAACCATAATCCTTCCTTCAACCCCTAATTTTCCCTACAAAACCTATAAAAATGGAGAACTTGATGATACGGGCATGTTACATTCCTCCATTACTATCGTGGTCTTCATATCAAATGATTTAAGAAATTGAAACTCTTTGCAAGTTAGAAAACAATATTGTGTATGCAAGTGTCCCTAACATTATCTTTTCAAATGGATGCAAACAAGTTGTATAAATTCTAGAATGCTCTCTAAATGCTTAAATTATGGTTTGGGCATGAGAATGGTCTTGAAGCAATGCGTTATGCTCTTACAAAATTAACACCTCTCTTGTGTGATTCATTTGTTCATTTTCTTATCGTCTCAAACGCACGCATGTATTTATAGAGTGAACTTGAATTGAAATTGAGATGATACTAGTGCATAAACAAACACGAAACACACGACAAAAGTAAAAATCCCCAAGATTTCATAAACAAGGGGCAAAGGGGCCCAAAACAATAAGATCAAAAACCATACACGTATGGTATCATATAAATGTACAAGATATAACCACATATAACTATGGAGAGGAGAGATAAAACCATAGAATATAAGTGAATAGAGTAAATATAGGAAAAATAAGAGAAAAAGAAGTTGGAGTAGGACGAGTAGAGATAAAATAGAGCATAGAAGAAAATAGAGGAGAAAATGTCATAACAGAGAAGAACGGGAGGAATGGGAAGTTTATAAGAAGGTGATAAAATTGAGAGGAATAATACAATGTTGAAATTGTTAAAATTCACATGAAATGCAAAGGAAACAAGTTTAAAGTAGGAAAACACAAGGAACAACAACAAGAGCTTAACATGGACTTATAATCAATGGACACATGTATACAATAGCACCATATCAAGTAACTAGACTCACTATATCAATTAACTTACCTCATACAAAAATCAAGTGCCTATATGATATCCCACTTTGTGTAGGAATGTAAAGTAGATTAGATACATGTATGCACTTTGAAAAACCACACCTAAAGTTGTAATTAAGCCTTAGATTCGATAAAAATAATAATTATTTATATAAAATATGAAAACTAATTGAGAGTATAGAAATTAATGTAGAATATCTTAGGATAAATTAAATCCTTGGAAATACTTTGTGATCAAGGAGTGTAGGATAATACTCAATTTCATACATCTATGTGATCGATTGTTGATGGAAATTTAAGGAAATAATGTCTAGATATCAAATAAATAAAGCCCAAAAATAGTTGTCAAACCTCTATGACCATTGTTGTTTAGATGATGACTAATTTTGTGCGAGTGCTAAATTGTTGTTCCCTATAAAAAATGAATATGTGTTTACGAATATAGATCTAACTTAACAAATGTGTTCTTTGTGCCATAATGTATGGATAACTTTATTAATCATCTTTGAAGATCTCTTAATTTACACTAAAATCCCTTCATAACTTATTAAAATGGGAGATGATTAGGGGTTATATGTTATTCCTCCATTATTACTGGCCCATTGTGCTTCAACAAAATCACAAGAAATACTCATGCAATTCAAAAATCAGTCATTGATCTCAACCCTTATCTTTCCATGTGAACACACACACACACACACACACACACACACACACACACACACACACACACACACACACACACACACACACACACACACACACACACACACACACACACACACACACACACACACACACACACACACACACACACACACACACACACACACACACACACACCGCACACACCCACGCGCACACACACACACGCACACACACACACACACGCACACGCGTGCGCGCGTGCACACACACACGCCTGCCACAAGGCGCTTATGCTCACGCACACACACACACACACGGTACATTGTTTAAAATAGTAGGAATATCTTTATAGTTTTAGTTGATTCTAAATCTAACTATGCATGCCTTATGATGATAATTAGCGGTCATAACATGTCTTGAGAGTATAAAAGTAGATTAGAGATAAAATAAACTGAATATCTACCCCTCTTTTAGGGTTTGGGACGAGATTTCAAATCACATATCTCAAAATAAATAGAATAAACACAACATGTATATGATAGAAATTAATAAAGTTTTATATAAATAGATATAAAATTATAGCTATGAAAACTATATAGGTATTATGTAATTTTTCATATGCAAACTTGAATATAAACAATATAAAGAAAATAGTAAAGTCATGCTCCAAGTGAGAAAATATCAACCATGTGATCAAAATAGGAAAATTCACAAGGTGGGAAAGTAAAAAATAATGTAATATTTATCGATGTGGATCCAACTACAAGAGGTAGAAATGTCTCCAAAACACACACACACACACACACACACACACACACACACACACACACACACACACACACACACACACACACACACACACACACACACACACACACTCGCGCGCGTCTTGCGTGCACCCACACTTGGTACATTGGTGAAAATAGTAGGAATATATTTATAGTTTTAGTTAATTCTAAATCGACTATGCATGCCTTATGATGATACTTAAGTATATGAATTTAATATGGGGCTGTAATGTGGTTTAGTGATAATAATTAGTGGTCATAACATGTCTTGGAGAGTATAAAAGTAGATTAGAGATAAAATCAACTGAATATCTACCCCTCTTTTAGGGTTCGGGACGAGATTTCAAATCACATATCTCAAAATAAATAGAATAAACACAACATGTATACGATAGAAATTAATAAAGTTTTATATAAATAGATATAAAATTATAGTGTGAAAACTATATAGGTATTATGTAATTTTTTCATATGCAAACTTGAATATAAACAATATAAGGAAAATAGTAAAGTCATGCTCAAGTGAGAAAATATAAACCATGTGATCAAAATAGGAAAATTCACAAGGTGGGAAAGTAAAAATAATGTAATATTTATCTGATGTGGATCCAACTACAAGAGGTTGAAATGTCTCCAAAACACACACACACACACACACACACACACACACACACACACACACACACACACACACACACACACACACACACACACACACACACACATGTACACAATTTTACAATAATTCATAAGCTTAAAAATAATTATCTTCTCATTCCTAAATCCAAAATAAATTTTTACAACTTTACAAACTTCTTTTTATTTCGCACTACCTCTAAGAAAATCCTAAAATGTGAAAAGACCTTAAAATACAAAAACACTCTAAAAACTAAGACACCTTAGATGGGACCTAAATTTTTGCGAGAAAGATATGACTTAGTAAATTAAGGTGTAAGCTAAACCTTGGCTTATTACATAAAAAATAACAAAATATATTAAAACTCCAAGTTCTAGAAAAAACCAAAAATGTTCGTGAGCTGGTTTTAGACCACTAGACAAAGGAATTTGGTCCCAAAATATGCCCGAAAGAAACACAACCTTTCACAAAATATATGTCATGGTGTATTACAAATCAGTATTTACCACCACTTTGGAAAATTTCAAGATGATCCAACACTCGGATCTAGTTATGGTCTCTAGAAGTTATGTTCCTGCATCATTCTCCCTGGTTGAAAATAATTCTTCTCCTCTGAATTCCGTTGATGGAATTCATCCAGATTTCCATTGTCAATCTTCTTCAAATCCCACTAATGAATATAAGTATTTTCTTCTTGATTCAAACCTTCCCACTATACGAAATCTTTGTTGTAGCTCCCTTGCTAGTAGTAGGACTGTCTTTTGGTCCAAGACATGCATTACCTTCACCTTTTTCTTATTCGGGATCTATTGTTCGAGTTTATTTCTTCCTCCTCCTCAAAATTTTACTCATGACAATGGAAACTTATTTAAGTGAAAAAAGTAAAAACTCACGAAATAGAAAAGTTTTAGGTAGCTCCACCTTGTAGGCATTATTAGTCATTTTCTTTAGAATCGGACATGGCCTAATCTTCTTATACTTTAGTTTATTATGTGTCCCATTTGGAAACCTCTCCTTTCGATACGAAAGATCACCATATATCCTTCTTCAAATTAATTTAATCTCCTAATTGCATCCTTAGCTGCTTTATATTTCACATTACTAACTTACATTTTCTCTCACATCTTATTGCAATTATAGCATGTGTTCTACAAATGCTTCTGCATCATCACTAGTTTTATCTTCACCATGAAACAAAATCAGATATAGAACTCCCTTGGGGTTCCTACCATAGAAAATATGGAAAGGAAACCTCCTTGTTGATCAATTTACTAAGTTGTTATAAGTAAACTTAGTCTATGATAAAGCTAAATCCCATTATTTTGGATTTTCTCCAACTATGCTTTGCGTAGAAGATTTCCCGGGATTATGTTCACTACTTCTTTCTCTCCATTAGTCTTAGGGTGATATGCACTACTGAACTATATTTTTGTCCCCATTTTCTTCCACAAAGTCTTCCAAAATTGACTCAAAAATTTTGTGTCCCGAGCTGAAGTGATCATTCTTGGAACTCTATGCAACCTAACCACTTCCGAGAAACCAAATCTAAAACTCTAGAAGAATCATTAGTTTTCTCAAAACAATGAAATATGTGCCATTTTAGAGCACCTTTCTACTACAACAAAGATATAATCATTCTCTCAATGTGTGTTAGGAAGTTCGAACATGAAATCCATACTCAAACCGACATATGGCATATACAACTGACCAATTATTTTGTACACGACCCTTACCCATTTTGCACACTCTACATCTTGATACAATCCTACATATGTCCCTCTTTACCTTTGGCCAATAGTACTTCTCTACCACAAAATAAGTTGTCTTACTTATACCAAAGTTTCTCACTAAACCCACACTTTGCATTTCTCTTATAATATTTTATCTCATTGAACCAATAGGGTTGCGTAATTTATTTTCCTTGAATAAATAACGATCATGCATCAAATAATAATAAGAAACACTACCTATGCTAGGGTCCTTACAATGTCTCACAACACCACCAAAATCTGGATCACTTTTATACAATTCCTTAACTACCTCAAATTCTACGACTTCATTTTCCATTGTTATCAAAAGTGTTAATGCCTACTCAGAGCATTAACATCTTGATTCTACTTATTGGAATTATGCTTGAACACAAAATTATATTCTTGAAAAAATGAAACCCACCTTGCATGCCTCTTGTTTAGTGTCTTTTATGTGTTTACATACCTCAATGCTTCATGGTCAATAAAGAGTATAAATTATTTGGATACCAAATAATATCTGCAATGCCCTAATGCTTGAATAATAGCATAAAATTAAACATCATAAGTAGAATATTTCCACCTGAATTCATTTAGATTTACACTAAAGAATGTTATAGGTCATCCTTCTTGATTCAATACAGCTCGAATCCTGACATATGAGGCATCAAAATCAACATCAAAAACTTTGCTGAAATTTGGAAATAACAAAACAAGCACCTTTGACACTTTTTACTTTAAAAATTCAAAAGTATCTGTTATTAACTTAGTCCATACTAACTCCTTTCCCTTCATGCACTTAGTTATAGGTGCAACAATGCTATTGAAATTCTTGATGAACTTCCTATAAAATTTTTTGAATCCATAAAAACTACGAACCTCTGTCACATTCCTTGACTAGGCCATTCCAAAATTGCCTTTACTTTTTCTCATCCATCCTCACTCCATCTTATGAGATAAAAACCCCAAAAAAACTAGACTTTTCTCAAGAAATCTAAACTTCTTTAAGTTTTCATACAAACTCTCTTTTTTTAATAGTTCTAACACCAATTTTAAATGCAACAAGTTTTCTTCCACTATCCTCCACGAATATAAAAATATCGTTGAAATAGAGAATGAAAAACTTACCATTTTATTCCTATAGTACTTTTTCATCAACCTCATGAATGTACTAGGTGCATTCGTTAACCCGAATGACATCACGATCCATTTTGGAAATCCTTCTTTTGTTTTGAAATTTGTTTTCCATTCATCCCCTTCACAGATTTGAATGCGTAGTACCCACTTCAAAGGTCAATCTTACTAAAATATCAGGCTCAAGTTCTAGCACGTCCATCATATCATCCAATCTTTGAATTGAGAACCGATACTTAATTGTGATTATATTTATTGCTATATTGTCTATACACATTTTTAGTCTCCATTATTTTTAGGAGTCAATAGTGTTGGAGTTGCAAATGTACTCATGATTTATCTCACTAACATTTAATGTATCAAATATTTCACTTCCTTGTTCAACATCTCGCTCTTTGTTGGGCTCACCTATAGGATGACTAATTTAGAAGGGCCGATCCCGAGATCAAATCAATATAGATTTGTATATCCCTCTTCGGAGGTAACCCATCTAATAGTCCATATAGTATGACATATGTGTATTCTTTTAGTAACTCTGTTGCCACAACGGGTATTCTAAAGGCCTCTATTACCACCTTCTTTACTATCAATGCGTAACACCAACCCAGTTCTTCCATTTCTACAAAAAAATAATTTGTAGCGAACAAGCCCTCACTCTTCTTTTCTTCCTTAAAGGGTAACAAGACTACATTTAGACCATCCTTCCAAAACATATATAAGTTTTCTTCCTTCCATCATGCGTAACCTTTCTATCATATTTCAAAGGCCTCTCCAACAATATATGGCATGCATCCATTGGGATAACATCACACCTCACCTCATCCTTGTAGGTATTATCAATCAAAAACTTTAGCAAGCATATTTTATCTATGGTTACCTCGTTCCCTTTCTTGAACCATGATATGCGATAGAGATACATGTTCTTCTAACATTTCAGCTTGAGTTTATCAACCATCATATTTGAGACCATATTATCACAACTACCACCATCAATAATAATTTTACATATATTCCCTCTAGAGGTACATCTTGTTCGAAATATATTTGTCCAGTAGCCAATAATCACCACCGGCACCATCTTGTTCTTCATCCTTTCCTTGAGAATATTATCATCCTCATTATCATGAGGGTTTCACCCAAGTTTGTAGAAATCTCCATTTACTCTTTTGCTTCAGCTTTAACCATCTTTAATCATGGTTGTTCAACTTTCCATCTATCCTATATAAGACAGGTGTGGAAACTCAAAAGCTTTGTGCCCTTCTTCACCACATCTGGTAAAAGTATACTTCCTTTGGAGGATATTCCAACCCCATCCTCCACCATGTTCTCTTCCTCTTATTTGAAACCCCTACCTCTTTGGTAGTTCTTGTGACCATGACCATATTATTACTTTGCCCTTATGCATTAGAGGATTCACCTTTTATGGAATCAAATCTACCCATCCCTCTCATTGGAGATGACGATGGTCCTCTCTTCACTCCTCTTCTAAAACTACTCCTATTGTTATTTTCTCATTCTTTTAATGTGAGTTGAGAAGCATCATCCAGGCTATGGATCCGAAGCATACTTGATTCATCTTGTATGGTATAACTCAACATATTTACATACCTTGTATCCTTTTGTTCTTCAAAATATCCTTATTCCACCCAGATTGATAGCTTGTAAAATTTATTAGTATACTCTTCGGTGTTGATATCCTTCTCTCTTAGGTTTTGAAAGCATCAAAATAGTGTTTTGGCATGATGTACATGAAGAAAATTTTATTTCAAATTATTCACCATTTTGTTCCAATTTTAGATCTTACCCTTTCCTTTCCTTTTCCTTTGATTTTTCAGGTGATCCCACCATATCAATGCATGTTCGGCCAACTTAGTCAATGCAAAAATAACCTTCTTCTCCTTTGAAAGGGTTTTCCACTCAATTTTTTTTTCCATACGATTCAACCAGTTAATCAACTCCTCTAATCGTGACCATCTACAACAATAAAGAACATATATCTTAATCGTGGGGATTCACTTAGTAAAAGTATGGTATAGCATGTTCAGTTGAAGGGTATTAAAGAATACCCTTAATGTGATTTTTTAAACTCTAACTATTCAATAGCTAATATCCCCTCCCATTATATTATTAGAATGAAAATACCTACTATTTTTTCAACGTACCTTACTTACCCATTTTTCCATTGAAATTTTATATACCCCTTTTATTTATCACCTAATATATCAAACAAAAAATATGTCATGCTTTTCAGTCAATAATTTTCTTTTAATATGTAATTTTTTTAGAAAGAGAGTTTGTAGCCATTTAAGACCTATTACCAATTACCTTAATGTTAAGATTTAACCATTTATAAATATTTTTTCAAATAATTAATATGGTGAAATAATATCATGTGTTGAAAAGCATACTCAATCCTAGTTTTCTACCATCTTATTATTTCTTTCTTAAGAATCTCCTAATTCAAATTTCCTTATTCAAAAAGAGATTATAATATAAAACTATGAACCTTTTACAATTTTAAGGTATTTATATTAAAAACTAGGGTTCAAATATTTTAGTTTTATATTAAAATTAACCCTACCTCTTCTCTAGCCCACCTCTCTAACCTACCCACAATACCTAATTCAAAATATTAATAAATTAAACTCTTTCACCCCCTAATGTCTACCAGTATATTGACTTTGTTTTTATCAATTTTAATTACCTCAATATGAATGAACATGCTAGGATATTTCCTTGCTAATGAACCCCTCGTGATATCAATACTACCATTATTTCCCTCCAAAACTTGGACTAGTCTCTCCTTGAATGGAAACACATTCAATGGCTGTTCATGTCTCTCATTTTCTTTTTCATTTCTCCTCCTTCATTTGTTAATGGAGGTAATTCTTCAATATCACTATCGGGTATACATCCCCATTTGCATGTCTCCATCGAGGTTGGTTAATTTTTCTCACGTGAGCTTAGCAACTTGTCTATGTAGCTCCTACATATACCTATTTATCTAAGAATATCCTCCTCTCCCACTTATATCCATGCTTATAGAAAATAAAGGTAATAAATCATAAATAAAAATGTAAGTTATATTACCTTCACTATTCCTCCAAGATCGAATTGTAAGAGGTAAAAATACCTCCAAAACAAAAACACGTGATTTTTAAAACTCCGGAAGCCCCAAAATAGTTATCTTCTCATTCTTGAATCCACACAAATCTCTTATAACATTGCAATCTTCCTTTTATTTTCCACTATCTCTAAGAAAACTCTAAAATGTGAAAAACCCTAAAACAAAAAAAATACCTAAAAGTAAAACACCACAATGGAATCCAATTTTTGCATCAAAAAAATATCCCTTTGTAAAGTATAGTGTATGCCAAATATTGGATTATTACATAAAACATAGAAAAAGATATTAAAATTCTAAGTTCTAGAAAAACCAAAAATCATTCGGATCTAAACTAAGTGCTCTATTGGGGAATTTTTTCAAACCACGTTCATGCTCCTTTGACGATAAGGGGTGGTGGTAAGATTTTTAGAGGCATCAAAATATCGCATGACAACCCCCAAGCCTATGGCCTTTGCCAAGAATCCTCCTTTAGTTTCCTTTGGTGTTGAGGTTCTCCAATCTGAAGCATACTTCAAGATTAATGCACTCATTTATAGATTTAAAAATGTCTTCTTGAGGCTCCACTGCTCTCCATGAATGGATTTTGACTCACTAGAAGCCTCTTATGGAAGGTAAAATTGATATTTACCCCACTTCTAGAGGGTTTTTCATCATAGTTTTTGAAAAAATTTAGATAGAGACTTGATATTTGGAAAATTTTGGGATTTCAAATCTCATTTCCTCCTTATGAAACCAGGGTCTCCTTTATTAAACCCGGTTCTTGAAAAATTACATGACAAATCGGTTTGGATACGACTACCATATTTACCCCTCTAATTTTGGAGTGAAAACTACTTACTTTATATAGGGGGCGCCTTGGGTAAATGTCTATCCATTGACCCAAAGAAATATTTTTATGATTTTAGCAAATATGCTTGCATATTGGTAGATATGGATATACAGTAGATTTTTGGCTATGATTGATCTTATAGTGGAAAACCAAATCGAAACAAACTCTAAATTATGAAGGCTTCCATTTCAGATGCAAGACTTGTTTCTCTCTAGGTCACTTAGCTATGGACCGTAAAATGGAGAAAAAAAAGTAAATGTAGATCTTCTTAGTGGAAGAATTTAGATCCTATTCACCTAGTTGTTAATATCCAACTTGATAGTGATTCAGAGGAAGCTTCTGAGAAAGAAGATGATCTTGATTTATTGATTATGGAGGCCATTCCTTGCCCTAATCCTATAGGTAAGGATAAATCTTGTGTTTCTACTCAGGATTCCAAACCCTTTCCTCTGATGACTCAGTCTTATGAGCACAAAGAGAATCTTGAAATCATCATTTTGCTTCCCACTAAGGAAAATGTAAATCCAAATAATGATGCGGGTTGGATTACTATGGGGAAAAATAACAAAGGGAAAATAGAAAAATATCCCTTTAAAATGGATTTAAAATCCTTAGGGAAGGAGCCTTAGGGGTGAGTTGGAAATTTGTTTTCTGTGCAATGTTATTTGTATGATGTTGTATTATTGGTTTTTATTACTACTTGGTAGAGGAAGCTTCTCTTATTCCTCATTTCCTTATCTTTATCTCCATCTCGTAACGTATCATTACTCTACACTACATGTTTTTGGTCCCCTTAAAAACACTCTTTTTACCTAATCGAAAAAAAACATTCGAAGCCGATTTTAGACCACTAGACAAAAAAATTTAGCCCTAAAAATATGCCAAAAACTAACTCAACATTTCTTGAAATATTGGTCATGGCGTATTACTAATTAAGATATACTACCCTGGAAAATTTGAATAAGACAATCCAAAGGTTGGATCAAAATTTATGGTCTCTGAAAGTTATGCTCTTGCATCATTATCATATGATAATTCCCCCAAAGGTAAGGAAAAGTAAACCAACATATGCTCAAAAGATATGATATTGCCCTACGGTGGGAAAGATATGATCGAGTGTAAGATAAAAGAAGATATAATAATAGCCTAAGATATGAAAAATTAAATCATTGTAGTCTTGAATAAGAATAAAATAATTTCCCAAGTTGGTGAGTATGTAATTAATGCAAGGTTAAAGAAAGAATTGATTCCCAAGGAAATAATGTTTTAGTCAATGTTTCTCAATAATAGGAAAATACCCCTAGGTATGACAACATACAACAATAAAATAAAAGGAAGGATATTTAGTTGAATAAGATATACATTTCATCAAACAAAACATCTTGTGTAAACAATATATATCATTGAAGATCCAAAAAGAATATTTTGGGAGCTGGGAGATAATGATGAAGAGGATGTGCATGTGTCATACTTGGAAAAAGAAGATGTTGGAAGGGAGGACTAGGGTTTCATTAAAGGATTTTGGCCTTATGGTGGTAATGTTAGAGGGTTGAGAACTTTGGTAGCTTTTGATCTAGATTTGTCATAAGAGTATACTCATAATATGAATTTTATTAATTATAAACAACATGTAGAATCACCTAAATATATGGTTACTATACATGATGCAAGAAAGCCTATATTCTATGGCTCTGGGGAAATGCTAGAGATATTTCTATTCATTTTTGAGATTTTGAGAAGGAGATAGAAGGAATGATTTATTCTAGTTTTGTTAAATATTTTTAAAAAGAAAAAATGTGGAAGAATGAAGATATGTATGATTCTTTGTGGGAATACTTAGTGATAAAATATTCTTGATATGTGGAAAGATATTAAAGGAATTGGAAAACTATTACATATGATGATTCCATGCATATTTTTATGGTTGTAAAAAAGTGATAGCGGATATTCATGGGTAGGATGAAGAATGGGAGGTGCAAGTTATATATATGGAGAAATAAGGTAGGATTGTATGAGGCTAATGTAGCCATAAGATCCATGTCATTTTTAATAGGATAAGGAGTTAAGGAATTTTGCTTTCTTGGACTTAGATGGATCTAAGGATGTATTTTATAAGGAAGACAATAAGGAATGTAAGAAAGGATATGTTATTAATAATCTAATTTGAGAAAGATAATTGGGATTACCTCTAAGAGTAATTCTAGGGATCTTGTTATTATCTTCAAATAATTTGAGAATAAGGTTGATAATATCATTGATTATAGTTTTATCAAAGACTTTTTGAGGATATGAAGAAGAAATATAAATATAAGTATGGTTCTCTTAGGGATTCCTTGGTGATAAAATATTCTCTAGCTTTGGTTCAATATTTCTTCTAAGGGTATTGATCTTGCTAACTCAACAATAAAATTAAAAGAGTGATTATTGCTTAAGGGTTGTGTTGGTGCTCAAAATAGTCTCACCCCAGTTTTCCTTTGAAAATATATCGATTTGCGGCCTCTGTCACTTTATTTTTCCCCATGTTGTGCCTAGTTAATCTTTTTTCCATTTTTAATTTGTTCCTGGGTCGTAGATCACTTATGGGTCCATGGTTTGCTCCTTGTTTCTTTGTTCCTCTAGAAAAGGTCTATAATTTGGGTCTCTCGTTCTCTGTTTGTCTAAAAACTTAGGTTCTCCCATATTTTCCATTCTCCATGGTCGGGATTTGTTTTCCTTGTCATTTCTGCCCTAAATACTTGAAGAAAAATGAATGGATGTATCTCTAAGAAACATATTTGAGCCTTGTAACATTTCTAAATTCTTTGTCCTTAGAGAAATTTTCATTTTCGGGCTTGAATGATTGTTTTTCTATATTTTACAATTTGAGGTGTTTCTCTAGTCAAATTTGCATCCTTACATTGACAGGGAACGTGGCCTCTTTTGGTTAGACATGGATCAGCTGGGTATTTCAAAAATTTCATGAAAAGCCTCAACTCAAAATTTGTCCACGTGGAGGAATGATGCTCGTTTGAGGATCTACTTTTTGGTTTGGCCTTGGAGTAGCACTGGAGGACACGTGGAGGTTTCCACTACTTTTCTTAGACTTAGAAAAATTTTATGTAGCTAAAATAGTGTGGCGGAAAACGGGGACACGTGGTGAGCCCACGCTCATTCAGGGTCTCCGCTTTGGGCACCATTTTAAAATTGCGCCATGGAGACACGTGGAGGCTTCCACTGGGTCTTCCCATACTTAGTATTTTTCAAAGGGTTTTGGGAGGTCTGGGACACATGGAGGAACCACGCATGTTCGGGGACCAGACCCTTGAGTTTCATTTTAAAGAAGTGCCAAGAGGACACGTGGAGGCCTCCGCTCACTTTGCATTTTGTTTGGAATTTTCAACGGCCAAAGGAGACTGCCTCGAGCATGACACATGGTGCCTTTCACTAAGCTTCAAGCATTCAAAAAAAAATTTCTAGGCTAGGACACGTGGCGAGCCCACACTCATTCAAGGTATCAATTTTTTGGGACCATCTCAAGGTGTGCCATGGTGACACGTGGTAGTTTGAAAATTCAAAGGGGCGGAAGTAGACCATCAAAGGCAACTTGGATTTTTGCCTCTTGTCCTCAAAAGGATTAAAATATCAAAATGGCCCGCAAGCCCGATAAAGGAAAGGTCAAAGCTTGCTCCAGGTCAATGGCGGAGGTGGGGACTCTAGGGGAAAATTGGAAAATTTTCCTTTTGGGAGAAAAGGAGTTAAAACATCAAAATGGCCTGCGGACCCGAGGGAAATAGTCAATATTTTTCTTGATCAATGACGGAAGGGTGAAGCTGCGGGGAAAACTTGAAATTTTTTCTCTTTTCCAAAAGGAGAGTAAAAAGTTAGAATTTGGCTATGGTTCCACTTTGGGGCCCACCTTAGGACACGTGTCAAGATCATTTCCCAAGGGCGGAGGTGCGAACAAAATGGAATTTTTTTCCATTTTTCCAAAAGGTTGTAAAAAGTCAAAGGAGACCCCCGGGCCTATTTAAAATTGAATCTTCCACATGGACGACCAAATTCAAAGTAAAGATCAACGACAATTGTGATTTTAAATATGATTTTCCCCCATTTTTATGAAACACGCCTGAAAGTGTGAGTCTTCATGATTTCTTGGTATTTCCTACACGCCAAGAAGAGAGGGGAGTTAATGTTGATATCTGAGTTTGGTGGGAAGATCTAGAAGACATATTTTTCCATTAAAATGGTTTGACTATCGGGCTCGATTTGATTTTCCATTTTTCTTCTCCCGAGCACACAAGGAACTAGATTTGACAGATTAGGGGTGGAAGTGGTTGGTGAGTTGAAGGAGGAGTGTTCTACTAGATGAAGGAGTTGAATGCTGAGATTTCGAAGAGATTTGCCCCATGAGCACCTGACAACTTTTTACAGATCTGATTCTAAGAATCGTGATCAAAATCATGGTGAGCACTGGTGCATTAAACATTTTTGTCTTTTGGGGAAGAAGGGGCTCTGTTGTAAATGTTATAAATGGCATGAATTTTTCATGTAAATGGTTGGAGTGTGAGGGGTCGGGATTGAATTTTCTAATAGAAAAAGCTTGACAAAGCCCATCATTTTGAGAATCCGTTTGAGAAGCTTGTATATCTCTTTTGTATTAAATCTGATCATGTCAAGGTGGTTGCAAGTGTACAGACCATTGACAAGCTCTAAGACTGTTCTAGAAACTTTCCCCTGCTGATAGATTTAATCAAATTTGAGTTATTCTATGTTGTCTTGAGCAAAATGTGTTTATTTTATTTCTGAATGTATGCAAGTAGTTTTTCTTGTTTTTGTTGCAATCTTGTATTAAAATATGATTCAATCACATAGGCCTCAATCCTTGTGATAGTTTAGTGGCATCTGTAATTTCATTTCTCAGAAGAGATTTCATCTAGGATTGGAATAAATGATTTAAAATCACTTTTCTTTCATTTGTTGACAAAGATTGTCTGTAAGCCTCTGGGTGTACCTTAGGTGTGATTTGACTCAGAATCTTGATGCTTTGTTGGATTTTCTAACTCGAGCCTTTGTGATAGAATCTCAAAGATTGTGTGAAAAAGTGCTAATCTGGGCCTCCATTGAAGCACATATTCTAGTTAAAGAAACATTTTAGCTATTCTATGGCATTTTGTTGGTTTAACCTTCCATTTTGTAAGATTCCTCAAGGATCTAGTGAATCAAGTTCATCCTACCCCACCTCTCACCAAAAATTTATTAAAAACAATCAATTCTACTGTACTAACCTTGTTTGTCCTGTGTGTGTACAAGCGCATAGTTTCCATTACCAAAGCATGTATAAATAATCAGGATTTCAAATGTCTTTAGTAGCCCGAAGCTTGACTAGAAAATATCTCCACTATCTAGTAAACTCATGAGAGTTCGATTTTGTTGCATTGATTATATTTTCTCAAGGTATCCTTACCTCTTCATCGAAAGGATATCTCTATCTCCTCCATAAACAATAGGCTACAAAGGGTCCTCTTACCACAGGTTGAAAGGCACTGACCTAAAATAGTGAGGATAGATCAAATCCTCTTGAGGGTGCTATTCATTTCTCCATATTTGAGTGACAGAGGGCTAGTAAGATCTCATCCCCAGACTCAAAAGACTCATCATGATCTAATTTGTCTCTAATTTTCCTGTCAAACCAGTGATGCTACTCAAAATTTGAGGGAGAATCAATTTGGATACCAACAGGTTGGTGGATGATGAATGTAAGATCTTTGGAAGCTTTGGTGATCGAGGAAAAATCCTAGTGATGTTTTGAAGGGGATATTTTTGGAAGAATGGTTTTTCAAGATACTTGGAAAGGATTTCATAGATCTAATCTTAAATACTTGGTTAAAGTTTGGTTTGTGGTAAAAAGTAGTTTTACAAGATAGAGATCGGATCTTATATAAAAATTATTTTTGAGGTAAGAAGATCCATGTTCGGTCATGGTAGGATAATTTTATAAATTCCAAAATGGATAGAGGATCAAACTATATTGTTTACCATTGGAGTGTTCGATGTGGGAGATATTTCAAAATATTGATGATTATTTGGGAGGTTTTTACCAATCGGATCCTAAATCTCTATGTATAGATGATATTTTTGTGTGAATTCATATTAATGTGCAAGATAGAGGAACTTTCCCTTAAGTTGTAATTTTTAATTTTAATGAGAAAAACTTGTGCAACTTTCTTTGTATGAAGACTTTGTTAAAACATGTAATCTCCATTGGGTGAAAGGATAAATATCAACATCTAGATAGAAAATTTCATGCCATTATTTTTATTTTCATCCAAAAATAAGAGTCTTAGGGAAGGTTATTTGGTTCAAAACAAGTTTGGAAAAAAGGAACAAGATTGATGGTCACCTAAGGGGAAACATAGTTGAAGGATTTTGAACCCCTTAATTTAACCAAGATATCCTACCACTTCAGTATATATGATTACATTATGACCCATATAGAATGTGGAGGAAAAATTGAAAGGTGCTCATTCCCAAATATCGATGGCTTCTAAAGGAGAAAATATTTTAAGGCTATGGAATTAAAATAATTTTTGTTTGAATATGAATGCAATCCCAGTACCTTTGAAGGTAAGCTTGAATTTCACATATCATGGGATTAAATTGCAAGGATGATTCTCAATAAAGAGAATATTACCTACAAAAGTGGTTATAGAAGTGACTACAAATGTAGAGAGAAATGTAAAGGATTGTAAATAGGAACTTGTGCATGATTGTTGCACTCTGATGGATTGATGGATAAAATTTACTCTCAACCTAGGGTTTTCCCCTTTGTTTGTGATGATGGAATAAATTTTGGAGAAGAAATAGGTCATTGATTTGTAACACATTTGTGTAAAAGCATCAAATCACGATATTCACATTTGTGAAGTTTTATGGATTTTAGATCCATCGGATTTGGAAAATTGTCCTCATCTTTTTATTTTCTAGACCCGAAGGAGGTAATAAATGGTGTGCCTTTTTTTCCTTCCAAAGGGTAAGAAGAGGGGGAAAATCGATGGTGGAGAAATTGGTTGCACATATTTGGATACCATTAAACCGGGGTGTCGAAAAGAAAATGATAGAATATTTTTTTACTACCAAGAGAACTCTTTTTATGATGCGGGATTTCAACCCCCCTCTTTATTTCCCCTTGGCTAATTTTTCTTTGGTTGTTTAGAGAGCGAAGGTTAAAAATAGAAAGAAGGTATGGGATTATATTGTTAGAATAAGATTTTTGGTGGCATATAATGTTGTAGTGAGTTCCTTATGTGGTGTCAAGTATATATCGAAACAAGAATGTTAGAAAAGGGGAAAAAATAATTTATATAAGATGAGATTGTGAGTAAGGCTATTGGAAAAACTCGTGTGATAGATTTAATAATGCTTCAAAGAGTTTTCATATAAAGGGGATTTAAATTGATGTCGGTTCTAGAACCGTGAAAATTGAGCCATGTTACTTTGAGATAAGATTAAAACTAAATTTCAAAAATACTAGAACTGGATGTTGAGAAGATCATTATTTTTTAAAATTAATTTAAAATTATCTAGAAATATATAACTAGAGAGCTTGTAAGAACTAGAGAGAAAAAGACATGTTCGGATACAACTATATGGACATGGACTTTCATAAACCCTAGTTTGGAAAAGGAAGGTTCTGAATTACGGAGAATCGGAAGATGTCCATAGTGTTGCTGAATTTTTGGGTGGAACTCATTGGAGGGGTTTGTTAAGGGTGTTATGAATTTTTAGATCTAAGAAGAATATTTTTACTTCTGACCTTTTTGGTTTTACTTTTGTAGCTTTTGTTTTTCATATCTTATGGACAAAATTTTCAATTATGAGTACTTCGAATATTATTATGGGATTTTTATGGTAATATATGGAGAAGGGTTTTATGATGTATTGGAAAGAAAATAATGTTTATGTATCTAGGTGGCTTCTTCTATATATTTTTAGTTCATTCCTACATCTTCTCTTCCTTCCTTCATTCTAGGTAGGTTGCTTTATAACCTTGTCCACATGACATCCTTTGTAATATCTTTTGAATTTAATCAAAGGGCGAAGAACCCATTAACCCTCTTTTATTGATACATGCGCATACTGCGCCTGCGCGCTGCGCGCACACACACACACACATACATACATACATACATACATACATACATACATACATACCCATGTGTATCTATGTGTGTGTACACACATGCATATGTGTGTGCACGTACACACATATACATATTCATACACACACACACACGTGTGGGTGGGTGGGTGGAAATTTGGTCGGGTCATACATATATTTCTTAATAAACAATTATTTATTTAGATTTTACAATATTTTAAAAAATATTTGTACCTTTTAATTCATGTTATTTTTCTTATTTCTAACAAATAGCTTTTGGAATTGACCTACGAAAAGGTCACATGCATGTGATAGTGAATGAAGGTTGGGAAACACAAATAAATAACATCAATGTGAAAGAAGAGACATTCAAGTAATATATTAATTGTTATTAGTCATGCTCATATATGTATTTTGATTAATATTATTTTTATCAAAACATTCTCTTTTTCATTTTTAAATCATTATTAATCTATTATTTAATTTAATTATTATCATTTATATTGTTTTTTTAACTTGAAAGTAAAAATTGTATTAGATGTTAGACATTCCATCAAATTCATTCTTGTTTCTTACATGAATATGTTACACACACACATTTTATGTTTGCATTAATTTAAACTAGATACTTAGAATATACTACATTTGTTTATTTAAGTCTTTTGTTTTACATAACTCTTTTTTATGAACCTTCATATATAAAGTATTTTTGCACACTTAATTATCTCTCTCTCTCTCTCTACACACACACATTTCAATTGATTTTCTTTGATAATTTAAAATTGGTTTTAATGTTTGACGTTCCATGATGATGATTAATTGTTAATCATTATTTCATTAAAATTTTAATATAAAATATTTCATTGTAAAGAACAATGTCCGCTCCATTGACATATTTCATGATAAAAGTATTATATCAAAATATGACATAACTATTATTATTGACAATTAGATCAATAATTCATAATAATTTTATCTTATTTAATTTTTAATTATTATGTAATAATAATTGTTAATATATTAATCATATAAATTTAAAAATATTGAAAAAATTTATAGCGATAAAAATTCTATTATTAATAATATGATTTTCCAAACAATATAGATATTTAGTCATATTAAAAATATGATATATCAAAAAAATTATTTCGATATAAGAGATTGTAATTTTTTTCCTAAATTTAAAATAAAATGTAAGTTCATGCTAATCTTGATGCAAATCAAGGTGTACAAAACTTCCCACCGAATTTTATTTTAAAACCACCTTGACACTCTTAAATGCTTGATACAACACGGTAAATGTTGGATGCTCTTCTAATTTGCTTAGACACCTTAATGTTATCTCTAAATACTTGTAATATTTACTTTGGCATAGGGGTGCTCTTCTATCTTTCTATTCTTTTTCAAATGCATGAATGTTAAATTTCATGAAATCAAATAAGTACCATATTGGTGTGAAAGCCAAGACACAAGGGGTGAGAAAATTGACAAAGAAGGCCCAAAAATCCTAGGGGATCCAATGAATAGTCAAACGGGACTACACTAAAGAAAGTTGTAGAACAGCACAATTATGGTTGTGGGAACACCAAAACATATGATAAAACAAAGAAAAGAAAGAGAAAGAGAGTAAAGGTAAGGAAGATACAACACAAAATAACAAAGAGACACGAAAAATGCACCAATAACAACCTAATCAAGGCCAATAATCAACAAATACACAATTACCCACAAAGCAATGTTCAATACAGAAATTAGGTGGTTACACTATGAGATACATGGATGTAAAATAGAAAGGATTCAGCATGTGATATTTCAACCATTATTTGACAACACATCCTATATAACGAATTATCACACTTCATAAAATACACAAAAGTGATTGGTGATAGCATATCATCAAAATATCTCGTAGGTTCAACTAGTCCGTCCTATTATAAACCTTCATTGAGATTATAATGGAGCTCACCCTATATTAGAACTTCTCAAGTCAAGTCACTAGATTAACTATACCAAAAAAAAGGAATATATACTCAAAATTCCTATGAAACCTAAACCCTCTTAGCTTATTAGATTTGGTGAAGTAAACGGCACGTAAAGAAAAATATCTCCTCGTACTCGTAGCAACAATCCGATTACAGATTTGACAAGAGATTCTGTTCATGTTTCGTCGTTCCTTCAAACTTTACTGGTAAAGCATATCAAGGAGCGTGTGAATTAAAGTTAAATCCATTATCGGCTACTTTGCCTGTAATATGACGCCAGCATAGTTAAGCTCACTGTTCCTGCAACTGTTTTTTCTGTAAAACTTGTACCTTGTTGATTTTCCTGCCGTCTAATTTTGATTCGTGGGGCAGCCCAGCTGACAGAGAAACTTACTTTTACTCTGCTCAGTGGCCCCTTCAATGACTAAATACCTTCCAACTGAGGTACAGTGCAACTGTTGCAAGCTTTTTCAAATAGTTAAACCTGCAGATTCCAGGCCGTGGAGACATGGGTTTCCAATAAAAGCATTGTACTCGTACTTTACTTTAGATGAAATTTTAAGCAAAGGTTTTGTTTTTAGGGGATGGTTGAAAATATAAAATTCTGGTTTATTTTTTATTCCAGATTTTTATACTTTCACAATTCATGAGATTAGATAAAGTTTTTGGATAAAATTGTGTGATCAATTTTAGAATCATTTTCCATGGTCTATAATAATGATGAGAAATCTTATGTGAAAATAATACGCTGGTTTATTTTATACAACAGGTAGAAATCCAACCCTTAAAATTGTCTAAGAAAAATTTTGGAATCATTTTCCATGATTTATGGTAATGAGGAGAAATCTTATGTGAAAATAATAGGCTGGCTGGTCTATCTTATACAACTAGAACAAATCCAGTCCTTACAATTGTCTAAAATATTAAAAGTAAAATTAATCTTGTTCACAATTCATAAGATCAGATAAAAGTTTTGGATACAATTGTGTGATTCACTCACGAAATCATTTCCTATGATCTATTGTAATGATGAGAAATCTTATGTGAAAATAATAAACTGGTCTATCTTATAAAACAGTAGAAATTCAACCCTTAGAACTGTCTAAGAAAAATAATGAAAGGTTGATCATGATTAATATTTGTTATTAAATTTTTTATTTTTTTATTAAAAATATTATTATTATTTTGGAATGGCGGTTAATACCTTGAAGGTTAAACATGGATTTCAAGTTTTTTTATGACACTATAGTTACCTACTGAAAGAAAAATCTATGAAGGTTTAATTATTTATCTACATTAAAAAAATAAAATTACAGTTTATATAATATCAAATTTTCAAGATTTTAAAAGGATATTATTATATATATAATAAAAAAGTATAGGATTTCATAAAATGCACGATTATTGTCACGCTAAGAAAGTTGAATTTGAAGCTCAAGCAAAAGTAATGATGTTGATAACATAACAAAAATTACCTCCACAAAAAACTTAAAATACTTTATCGAGAAATGCATTAGAGGATAAAGAAATCATTAAACAAAAAGTTTAGACTTGATCTACACCTATTTTTTTTGAAGTTTTGTTTCTCAAATAGATGATTTGCATTTAAACTTTACATAAAAGTAGCGATTCTGAATTTATTCATAATAAGTTAAATGACTTAACAATCATTGTGAAAATCTACTACTTTAAACAAAACATATTATAAAATATTGTATTTAACCATAGATCAATAATTGTTACATTAATTTTATAAACAAAAATTTATCTAGAATTTATTTATATTATATTTTTAAAACGAATAAAAACCATTCTAATTTCTAGCGTGCGGGCGTACACGCACACAAACACGATTCACGTAGACACACACACGAGACACACGAGACAGACACACACACACACACACAGACATAGATATGAGTGGATGAACGGGAAAAAGATTTAGAATCCCCATTTGGGCGGGATACTTGCTATGTTTCCCACTGATGCATGCGCACACGTGCATTCACGCATGCACGCGTGCGCGCGCACACACACACACACACGAGTGGATGAGTAGGAAAAGGATTTATAATCCTCATCTGGGCGGGATACTGGATATGTTTCCCCTGAAGCACTTTGTGTTTCTATGGGGATTTCATCCAATCCATGACTTATTCATGATGACAATTTTCGGAAAGAGTGGATTGTGTTGCTAGTGGCTAGGTTGAATCTCGGTATGTCTTCTTTGATTGGCGGAAAACTCACCTTCTTTATCTGTTCCTAAATATATTGTAACCTAGGCGGACCATAGGTACAAATTTAATACTATTGGGAGGTTCACTTGTCTCCATCCAAATATCGACGTTGTTAAGATCTAGGAAAAGAGGAAATGGACATTGAGGGACTTGTTGAAGGTTGTGGCTTCGATTAATTATGCCTTCTTATTCCAGTTGGAGTGGAGTAGGATCATGTCCATGCTCTCAAGGGTGGTCCATGATTTTACTATAAGATAATCTTACATATTGTTAGATGGTGGCTAGGTATGGATCAATCTATTTTTAGTCCCAATGCCTAGCTTTGTTTTGGAGTTTTGAGGGAAGGATATTTTGATCTAGGAATTTCTAAAGCTCTCGGACAAATCATAGTTATTGATTATACCACTTTGTCCAAAACAAGGATGGTATGTACCATATTGTGTGTTAATGTCCATCCTGGTAAGCCTCTTCCCATCCTCATTAACCTGGTCTCTGAGTAGGGTGTTTGTGTGCAAAAAATTGAGTCAAGAGCTCCTTGTTTTCCACAACTCTTGCGGGGTAGTGGGTTATAGCCATAGTGACTATGTAATGCTTAAGACTAAATGGAAGAAGAAATGTGAAGAGGTGCTTGAAAATTTAGAGGCCAACATGATTGAGGATATGAATAAAACTAAGTCCAAGACTCATGAAGATCAAGGGAACATGTCCGAATCTACAAAAGAGGAAGAACTTACGAATGATAAACAAGCCTTTACAAGTGTCCCTGATGACCTAGCCTTTTTAGATGGGGCCCTTAAAAACTAGACTACCTTGATGACGTTCAATCAAATATGGAGTTTCTATAAAAACTTGGAACATCATACTTTGAGGCGGGTAATAGAGGAAATCATGTGAAAACACATAGGAAGATTTAATAGTTAAGGAAAAGATGGGAGTGGTAAGTAAGGAAAAACACCATGTCGATGCTTTCTCCACTAAAAATAATTTGGAATCCCTTCCATGGAGTAATATTGAAATAATGTTAAACATTGAGAGGGAGGATGTGTGTGTGGTGCCACCCAGGATCGAGAACTTCAAAAAAATGATAAAATTTTCTTCGTGTGATGCTAGTGGGTTAAAAGTTATTGATTTTGGGAGGGTTACGGATATAAGGATTACTTAGAAAAACTTTCAGCCCCATGGAACAAGAAGTGAAGGATTGGGTCAATTACGAGGATGATGGTTGGAGAAAATTCAAGTCTAGAAAATATAGACTTAAATGTGATAATCAATCTAGCTTGATTACTTGGAACGAAGGTTTTGTTCCTCGTTTGCTTGTTTTGTTATTAGTGTCTTTTGTTGTTGTTTTGTTGTTGGGAAGTTGTGTTTGTACCTCTGTGAGTGATCCTTTTGTATGTTTCTTGGCCTCCTTTAGGTGGCTTTTGTTGTGGTAGCTATTGTTGCGCTTCTCTCTTATGCTTGTCACTTTTGGACTTATTGTGTTATCTCGAGGGTTTTAAACCCCTTTTGTTTCGGAGTTTAAAATTGTAGTGTTGAATATGGGTTTTTAGACCCTTTTTAGTTAGGTAGAGTCCTAATAAAAAAACTCCCCTTTACCCTTATCTAAAAAAATATTAAAAAATAGAACATAAGTTGTTATCTTATTTACATACAAATTACCTAGGCTAAATTTACGGTTTGATTTTTTAAAATTGTAAATTATGGCTAAAAATGGAAAAACGATCAACATACCATCAAATTCCAAGCTTTCTACCATTGTTCATGTAACACTCGAGGCACATAAAATACTCTAACAAATTATGTGATTAAGGTGTCAACAACTCAATGTTCTTATGACTTATGTGTGATAAACTCCAAATTTATGAATAAAAGGTGTACTCATCTAACACATTGTGTTACTTGTAATAATTGTTTGATTAATTTGTTTCATAAGTTGCATCAAAAAAATGAATTGACCATAGAGATAATGTAAATTAAGCAAATATAATAGAATTTAAATAGTTTTTAAAGGTATATAATTGATAATTAGTTAATGGGGTGAGTGCACGAAGTTGAGGGGCAAAAAGTGGACAAAAACCTGAAAATAGATGAAACGCGTGCACGCGTTTTAATTTTTTTGGTTTGGTAATTACCGAACCTATAACGCATACGCGTTTAAAGGAAGCCAAAATATTTACATTTTTTACGAAGTCAAAGCACGTACTTTTTAAAGAAGTTAAAATGTGTATGCATTTTGTATAGTATGGACTATGTATGTGTTTTTGGGTGTCTTATACTTACAAAAATAAATGTTTAAGTATAAGAAATAATAAAAGTATATGAAATAATAAAGTATAATATTTCTTTTATTATTTCTTATACTTTTATTATTTCTTATACTTTAAATTTACATGTTAATAAATATAATAAATTAGGGTCACTTTGCACCTGATGGAAGTGGTCCCGTAGCTCCAACAATTATAATCTAGAAGATAGTTTTTCAAAATCTAATATGGTCAAGTTTACTCATTTTTCAGGATTTCAGCAAAGGACCTAAAAATTTTAGGGCATATATATTGTAGTCGGTCTTTGTTTTGGGAAAGCATATAGACATTTTTAGGTTTTTGACCTTATGAACTAGATTTTGGCCCTACCACTACTTGAATTGGTACCACTTTTCAAATTTGGTCCATAATTCACTTTAGTGACCATGAATCAACTCTATGATGCTTGTCTACTTCTTACTAAAAAGAGATCCTCACTTTGTAGATGAGATCTTGCTCCTTGAATGGGATTCTTGTCTTATGGCCAAACCAAGGTGATTGTAATGTGCCTCCGCCTTAAGGTGTGATAAAAATACTAGGTGTTGAATGATTTGTTTATGAATAGTACCAGTGAATTACATCAAGTGAACTCGAGATGATTTCTCATTATTAGAAACATTGTGCTCCATATAAAGATCATCCCCTCACCTTTCCTAGCTCTAAAAGAATCCTTGCATGGAATAAAATTCATGATTCTCATACATGTTTTTGCTCATATGTCTCTTATGGAGACAAACGATGCCTTAATACTTCACACATGATGGTCTTTGATACCTTAGTGACATGACTAACTCATTTTATCTTGTTCTTAAGGGTGTTTAATTAGCTACAAAATGGCCAAAATGCCTTTTTAGGCCTTTAGAGAAAGTAGTCTCTCATCAAAACTAAATGATTCGATCGATCACCTTAGACACTATTCCCTACACAATGAAACATGCTAAATGATCTTATTAGGACTTTCCTTTGGGTGAGGGTTTATGATTTAGGGTTTAGGGTATAGGGCTCAGGTTTAGGACTCAAGGTTTAGAGTTTAGGGTTTAAGGTTTAGTGTTTAAGGCTCATAGTTCAAATTTTAGGGTTTAGGGTTTATGATTTATGGCTCAGGGCTTAGGGTTCATGGTTTAGGGTTTATGGCTAAGGGTTGAGGGTTTAGGATTTAGGGTTTGGGGTTAAGGGATCAAGGTTCAAGGTTCGGGTTTAGGGATCAAGGTTTAGGGTTTATGAATCAAGGTTCGGGGTTTAGGGTTTAAGGATAAGGGTTGAGGTTTAAGGTTTATGGTTGAGAATTGAGGTTTAGGGTTTAGGGATCAAGGTTTAGTTTTTAGGGTTTTGGCTTAGGGATTAGGGATTAGGGCCTAGGGTTTAGGGTTTAGGGCTCGAGGTTTAGGGTTTAGGGTTTAGGGATCATGGTTTAGATTTTAGGGTTTAGGGTTAAGGGTTTAGGATTTAGGGCTTAGAGTTTAGGGTTTAGGGCCCGGGTTTAATGTTTAGGTCTAAGGGTTTATGGTTTATGATTTAGGGTTTATGAATTAGGGTATAAGGTTTAAAGGTTAGGTTTCGGGTTTAGGGCAAAGGGTTTAGGGTTTAGGGTTTAAGGCTTAGTTTTTAGGGTTTAGGGGTTAGGTATTAGGGTTTATGGCTCAGGTTTTAAGGCTCATGGATTAGGCTCACCCATTCACTCACCGTAGTGTTTTATCTCTTACCCATTCTTATAAGTATTAACAGAGTATTCAACAAAAATGGTTTATCTACTTCATAGGCGTAACATTAAAAGAGTCATCACAATTTGATGCATTTCATCTACTGATATTTTAAAGGAGGGAAATTACAGATATCCAAAAACAATTTGGTATAAATAAATGTTACCCAATATAGCTATCTTCTTTTTCCCATTACATGCGAACTATTTCACTCATTGTAATGTTTTGTGTCTTACCCATTCTTATTAGTATTGACAAAGAGTATTCAACTGAAAAGGGTTCATCAACTTCATAGGAACAAAATTCAAAGAGATTCATCAAAATTTTATGTCTTTCATCTGTTGATATTTTGAAGGAGGGAAATGCCCACCTCTCATAAACAAGATAGTTGTAAAAGTAGACTTAATGATGGTTCTAGGCACAAGACTAGGAAATATGGTCCTAAGATATTCAAAAAGATGAGCTCACTCATGAGACATACTAGAAATATATGAGATTTACGGGTTAGAGCTCAGGGTTCTAGATTTAGTGTTTAGGATTTACGACTCAGGGCTCAGGGTTTAAGGTTTAGGGTTTAGGGTTCTAGATTTAGTGTTCAAGGTTTAAGGTTTATTATTTTTGTTTTAGGGTTTAGGGTTTATAATTTAGGGTTTAGGTCTCAAGGTTAAGGGTTGAGGGTTAAGGGTTCAGGTTATAGATTTTAGGGTTTAGGATTTAGGATTTAGGGTTTAGGGTTTAGGGCCCAGGGTTTAGGATTTAGGATTTAGTGCTTAGGGTTTAGAGTTTAGGGTTTAGGGGTCAGGGTTTAGGGTTTATGATTTAGTTTTTAGGGTTTAGGGCTTACGGTTTAGGGTTTACCATTTAGGGCTCATGTTTCATGGTTCGAGTTTAGGGTTTGGGACCTTTAGGATTTAATATTTAGGGTTTAGGGTTTAGGGTTCGAGTTATGGGTTTAAGGTTTAAGGGTTAGCGCTCGGGGCTCTAGATTTAGGGTTTAGGGCTCGTGGCTCGGGGTTTAAGGTTTAGGGTTTAGGGCTCAAAGGAATGATAACTAGATCGTACCAAGCCAAGAATATAGATGCTAATCAAACACCATGATCTATAAGATGAAAGTAATTCACCAGAATAACTTTACATAAAACCTTTGCAAACAAATGAGCAACAATATCATATATTATTATGTAACTCAATAAGAAATATTTACATATAGGAGGAGGGAAGTGCAACTACTACCTAAATCAGTGGTGAAGAACTCCCACTAAATGATACTGGTAGTTAAGTTAACTCTAAAATACTAGTAAGCTAACTCCATATAATTGAGAAGCTAATGCCACACAACTAGTACACCTAAAAGCTAACCCAAAAGTGTAGGGCTAACACAAGTGTAAGAATTGTCCTAATAAATAAATAAAATGATAAATAATAACCTACACTAACAACCTCCCGTAAGCATATATTACATGGGAAAAAAGAAGGTGGGTCCCGACAACAAGGCTTGATGAGGTACCCACGTACAACAACTGGGAAAATTGGACACCGCAAGGTACCCAAAACCAATAATAACAAAGTAGAGAGAGAAAATCCTGTTGTAAGATATCCTCATAAATTTGGCTCCAAAACTCGTAAATGCAATCTTTGAAGAAGTGTGGTACACAAGTGTGGTCTGAATCCACTACTCAATCATATAACTAAAAAAACTAACACTAGGCTTCACCAGAATAGCTCCATGCAAGGAGACTGTCAATGGAGTGATGTCGAAAATGCAAAAAAACACAAAACATAATTTGATCAACTACTACAAATAGGTGTGCCATGATCCAAGAACAATCAAGGCAACAAGGAAAGGACACGAGATCCAAATAAATAGGAGTGCCACAATCCAAGAAAAGCCAAAGTAACAAGGCAAGGACATAAAACCCGAAGAAGCAGTATCAACACCACACCCTCCCATACTACTGAATGAGTAGAGTGATACCACTGATTTGTATGAGTTTTCAAAATCAACTACTCAAACATTGACAAAATAACATTGGGCTTCTCCAAAATAGCTACCCTACAAGAGAGAGAAAAAGTGTTGAAAATACAGATCCAAAATATCTCAAAAAATAAGACAGATATAATTGTATACACTCATAGATACAAGATGCAACACCCAAAAGTTTAGGACGTCGGGCTCAACCAAAATTGCGTCCACAAGTGATCACAACATCCTCCCCAATATGACACTTTATAATTGAGTGCATGTAAATATAATAATGGGTAATAATACATTTTACATTTTAAATGTGTATAAAAATGTCACCAATGCATAGATCTTGAAAAAATACACAATTTCAAAAAAATGATCACCTTAATCCGAGCTACAGATCAAAAGTTATGAGCTCTAGAAGGTTTTGCTATTAAAATAATATTTTAATGCTGATCTTTTTTTTAAAGGTACACATGACACCCAAATGTACAAAGGGTAAAAGAGTGCATCCACACAATACAATTTTTCAAGCAAAGGATAAAACACCGAGCCCAAAACCTAAAATGTCCGGAGGGTAAATCATTGCATATATAATGTACACGTTAATATCCAATGGATAAAAGAATGCACCCGAGGGTACGGATCTACATCTAGTGAATAAAATACGCATCCAAAATGGAAATATCCAGAGGGTAAAAGAATGCATTTGGAAGGTACATGCTTATATCCAATGGATAAAAGAATGCACCCAGAGGGTACATATATGCATCCAGTGGATAAAAGATTGCATCCAAAACCGAAATATCCAGAGGGTAAAAGAATGCATCCGAAGGTACACACTTATATCCAATGGATAAAAGAATGCACTCAGAGGGTACAGATCTGCGTCCAATGGATAAAAGACGGCATCCAAAACCGAAATATCTAGAGGATAAAAGAATGCATCCAAAGGTACACGCTTATATCCAATGGATAGAAGAATACACCCAAAGGGTATAAATTTACGTCCAGTGGGTAAAAGACTGCATTAAAAACTGAAATATCTAGAGGGTAAAAGAATGCATCCGGAAGGTACATGCTTATATCTAATGGATAAAAGAATGCACCCAGAGGGTACATATCTGCATCCAAATTTGACTATCTCAAAACATGGTCAAGTTTACAGTCGATTCTATGGTTTTGGCACCTTCCAAATCTAATGGTGCACTCTGTTTTGCATAAAAATGCATGTTACAGAAAAGTGATAAGAAATTCCAAATACATTAAAATAATAAACCCTTGCTTGCAAAGAAAAACATACAAATGGATGTCTACATCATCTATAGCTTCGATAATATGAAATGAATGATAACCAGATCATACCAAGCCAAGAACATAGATGCTAATCAAACACCACAATCTATAAGATGAAAGCAATTGACTAGAATAACTTTACATAAAACCTTTGCAAAGCAATTGAGTAGCAATATCATATATTATTATGGAACTCAATAAGAAATATGTACATATAGGAGGAGGGAAGTGCAACTACTACCTAAATCGGTGGTGAAGAACTCCCACTAATTGATACACTCGGTAGTTAAGTTAACTCTAAAAGAATAATAAGCTAACTCCACACAGGGATATTTTTAGTGGCGAATATTCATAATATAGCAAATATTCCATTTTACAAAAAATTGAAAAGGTGATTTTTCTGGCGTGGGTCAGTGACCTGTTCACCTAAAAATTACAGTTTAATTTTTAGGGGTCGACTTTGCCTACGCTTGAAATATATCCCCTATATAATCCTAGATTATTCGCCAGGTAGAACACTTCTACTTCACTCATACCACCTAGGGGCATATCTATTATCAAGTATAATAAACTTGCAAAGCAACAAAGGCCAGTACACAAAGTGTAGTTTTATAGATATTCATCAAATTTGTAGCCAGTAACAAGTATTATTCTCAAATGCACGACAAAAATTTCCATTGACACGTGACAAGGAGAGTTTTTGACATGCAACAGAGGGCGCAGGGCTACGGACACATGACAAGAGGATGGAGGCCGTAGATGCGTGAAAGGAGGGTGGTGTTGATGCGCAATAGGAGGCGGAGGACACGCACACATGACAGGAGGGTGGTGTTGATGCATGATAAGAGGTTAGAGGCTGCAGATGCATGACAAAAGATTTTTGTTGAGCATCGGTAAGGTTGTTGACCCATGACAACAAACCTCCTATCGCACGTCGCCAAGTCAGTCATGTGACAACAACCTTGGCACGACGCATGACAGAGGTTTCTTTGCCGCGCGTCAACAACCTTTGCAGCGACGTGTGACAAAAATCTCCGTCGTGCGTCTATAGCCTTTTTGTCAGGTGAAACATTTGCACACAAACCCCAAAAATTCTTCTTTTAGTGAAACCGGTTCCGGGATATTCACCAGGTATTTTCCACCTCCAATTTCCAAGAGGTCTCTTAAAATGAACCTCGACTCCACATAATTGAGAAGCTAACTCAACACAACTAGTAAGCTAACTCCACACAACTAGTACACCTAAGAAAGCTAACCCAAGAAGTGTAGGGCTAACACAAGTGTAAGAATTATCCTAATAAATAAATAAAAGGATAAATAATAACCTACACTAACAAGGGCTTAAGGATTAGGGTGTAGGGTTCAAGGCTTAAGGTTTAGGGTTTATGGTTTAGGGATTATGGTGTAGGTTTTAGGGTTTATGGTTTAAGGATTATGGTGTAGGTTTTAGGGTTTATGGTTTATGGCTTAAGGTTTGGGGTTTGGAGTTACTAGTTTAAGGTTTAGGGGTTATAAGACGGGGCTCTAGATTTAGTGTTTAGGGTTTAGGGCTTAGGGTTCTGGATTTAGGGTATAGGGTTTAGGGTTTAGGGATTAGAGCATGGGGCTCTAGATTTATTGTTTAGGGTTTAGGGATTAGGGTTCGGGATTTAGGGTCTAGGGTTTGTGGGGTTAGAGAACGAAGATCTAGATTTATTGTTTAGGGTTTAGGGCTTAGGGTTCGGGATTTAGGGTCTGGTCTAGGGTTTCGTGTTTAGGGTTTAGGGTTTAGGATTTAGGATTTATTATTTTTGTTTTAGGGTTTATAGTTTAGGGTTTAGGTCTCATGGTTGAGGGTTAAGGGTTTAGGTCACAAATTTTAGGGTTTAGGGTTTATGGTTTAGTGTTTAGGATTTAGGGCTTATGGTTTAGGGCTTAGGGCTCAAGCTTTAGGGTTTAGGATTCAATGTTTAGGGTTTAAGGTTTAGGGTTTATGGGTTAGGGTTTAGGGTTTAGGATTTAGTTTTCATGGGTTTAGGGTTTAAGGTTTAACATTTAAGGCTCATGGTTCATGGTTTAGGGTTTAGGGCTTAAGGCTTAAGGTTTAGGGTTTAGGGATCATGGGTAAGGGTTGAATATTTAAGGATTAGGGTTTAGGGCTGAGGATTTATAGTTTATGGTTAGGGATCATGGTTTAGGGTTTAGAGTTTAGGTTTAGGGCCTCGGGTTTAGGGTTTAAGGTTTAGGGTTTCGATTGTAGAACTTAAATGCTAAAAGATTTAGGTTGAATGCTCAAATCCTCAAAATTACCTATGCATCTTGACCAAATTATACTATAAAGGACTATCTCCTAAACCAAGACTAATGGAGATTTGAGACTACTTCCATAAGGTACCAAGTGAACCTAAGTATAAGTTTTTCATTTATTATTATTTATATTTTCTTTTTCTTATACTTAAACATTTATTTTTGTAGATAAAAGCATGCCAAAAGCATATACAATGTTAATATTGTAAAGAACATGTACACGTTATAGCGTATACGCGTTATAACGTGTATGCATTTTGTGTTTTCACTTTTTCCAAGCCATGCCTCAAGGCTTGGGATCCGGTTTGGATCCCCAAGCTTGAGGCATGGACTTGCACAAACACAACAAACAACTTGTTTTTGTAGGAAAATGTAAAAATGCCACTTCCTCTAGGATAAATCAACCTAAAAAAATTGATTCATTTAAAAAAATTATACCACGAAATAGATTAGAGTTTCTTCTTTCCAAAAATATAATTTTCAAAATTTTCTGACTAATATAAGGTGTTGATATTATTTATTTTCTAACTATGCCTTTTTATAGCTATTTTGAAGTGTAAATATGTTTATCTTTCAACGTGTATCTTTTTCTGGGTCATAGAAATTGAAAAATAATTATACTAGCACAAACTAGGCCTAATTCTATACATATTAAAAAAAAATTCTAATTTTTGATATTTTTTGAGGTAGTCGTCGGGGGCACAGCTTAGAGCTCGCTTATTTTTTAAAACATAAAATATTTGTACTAGAAAAATCATAAAAAAATAAATATTTGCTAAAAAAATCTCAAAAAAATTCTAGCACAAACTACATGCTCCTAGCTATCTTTCTACCAAAGGGTTTACAAGACTACTAAATGGTGCTCAAAAAATGGCGGGGACAAAAACGTCACTGCTTCGTTTTTTAACAAAAATAGGAGCACTTGTTGGTATTTTAGTTATTTGACCCACTTAAACTTATCCATTTTCAATTAAATTTAGTATCTCACAAACTAAACTCAAAATAATATGATTCATGTTTACAAAACATGTTCCAGCTTTGAGTGTAACTATTTCAAGAAACTCATAAAAGTTGAAATGTTTTATTTTTCAGAAATATGCATCCACTTAAGACCCCTTTTGGCCCCCGACTTGGTGCACTTACCCAATGAAAAGATATTGAAAATATAAATGGATAAGATACTTAGATCAGACCAAATTTCTCTAGACATCACAAGCAACTATAAAAGTGGCGTACACTTGGCATAAGATGATGTATAGTTTTTTCAAGTGGTAGGGTACCTAGGAATCCCTAGAAACACTTGATAAATTCAAACCCCTATATCGACGTGGTAATTGATATTTAATGACTTTACCAACAACATCTCATAGTCCAATAACTCTCCAAATCATAAGTACCCATTTTCCTTTATATTTTCTTATTTAATTTGGCTTCAAATGTTTGTGATGTCATAAAGAATAATTGAAATTACTAAATCTCTTTCTTTGTATCCCTAGAAACATACTTTGGTAAAGAAGCAACTTAAATTAGGGTTAGTATTTCGGGTTGGATTGACCTTACCACAATCTCATGATTATTGAGTGATTCTTACATATTACTACTTCAAAGAAGGATCAAACAACATGTATTATCCCACCTTGGTTAATGTGTGAATGTGAAGAAATAATGTAACTATATAATGCAATTTCACTTAGAGGGCTCCTTTGGTACAAGCATGGAAATTTCGTACATTTTGATAAATGTAGAATTACTCTAGTCCGCACCTTATTCCAAAATATTATTTTTTATATTTTTATATTACTGATTTTAGAATCTAATTTAAGTGTATTTAAATTGATATATATATACAACACTGGATTTTAATTTCAATAGTATCGAATCTTATTTTCACTATAATTAGATTCCAAAGTTTACCATGTTCCATTTTGTAAAATTTCCTAGTCTCTTAAAACCTCTATCATACTAAAAATATAGATCTAGCGATATACTCGATTTAATAATAATCCAAGTATATTTTTACATTTGTGTTTCTTTCAAATAAGTTCAAGATGTGCAAGAAATATAAACACGTATAAAATTTTAACAATATATAAAATTAAATACAATGGTTAGGAAATTTATTTAATTTTATTATAAAAATGCAAGAGATAGGGCACTTACTCGAATTTCACTAATTTTTAAAAAAATCTGTCCTGGAAAATCGATGAATTGGAAGCATAAACCATCGTAACGAACCTCGAGAAAAATGCAAGAAAGGTGGAAATGGCTGTGACACAGTGCACCTAGAGTAGGGTAGGGGCACCTGCAAGTGCACAATACCTATGGGAGCACCGGAGTCTACATAAAAGGTCGAAACCTAGTTTTTATAGTTTTGCTAGGGCTTTGCACTTGCTTGCCTTTGTCACTTGCTATCAAACTTAGATCCCCGAGGTACCTATAAACATGTAAAAAAATATCCTCCTACAAAACCCTCAAAAAGACATCGAATCCTAAAAAATAAAGATGTAAAATGAGGGGTCAAACTATCCTCAATTATCACAAATGGTTAACTTACGATTGATTGTTGCACTACATCTCAAACCTAGTGTAGTTAGATGTGCTTGTGTGTGCAATAATGCTCCTAGTTCGCCCTCACGCCAATGGAACCAAGATAGTGGGTGATATCTAGATAAAATACAAATGTGTGCATGGAATAGAATGAACTCCACTTCATATGTAGTGTGTATGCAGAATAATGAGCCCAATATGTAGTCCCTTTGATATGTATATATATAGCCCATGATAAGAATTTTCCGCCATTATAACCAAGACATATGTTGTGTTTATATAGGGATCTCTTGCTCGAATTTTGACACTAATGACCTAACACACCAAATATTACCTTGAGATATGAGAGGGAAAACTGAAAAGACCGACCTCAAATGTAAAACATAAGATCAAACATAAAAAGGAAACCGGAACCCGGACGGACAAGAGCTCCCGACGCTAGTGTCCAGTCTAGGCGCTAGTGTCTTGAGACAAGTGACAACAAGTGAGTGAAGACCAAATGACATGGATCATTGTGAACTTACCGTAACTATGTGTATGAGTGAAAAGTTTGAAAGATAAAATCAATAGGAATCAACAAGAGAAAATAGATGGAATATGGAATGGGTCACTAGTGAATAATTTTCTTATGCAGGATCCATTTATAAAATAACATACTTGGAAGTATAGTAAATATTAATAAGTGCGTGATTTTGTGTCCACAAAAATACAATTTGAAACTTTTTTGCATACACCTATTAAGAACTTGAGTGATGTGACCCTTATAAGTATGTTCTCTTTATTCACAAGAAATTGTACTCATCAATGTTTTTGGGGACCTTCATTCTAAGTAAACCCACTAAACCTAGAATAATCAAGCATCTTTACATGTATTGTAGAAATTTTAATATATAAATAACTCAAATAACACTATTAATTATTTATGAAATTTGAGAGAAATGTATGAAAAGTCACATGCCTATAATCACTATGTTTTGAGAAATTTATCCATCTTTAGTGAAAGAGTTTAAACAATGACAAAACATAATTATGTAGAAATATTGAATGTTTTATACAATGTAAACTAGGTATATAAATACAAGGAGGAAAAGGAATTTAGTTGAATAACCGCATGATAGGTCATACATAACTACCCTTGCTAATACAATATAATAATACACTAGTTTATACTAACATTCCCACCTTATTACATTGTTTTTACAAATGTACCCTTGAATAATCATCATCTTCATCGGTTTCACCATCTTGTTGAGTCATGAAGTTTCCTTTCAGCTTCGTGGTGATAAGGTTATCTGGATTTCTTATGAATCAAAATGACCAAATCTGTTCTCATTTGTCAAAATTTTGGATGAAGAGGTAGGATCATCATGCTTGTGTAGTGAGACGTGGATGCTCCTGAGGGTGTTTAATTTCATGTTCATCAATTATATCATATCCTTCTTCAAACTTGGCACAAATCTTGTCTTTTTGGTACCGTACATTGAAAAATACTCAATTAGGTAGATCGTGACACACTTTTTCCTTGAATTACAAGTTTTGGAGACTTTTAAGCAACATAAAGTAGAAACCGATGCTCTCATGGGCTTGACTTTGGTTTGTAAAAGTTACATATCTCTATGGTTACTTGAAATATTTCCAACATATTTGTTCATGATTTTCATGTGCTCAAATCACTTCACGGGATCATAACCTTTAACGTAATGATTGGTTACTCGTGTTTTTCTCTTACAACTTTATAACGAAATCGGTGAATAAATGAAATTGGGGTTTAAAATCATGTTATTACAATTAATTTAAAATAATTCCACATGTCTCTTGATCTTATATATGCAGGTGGATGGAAAAATTATTTTCAATGGTATTTGTTAAATTACCATGATTGTTTTAACAAGTTCGTTAAACATGATTCTATGTTGGTCTACATAACTACACGAGTTTTGGATAGGAAATTTATAGAACATTAAAAAAACCTCCTTGCTGCTATTTTGGTTTGTAGAGACTTTTCATAGCTTCAAATGGAAAAAGAACAATTTCAAATTCCAAAGAA
This sequence comes from Taxus wallichiana var. yunnanensis, assembly GCA_018340775.1. Classification (NCBI taxonomy): domain Eukaryota; kingdom Viridiplantae; phylum Streptophyta; class Pinopsida; order Cupressales; family Taxaceae; genus Taxus; species Taxus wallichiana. Next base: position 612,790,894 of record CM031241.1, read on the forward strand.
ATAAATACACCAAACCTTACACAAGTCACAATCCTCCTTGGTCTCTGGTGGTTTCCTTTTGTTGAATCCTTCAAAAACACCTGTCGACATCTTGCTATAGGTCACTACAAAAGATCTTGATAAGTTCCATGTTCCCTTTCTCCGACATAGGCTTCAGATTATAGTCAAGTCAAAATTCGTGAAGGGAAATGTCGACTCCAAGTTTAGCGTGCCCACCTCCTTCTTGCATCATTTCATTTGCTGACTCATTTAATTTAATAGAATATATACATTGATATAGCACTATTTTTATACTATGTGATCTCATTGTGGATTATTTTGTGACATATGTGTTGTTTAGGGCACGTGGTGCCAAACTAGCATTATGATCATTATCTTAGTTTCTTGCATTATATGGTTTCGATAGCAACAAAATGTGATATAGTTAGTTTTATCTGATATATGATGGATGGATGCTAATGTTTCTATATACTTTTATATTATTGGTTTAAAATGGAAAATTGGATGTAATCATGCTATAATTAGATGGATCTTATGTCTTATTTTACCATGGATGCGTTTTGTTAGAATATAGTCATCTCATTTTGATATCGATTATTACATAGTTAGAATGAATATCCATGATTGATTTGGTTGTCATTACACTGTTTTTATAATCTGATTTATTGTATCAAGAAGGTATGTTTAATGTGTGAATTGAGTGTGCAAATTACAGGTCACACAAGAGAATGTGGGTTTCAGAGTTACACCTCATGTTGCACAAGTGGTTAATTAGGCCGAGTACTTTATCCATGCATGACCCTTGTTTAACCTTGTGCATGTGGCATACTCATGTTGGACATTCATAGTGATTTCCTAATTTACCTATGTTATTTTAATTTTTTAAGCCTTGTACTAAACTTGTTTAAGGACCTAATGGTCCCCACATGCATTAGTGATGTTATTATGTTAGTAATCTTATTTTTATGGTTTGAGACCACCTAATCATCATTTGGGTGGCCCCACCACCTCTACCCTTGAGCCACTTTACCCAATCTCGAATTTGGGCTAAATGTGGCATTTGTAAGGGTCTCTTTTCACATTAGGGGTCTCCCTTACACTAAAATGAACCCCTTGGATCCTACCTATGGGTAGGGGGTCTCTTTTCAAGGTCAAATGATATTTTCCCTCCCATTTGACCCCTCTCTTGTCACCATCTTGTAAGTGTGGTTGATTTTTGTGATTTATTAAAATTTGAAGTGTATTCACTTATTGGATTTTTAAAAAATTGGGAGATTACTTCGAAATGTGTTTTGTTTTATGTCTATTAGGATTTTGGAATATTTTTTTGGAAAATGAGATCGGTGAGTAATGTCACCCTCTCATTTGTGAGGATTGGAATTTGATTCTTATTTTTATACCTCCTCATTGAGAGGGTATGGACTTTGGGTTGTCATTTTTACTATTGGAGTTGAAGAGAGCTTGGAGTTTTGGATTGCTTGGAGTGGGATAACTTACTTGAGGTAGGCCTTCATGCCACTCATTTTTGCTTGTTTATTATTTTGTGTAAAAGTAAAATGGTTGTTGAATGTGATATTGTTTGCATGCTTGTTGTGGATGTTAGCGAATCTTGTTGTATTTATTGTTCTCCATTTATCCTTCTTGAGATGGATTTTTGAGTGTAGGGGAAGAGGAGGAACCCCCTCTTACACCACATGGCTTGATGGGAAAGCCATGACAATATTTATTTTTATTTCCCTTCCGTCATATGGTTTGATGTGGAAGATGACTGTTCATATGATTTGAACCTCATCTTCCATCCTTGATAAGGAAACCATGCTTGGTTTGAAAATCCTCGGAAGGAGTAGACATGGTGTATGGAATGGAGAGATAAGGAGTTTTGGGTTATGGAGATTATTTTGGTGTTCTTATGGGTTGATCGCAATATTTTTAATAATGGTCTGCTTTCCACTCTTCCCCATTTAGGAAACATGGAGTTCTCATCTTGTGCAATTGTCTTTGTCTTGGTTGATTTGTCATGTCTAGTTTTTGTGTGTTTTTTCACCCTCTTGTCTACCCCTTGTGCATTCTTGAGGCATGCATTCTATCTATCCCATGGGATTGGAGGGACGCTAGCATGTCCTCCATTTGTGGAGATGGCATGTGATGATGTCATTTGGTTGGGTGAAAAATGGACCTCTTTCTCTTGTGCATAGAAGACTTTCATATGGATTGGAAGCTTGGAAAGTATGTTTGGGCTTGGAGAAGAAAAGTTTAAAATTTTAGCATGTTGTTCCCCATATTGGGGAGGCTTGTACACACTGCATTTTAAGTATTATTTTGTAATATTTGATATTTCTTCTTCTATCTTGAGAAGAAGCTTTGAAACCTTGTACTTGTTATATTTTTGTAATCCTAGTTTAGTGGAAGCTTGGAATGTATTTACATCTTGTAAAAGAAAAAGGAACGTAAATAATCATTGTATTATTGTTTGGGTTGAAATGTATTATATGCAAGGTATGTGGTAAGGAAAAATAAACCTTGTACTTTATTGGCTTCTGTTTTAAATGAATGGATTTATTCCTTTGTTGTGGAAAAGAAAATTTAAGGAAAATTGGAATAGGAAATAGAAAATGGATGATTTGAATAAACTATTAACTTGTGGTTTTCAAGTAGAAGTAATTTCAATATATTTGAAAAAGACTTTTGTTTTAAAATCTGGTTTGAAAGTTTAGTTAACAAACTAAAATCTATTGGTTTCCTCTTGATTTTTAAAATAAATATATATATCCACTTTTACATCAAAAGGTGTTGAACATTCTGCAATGTCCTCGAAGATTCGATTTACAAGGGTGAGCTCCACTGACATAGTCCAAATGCACTCGCAAATCAAAATCTTGATGTATTCAAACAAACCTTTCCGAATCACTCCCCACCCGGTGATCAAATACAAACAAACACAGTTCACGCTCACTATACCATCAACGCCATTAAAACATTGCCCATTCCCGAGTCCACAGGAACACTTGTTGAATTCAAATCCACATCTAATAGACCAACATCAACATCTGTTAAATATACCTCCTCATCTACCATGTCCCCATCCACTAGGAGTACTACTGAAACCATTCCCTCATCCTTGTCACATATCACTACCGAATCCATGTGCACGTCTTCTACACCTCCTAAAGATAATTTCAAATCCTCATCCAATAAACAATATAAAACACCTTATAAGCTCATCATTGAAAATAAACCCTCCATGTCCAAGACTTCCACATCCACTCCTAGGTCATCCAAAACCACAAAAGGACCTCATAAAAGGGTGTTTTTCAAGTCTTTAAAAGCCCTTGCTATGTCTTACTGCACCAACACCACTTTTGTGGCCCTTGATCCATTATACCTTGTAATCACCCTATCATTTTAGGTCAAAATCCCACCTACCAAGCCTCTATTTCAGGTCCTCATCCCTCACCCATGACACCATCCAAGAATCCTCCGCAACAAACAACTAAACAACCCAAAATCAAAGCCATACCTATTTCGAAGGTTAAAGTAAACAAAACTTCACTATCATGCCTCATTCTCCCTAGTGTGTTTCCTTAGATGGCACTAGTTATTTTTGTGAAGAAGAAGGATGGTTCTCTCTCAGACTATGTGTTCATTTTAGGTAGGTTAATAAAGTCATAGTGAAGAACCACTATCCATTTTCGATGATTGATGATTTGTTTTATCGGATGAGGGAAACTAGAGTGTTATCTAATATTGATCTCAAGTCAAGATACCATCAATTGCGCATTACAGATGTAGATATTCACAAAACAACATTTTGCACTCGTTATGGGAATTATGATTTCACTATTGTAATTTTTGGTTTTACTAATGCCCAGTTGTTTTCTTGAGCCTAATGAATGGGGTTTTCGGAATTTTCTAGACCATTTTTTCTTGGTGTTTTCTGGATGGTAGATTGATTTATTCTCATTACGAGGAGGAACACAATGAAAATTGGAGACAAAACGAGGTTACGAGAGATAAATATATTTTTGGGAACTTAGAGATGTGTAATTTATTTCATCGAGATTCAATACTTGGGTCACATCATATCGGTGAGGGTATCTCAAAGGTAGACCCCTCAAAGATATGAGTCATTATTGATTGGCCAACACCCACATCAGTGACAAAGGTGAGGAGTTTCATGGGATTAGTAGGCTATTATCATAGGTTTGTTGAGGAATTTTCTAGGATTTCTCATCCTATTACTTCTCTTCAACGTAAAGGGAAGAAATTTTTGTGGTCAGAAAAATGTGAGTGGGTTTTTCAGTTACTTAAGGAGTGACTAACCACAAGACCTATCTTAGTAATTTTGGATCTGACTCAAGGGTTTGTTTTTGCACCGATGCTTCCTTAGAGGGTTGGGAGAAGTTCTCATGCAGGAGTGTTGGGTTATTATGTTTGAGTCGAGTAAGCTCAAGGACTTTGAGCTTAACTACCCTACCCATGACCAAGAGGTTATAGTAGTAGTTCATGCTCTAGTGCATTAGTGATATTTCCTTTTGGGTAGGCCTTTTATCTTGAGGACTGATCATCACAGCCTTCAACATATCTTTTCACAGCTAAACCTCAACGCTTGTCAATGATGTTGGATAGAGATATTTTGTGAATATGACATGGATGCTAAGGATATCAAGGGAAAGGAGAATTCCTTCACATATGCCTTGAATAGACGTGACATTTGATTATTGATATGAAATTTTAGTCGACCTTTCATAGTAGGATTCTTGACACCTTCCAAGGGACATGTTTTATGAGGGTGTAAAAAATATGTTTGAGTCTCAAGGTTATTTTGAGGGTAGGTATATAGGATGTATGCTAGAGGAAGATGGTATTTTTTTCATTTTTGAGGTGCGAGTTATGTTCATAAGCGGGTGATATCCACAACTTTATTCTTTCATAGGCTCATCAAGCCCCATATGTAGTACATCCAAGAGTGAACAATATGCATGCTAATCTGAGAGAGTTGTATTATTATCCAAGTATCCATCGATATATAGTAGATTTTGTAGCTCATTGCCTTAAGTGTCAAAGGGTCAAGGCCGAGCATTCTCATCCCTCAGGACTTTTATATCCTCACGACATTCTTGAGTGGAAATGGAATGTCATCTCCATGGACTTCATTTTCGGTATCCCTATGTCAGCTTATCACCATGACACTATCATGATCACAGAGGACAAGTTGATCAATGTTGCACACTTTTCACCAACCAATGTCACATATAATGCAATCTCCATTGCCAAAATATTTATGGAGGATATTGTCAAGTTACATAGGATTCCAAATACCATTATTAATGATAGGGACACCATCTACACTTTAGAATTCTAGATTTATTTTCGAGAATGCTCGGGAACTCGATTAAGTTCAGTTCATCTTACCACCGTAAGATAGATGGATAGAATTAGAGAGTGAATAAGATACTTAAGGATATGTTACAGATGTATGTGATGGATCAACAAAAGAAGTGGGAGGATTACTTGCACCTCATTGAGTTTTCCTACAACAACAGTTACCACAGTTCCATTGGTATGGATCCTTATCAGGACTTGTATGGGTGACCTTGTAGGAAACCATTGAGTTGGGATAGATTAAATGAAATCGTTCTACTTGGGCCATCTTACCTTTAGGACTTGGACCATCGGGGTATTTTGATTAGGATGCATCTTGAGTAGGCTAGAGCATGCCGAAGTCATATTAAGACACCAAGAGGACCAAACGTCACTTTGTAGTTGGTGACAAAGTATTATTGAGAGGTCGGCCATATAAGAGCCCAATCTGTTATGGAAAGGGTTATAAGCTTTTCCCTCACTTTGTGGTCCAGGTTGCCTACCGTTTAGCTTTTCCACCATGCCTAGCCTAGGACCATGATGGATTTCATGTTTTAGTTTTACGTAGATATGTACCTAATGTTTCTCATGTATTGGATTGGTCAAAATTATATGTGGAGGACTAAGGACAATGGATACTTTGGAGCACGTATCATGGAGCACATGAGATTATCCTTTTAGGGATGAGACTTGGAACAGGTTAGAGTACAGTGGAACCAGTATGATGAGACAACAACTACCTAGGAGGATGCGACGCCATTGAGGTCTCGATATCCCTCTCTTGAGTGACTTACGGGAGGAAGTATAATCTTAGGAGAGGGGGATGTAGTTCCCAACTCTTTCTTGCATCATTTAATTTACTATACTATAGACATTGATATAGCACTATTTTAATACTGTGTGATCTTATTATGGATTATTTGGTGACACATGTGTTGTTTAGGGAACATGGTGCCAAACTAACATTATGATCATTATCTTAGTTTCTTGCACTATATTGTTTCAGATACCAGTAAGATGTGATACAATTAGTTTTATCTGATATATGATGGATGGATGTTAATGTTGTTATATACTTTGATATCATTGGTTTATAATTACAAATTGGATGTTATCACGCTATAACTTAGATGGATCTTATATCCTGTTTTACCATGGATGCATGTTGTTATATAGTCATCTCATTTTGATACCAATTATTGCATAGTTAGAATGAATATCCATAAATTATTTGGTTTTCGTTATATTATTATTATTCCTGATTTATTATATCGAGAAGGTATGTTTAATGTGTGAATTGAGTGTATATATTATAGGTCACACAAGAGAACGTGTGTTTCAAATTTACACCTCATATTGCAAAAGCGTAATTAATCGTCGAGCCTTTTAGCCATGCATGACCCTTATTTTACCTTGTCTGTGTGGCATACTAATGTTGGACATACATAATGATTTCCTAATTTACCTATGTTATTCTAATTTTTGAATCCTTGTACTAAACTTGTTTAAGGACCTAATGGTCCCCACATGCATTAGGGATGTTATTTTGTTAGTAATATTGTTTTTATAGTTTGAGACCACCTAATCATCATTGTGGTGGGCCCCACCACCTCTACCACTAAGCCACTTTACTGAATCTCGAATTTGGGCTAAAGGTGGCATTTGTAAGGGTCTCTTTTCACATTGGGAGTATCCCTTACATTAAAATGGACCCCTTGGACCCTACATATGGGTAGAGGGGTCTCTTTTCAATTGCAAATGAGATTTTCCCTCCCATTTGACCCGTCTCTTATCACCATCTTGTAAGTTTGGTTGATTTTTTTGATTTCTTAAAAGTTGAAGTGTGTTCCCTTATTGGATTTTTAAAAAAATGGAGATTACTTCTTGTTTTATGTCTACTGGTATTTTGGATTTTTTTTTGGAAAATGAGATGGGCTAGTAATGTCACCCTCTCATTTGTGAGGATTGGAATTTGATTCTTATTTTTATGCCTCCTCATTGAGAGTGGTATGGAATTTGGGTTGTCATTTTTACTATTGGAGTTGGAGAGAGATTGGAGCATTTCAGTTGCTTGGAGTGGGATAGATTATTTGAGGTAGGCCTTCATGCCACTTAGTTTTTATTGTTTAGTATGTTGCGTAAAAGTAAAATGGTTGTTGAATGTGATATTGTTTGCATTCTTGTTGTGGATGTTAGTGAATCTTATTGTATATATTTTTCTCCATCCATCCTTCTTGAGATGGATTTTGGAGTGTAGGTGAAGAGGGAGGAAACCACCTCTTACACAACATGGCTTGATGGGAAAGCTGAGATGGTATTTATTTTATTTTCCTCCCCTCATATGGTTTTATTTGGAAGATGAATTTTCATATGGATTGAACGTCATCTTCCGTCCTTGATAAGAAAACCATTCTTGGTTTGAAAATCCTTGCAAGGAGGAGGAATGGTGTATGGAATGGAGAGATTATGAATTTTAGGTTATGGAGATTATTTTGATGTTCTTGTGGGTTGATCACAATATTTTTAATAATGGTCTGCTTTCCATTCTTCCCCATTTAGGAAACATGGAGTTCTCATCTTGTGCAATTGTGTTGTCTTGGTTGATTTGTCATTTCTAGTTTTTGTGTGTTTTTTCACCCTCTTGTCTACCCCTTGTGAAATCTTGAGGCATGCATTATATCTCTCCCATGGGATTGGAGGGAGGCTAGCATGTCCTCCATTTGTGGAGATGACATGTGATGATGCCATTTGGTTGGGTGGAAACTGGGCCTTTTTCTCTTGTGCATTGAAGACTTTCATATGGATTGGAATCTTGGAAAACATGTTTGGGCTTGGAGAAGAAAATTTTAAAATTTTGGCATGTTGTTCCCCATATTGGGGAGGCTTGTACACTTACATTTTAAGTATTATTTTGTAATATTTGATATGTCTTCTTCTATCTTGAGAAGAAGATTTGAAACCTTATTACTTGTAATATTTTGTAATCCTAGTTTAGTGGAAGTTTGGAATGTATTTAAATCTTGTAAAAGAAAAAGGAATGCTTTGGGAATGTTAACAATCATTGTATTATTGTTTGGGTTGAAATGCATTGTATGCAAAGTATCTTGTAAGGAAAATTAAACTTTGTACTTTATTGGTTTTTATTTTAAATGAATGGTTTTCTTCCTTTGTTGTGGAAAATAAACTTTAAGGAAAATTGTAATAAGAAAGAAAAATAGAAGATTGGGATAAACTATTAACTTTTGGTTTTCAAGTAGATGTAATTTGAATATATTTGAAAAATAGATTTATTTTAAAATCTGGTTTTAAAGTTTAGTTAACAAACTTAAATTTGTTGGTTTCCTCTTGAGTTTATATATATATATATATATATCCACTTTTACATGCCCTTAGTTATTAATATTTTATTATTAAAGGGAGGGATACATTGTTTTGTCTTTATAAGGGTTGTATGTTCTAAAATTAAATCTAATTATTTTATTAGTAGAAAGTATGTGGAATGGGTTGTTTCTTTTATTCTAAAAATTAGGTTTTTAAAATTTTTTGTTTTAGAATGAGAATGAGGTGTTTCTTTTATTCTAATTTTTTTATGTCTATTAGGTTTTGAAATTTTTGTTTGAGAATGAGATGGGTGACACATGTCACCCTCTCATTTTTCGCCATTAGAAGTTTATTCTTCTTTTATACCTCCTCATAGAGAGGGGTATGAACTTTGGCTTGTCATTTTTACTATTGAAGTTGGAGAGAAATTGGATCTTGGAGTGTTTCAATTGCTTGGAGTGGAATAGATTGTTAGAGGTATGCCTTCATGCGTCTCATTTTTTCTTGTTTAGTATGTTGTGTAAAAGTAAAATGGTTGTTGAATGTGATATTGTTTGCATGCTTGTTGTGGATGTTAGTGAATCTTATTGTCTTTTGTTTCATCAATTCATCCTTCTTGAGATGGATTTTTGAGTATAGGGGAAGAGGGAGGAAACCCCTCTTACACCACATGGCTTGATTGGCAAGCCATGACAGTTTTTATTTTATTTTCCTCCCCTCATATGGTTTTATGTGGAAGATGACTGTTCATATGGTTTGAACCTCATCTTCCATCCTTGATAAGGAAACCATGCTTGGTTTGAAAATCCTTACAAGGAGGAGGCTTGGTGTTTGGGATGGAGAGATAAGGAGTTTTGGGGTATGGAGATTGTTCACAATATGGTTTATAATGGGATCCTTGCCACTCTTCCCCATTGAGGAAACATGGAGTTCTCCTCTTGTGTAATTGTGTTGTCTTGGTTGATTTGTCATCGAGTTTGTGTGTGTTTGTTCACCCTCTTGTCTACCACTTACTTGTGCATTCTTAAGGCATACACTCTCTCTCTTCCATGGGCTTGTAGATAGGCTAGCATGTCCTCAATTTGTGGATATGGAATGTGATGATGCGATTTGGTTGGGTGGAAACCAGGCCTCTTTCTCTTTTGAATGGAAGAATTTCATATGGATTGGAAGCTTGGAAAGTATGTTTGGGCTTGGAGGAACCAACTTTAAAATTTTGGCATGTTATTCCCCATATTGGGGAGGCTTGTACACTTGCATTTTCCATATTTATTTTTAATAGTTTTGTAATATTTGATGTCTTCTGCCATATTGAGAAGAAGCTTTAAAACCTTGTACTTGTAATATTTTTGTAATCCTAGTTTAGTGGAAGCTTGGAATGTATTTACATCTTGTAAAAGAAAAAGGAATGTTAATAATCATTGTATTATTGTTTGGGTTGAAATTTATTGTATGCAAAGTATCTAGTAAGGAAAAATAAACCTTCTACTTTATTGGCTTCTATTTTAAATGAAT